>CM056376.1:62898305-63004488 GCA_029718625.1 Synaphobranchus kaupii | reverse complement strand
CCCCTTTGAATTGATTATTGAATTGACTATTACCATTCAGTCCACCTTTAGTTTAAACCGGGCCGGCCAGCGAAGGATGGGCACCCCCCTCTCTAGCCAGGTTCCTTCAGAGATTTCTTCCCACTGGGGAGTTTTTTCTCCCCTACCGGGGAGTTTTTTACCTCGTTTTGCTGGTTAGGTGCTAAGGCCCCGGTTTTTTTGCTCAATTTTCCTTCTGTTTCCCTGTGCAGCGTCTTTGTGACAGTTCTCTGTAAAAAGATAATACAAATAAAATTTAATTGAATTGGTGTGAGCATTAGACAGGTCCATGGCTCCCCCCACATTCAGTGCACAAGGCACTCATGCCTGGAGCAGAAATGAAGAGCACCTGAGGATGCAAACATAGGCGGGTGAATCAGGAACCACTCTTGCAGCATTTCAACCAATCCACAGAGGGCACCCGCTTACAGATTGGGAAAATGTCTCACTGGAGGAATGACCACACCCAGGGTTTGGTTTCAGAGACAGAATCAACAGGCAGTCTCGCAATACTTTCAGCCAATCAATGGAGTGTATATACTCACTGATTGTAGACTTTAAACAAAGGATTTAACAAACACTCTTGTTTAAAGAATAATTAGCAAATGCCATATACGCCAAAAAGGAATGCAAACACTCACAATATAACGTCTATATGCTACACGAAATCATTAGCAAAGTTAATGTTAGCAACATCAAACAAAGCAGTCTTTTAGCAACAATGCTATCAGTGGAATTACCGCATGCAAGCGCTATCGCAGCCTTTGGAGGACGGGGGAAAACTGACTGTAGTCGGAAAGCCTTAGGCGGATAGCACAAGGTATACAAACAAGAGTTTATATATTTGCATCGGCGAGAAGAAAGAAGAGGACGTCCGCATTGACGTGACCTCTATTTATAGAGGATGTGACGTCGTCACGCGGGAGGTCATGGCCATGACAAATTGTTGAGTATAAAAGTCGTTGAACGCATCGGCTGCAAAAAAAGTACATTCATAAGCTGTCGACCCTAATGGTCGAAGGAACAAAATAGAACTCCCATGTCCCAATCTGTGTCATTTAAACATTAAACATTTGCATTTTTGTCCTTTTTCATTCCGATAATATTTGACTGCAGACTGCAGCTAAACTTAACAGAGTGTATAACAATGTGGTGAATGCTGACGTTTAACATGTGTTTGCTGTGGGATGGAGCGGTATCGGAGCGATCTTGGAGCGACAGAGAACGCAGACGGTCCGACTTTCTAAAAATCGCTCCTCGCTCCAGGAAAAATCACGCAGCTCCGCTCCACTCCGCACCGCTCACATACCCTGATTGTGACACCTCTCATTCCCTTCCTCCTTTCCCACTATGCTCTTTCCCCCATCAGCACCTTCATCACCATTGTGTGTTCTTAACCTTTTCCAATATTGCCACTCAACTGAATGAAAATATCTATCTGTTCAAATTAGGCTCACATACCCAATCTATTTATAGCCATGATCCCCACTCCCCTCCCTTGGTTCTTTTCAGCTGGGTCCTGTGTGAGGTCCAATTCCTAAATTGTTGACACTCCAATGTCACTTATAATCTTCATACTTTCCACCAGGACTATTGGTGGGAAAATTTAACGCAAAGAACTTCATAAGAAACTGTTGGTCTACAGGTAAAGGGCCCTGTTTCACGTACGTTGCTTAAAGGGAAACAATGCACTAAAACCCCTTATTTTAGATGCAAACTGATACATTTGGTTATTTATAAATGTCACTGATTGATACTGGGCAAAAGTCCTCTAGTGGTAAAACGTTAGGTTCAGTCTGTCATTGGCCAGCAACCCCTTTATCCAGCTGACGTTTCTACCGATGATGAAATTGAAACCTGTACAGCTCAAGGGGCCAAAACCAGGCTTCGTTTTTTAAGCTGACTTCCTGGTCTTGTTGCAACCGTTGCACTCTGGCGCCAGTACGGTTGGCTCCAGTATAGGTCTTTCAGGCCTGTTTTTCAATGCAAGTACCAAATGCAGTCACAATATGTGCTTTTTCTTTGTCTAATATCTCCCCATATGCCGATTTGTTAAGTTACTGTGTCGTTTGTACGCAGAGGCTCTCCCTAATGCGCAAACTCTGGCTCCACTGCGCACTCTTTTTGTACAACAAAGTGGTGAAAACTTTACCTCCGCCTGACTTCCGGAGCATTAACTCCTTTGTGCAGTGACGCTAGTGGCGTAGACCCTGGGGTCTACATCGCAAACATCCGACTGCACCATGCCTTCATCAACGTGAGTTGGGCTATTATCAGGCAAAATATGAAGTTCCTACGTGCTACCGTTCTTCCGTATTTCATAAAAGTATGTCAACCACTCTACATTTGACAGCAAATCGGATTGAAGATACTGTACATTTACATATATTTAGGAGTTGGTTTCAGTCAGGCCGGGAATCTAGCCCCAGGTCAGGCCACATTTTAAGCGGGAGGCCCCCAGGAAATTTTGAGTTACGAAGACTTAATTTCCTGCATTCTGGTGAATCTTGCATGCATGTGCATGTGAATCACAAAATAATGAGCCAACAGCAAATCAACTTTTAGGCCTATGTTAAACACTTAGGCTATTTATTTATCATTAGTCTTCATTGATTTTCACTATTGTTTCTATGTGTGTGCATCTCACACAATTCAATTCCATTATTATTACTATTTCAACATTGACTGAAATTGTAAAGCTGTGACATTTTGGTCAGTATAGTGGTAATGCACTAATTGAAAATGTAATCATTAAGTAATTTATATGCATAAGAAACATGACCATGAAACATGACCACCCCAAAAATGCAGATACTATACTCTACATTTTACATTTACATTTAGTGATTTAGCAGACGTTTTTATCCAAAGCAAGTAGTGCATAAAAAACCATGGAATAGAATCCACTCAGCTCAACAGTCCGTGGAATCACTAGTCAAGTGTGCCTTTGATGTCCTTTAAACAGCTATACAAGAAACACCAAAGTGCAGTAACTGCAGTAATACTGCACTCTTGTTTTATTTCCTGAAACAGTACAATGTTGTTTAGCTAGCTTTAAAGTAGATATTATGGGGTAACGGTAACAGCATGGATACACTAATTGAATGAGTTGCATTGACGCACAGAGAAAGAGAAAATGAAAATGCCATTTGGATTATCATGACATTGCAGATGAGATGACAGTATGTACAGCCCCCAGAAGAGCAGGTAGGCTAACGTTAGCTCGCTGACTAGCGCCAGTATGACTGGCTGGCTATACACTAAGACTAGCACAAGTAGCTAGCCAGCCAGCTAGGACTAGAGCTGTTAACCGGAGGTTTATAACACTGTCGTTGTTGAGTTTCAATGTGAGTAGCCTACTAGCAATGTTTTTCACTGCATAGTGCCATCTTCATTCAGGTTAATGAATGAATGTAGGTTTTGTTATGAGAGGGGATAAGAAGCTAGAAGCTAGTCAGCGAGCTCATAAGATGATGATGCAATCGGTAGAGTGTGAAGTAGCTAGCTAGATAGCATCTTTTTTTCATCACTGACTAACCTGGTCCCGTGCTTGCGAACATTTTGTCAATTTTACAACATTTAGCTGCATCTTCTGCAAGGGCCTTTGTTTTCTTCATCCTCTCCCTCTCTGCTCCACCATTTATCTTTTTTGTATTGCCACTGTCCATCTTCCACTATTATGAACTAGCACGCCATGAAAAACATGACAGATGATGAACTAAATGTTGCTGCGTTCGCTTCGGTGACGGCAGTTTCGGATTGGCTATCGGCACATGCGTGCAACCAATCACGGGTCATGATAGGCAGGGATCATACCATTAGGTGAAAGGCAGGTGGGGGAGTAGCCAGATCTGACTGAATGTGGCATCCAGGCTGCCCATGTTGCTTTTGCTTTGAACACTGGCCTGACTCTGCGGGCCAATCAGCAGGCCAGGCCACCGGGAAAGTTCCCCTGGTTACAGTTCTTCTTTAACCACCAAAAAATGTTATACTATCACAGCTACAATAAAAAACGAATAACATCCTGGACATAGGTAAATTAAACTGTTATTTTGCCTGCTCACTTATTAGAGTGAATTTCTGTCATCACCACATAATTTCCTTCTGCTATGAAAATCTCATAAAGTATGGAATAAAATCATAACCTTACCTGCATTATTAACCCCTTGGCGCAGATGGCAAATTTCACCTATTTAGGGGGTGCTCTGTTTAAGGCTTTATAACTCCAGGTGTGAGCATCACATAAACTTGGTAAATGGTTTAATGAAACAAGACAGGTGTACCATTTACAATACAAACTTAGATTTGTTTATTTTCATAATTTAAGTCAAAATAAAGTGCCACAAATGCAAAGAAACTTAATTTTCCTATTCATAATGACTCCAAGGAAATTTTTACCTTAATCTACCACATATCAGCGCACAGTAAATTGGAATGAGCATTTGTCATGCCCTAAGAGACAAGTATATACGCCATAGCCTATATTATGTACGATGACATAAAATAGTATTCCACCATCTGCAAAATGCTGCCAAATGTTCTATCTTCAATGAACATCGGTAGCCTACACCAAAAATACATTTAACGATTGTACTACAGTATGTGAAATGCACTCAAAATGCAAAAAATAACAATAGGGCTATCAAATATATTGGAAAGACAGTGCTCGAGTGGAAACACGAAAGTACATACGTAGCCAGCAAGACCAACAGTATTTTAGACACAAAAATACTTACGTATCGGAAAACGGAAACTCCCCTCACTAATGCGTATTCTATAGAGCTTGCGTAATACTAGACCGTTAAAACGAAAACTGCCATTACACTGGACTGTAGTAAATTGTTCATTGCACCGAAAAAGACATGCCATATACCGTTGCTAAGGTTATAATGTACTCTATTGGATAAAAAGGCTGACAATTAAACCAGAATTAACTGTAATGAATGAGACAGGCTTACAGGGCATGGGGGTATTACGCGTCGACGTTTCAGATAGCGTAATAGCGGTATAAAGTGTTGTATATTTCTCAAACCGATTGTACCAGACAATAAATGACCACTGAATTTTGAAAGGAACATCTCGATGTGTAAAACCAATGGTAGGATTGTATAGTTATTTCATATTTAGTAGCATATATTGCTAGTAGAATACATGGTAAAATGAGACAGTACTTTCACAGTTTATTTTGCATTTGAGTGAGCAGGGCTTTTCACGGCTTTTTCTGGCATACGCTATTATTGGGTTTATCTCGTTGCTATGACGTTATTCTAATTTTATATGATGAATAAATATATTTGTGAACTCAAACATAGACGCTATTGTCCACTAGGTCATGCATGGGTAGGTATAGACTAGGTGGGGGGTTGCTTGTTAAATGGACTTGCTACGGGGACACTTAGAAACTCCGTATTCACCAGAAATCGTCACGAACCGTCTAACAATAATTTTAAAACACAGTGTTTGTGATTTCCACTAATAGTTTGGCTGCAGTAGCAACAAATGTCTCAGTTGAGCAAAAAGATTCCACCGGCGTCACCTTCTACGCAAAGGGGTTAAAGCCAAATATGTCCTTTCTCAGATTATGTAGTGTAGCGGCTTATGATCCTTGTTATGTGATCCTTAGAATAAGCCGTGGTAGAATAGGCAATACTTTGACATGCACTTTCAATGTTGTCCAAATGATTCCAAAAGATTCCAAGCGACGAGATTACGTTGTGATTAATGAAAAAATCTACAAGAAGACTCAAGAAAATAAATGAAAATTCCACAAATTTAAAGTGCAAATCAAAGGGAAAGAGCATGAAAGTGTACTGGTTCAAAAATTATATATCTGCCCAGTTCCACCAATATTTGCCATTCCCGAGGCCTTTCTTCCTGTCCTCCTATATTCACGTTGCGCAACACCTAGCGCCCCAGGTAACGAGGAACGTTTGGGATCTTTAAAGAATGTTCCCTATACAGCCCTGTAATGTCACTGCAGAACATTACATTGGGAACATTCTGGGGTGTATAAGGGAATGTTACTCCAAGATCACAAAAGAACATTCCAGGAACATCCCATAAACATCACAGACATTGCAATGCGTTCCCTGGATGTCGAAATGTTGAGTTCCCTTCAAGTCCTCAGAACATTCCAAAAACTTGATTGCAGAACTTCCCCTTCACATTCCACGAACATTACAGGAACATTCTACACTGCCTGGCCAAAAAAAAAGTCGCCGTTGCACCCCTCATGCATAGTGCCCACTGTACAAGCCTCTGGAGGCAGTGTTATGATCTGGGGTTGGTTCCATTGGTCAGGTCTAGGCTCAGCAACATTATGCAGCAATAAAATGAAGTCAGCTGCGTACGTGAATGTACTGAATGACCAGGTTATCCCATCAATGGGCATATTCCAGGACGACAATGCCAAGAGTCATCGGGCTCAAATTGTGAAAGAGTGGTTCAGAGAGCATGAGGAATCATTTTCACACATGAATTGGCCACCAATGTCCTGACCTTAACCCCATTGAAAGTCTTTGTGATGTGCTGGAGAAGACTTTACAGAGTGGTTCGACTCTCCCGTCGTCAATACAAGATCTCGGCCAAAAATTAATGCAACTCTGGACGGAAATAAATGTTGTGACGTGGCATAAGGTTGTCGAAACAATGACACGACGAATGCATGCCGTAATCAAAGCTAAAGGCGGTCCAACGAAATATTAGAGTGTGCAACTTTTTTTTTGGCCAGGCAGTGTATGTAACATAAGTGGAATATTCTAGGAATGTTTGTCGAAACGTTCCCTTTGGGTTTCTCTAATGCTTGGATTTAACATTCCCTTACTGTGAGACCGGAGTACATTGCTAACATTCCCCATACATTCTTGCCACGTCATTACAAAACGTTATTTTGGGAACATTCTGGGGTGTATATATAGGGGAATGTTACTCCAAGATAACAAAATAATATTCCAGGAACATCCCATAAATGTCACAAACATTGCAATGCGTTCCCTGGATGTCATAATGTTGTGTTCCTCTCAAGTCCTCAGAACATTCCTTCAACTTGTTTGTGGAATTTCCCCTTCACATTACAGGAACATTCTATGTAACATTAAGGGAATGTTCTCGTAATGTTAGTAGAAACATTCCCTTTGGGTTTATCTAACACTTGAATTTAACGTTCCCTTACTGTGAGACTGGAGTACATTGGTAACATTCCCCATACATTCTTGCCACATCATTACAAAACGTTATTTTGGGAATATTCTGGGGTGTATATATAGGGGAATGTTACTCCAAGATAACAAAAGGACATTCCAGGAACATCCCATAAAAGTCACAAACGTTGCAATGTGTTACTTGGATGTCATAATGTTGAGTTCCTCTCAAGTCCTCAGAACATTCCCACAACTTGATTGTGTAACTATTATTAGATCTTAGGCCTGTTCTTCTCCTGCCGAGTAGATGGTGATATGTAGTTCCATTTAAATATATTTTTGTGGCATTTTGGCTTTATTGGACAGTAATCAATGAGAGACAGAGGGAAAGGTCTTTGAGGTTTATCTTGAGCTGGATTTGAACCCATGTTGTGGAAATCCGGAATCGCTGATGACATGCGATTTACCTGGTTGAGCTACCAGAGGACCTTGCCCTTCCCAGCGAGCAATTTTCAGGTTAAAAGCCCTAAAATAAACGTCTATTGCAGTCAGTGAAAAGACCTCTTAAAATGGTTCCAAAGTAAAACATTTTCTATTTGTAGACCTCTTTCAAGAGTTCTTGTTTAGACCACGTTTCAACCAAATGTTTTCATGTAAATAAACACCACTGCAAGCAGGAATCGAACTCACAAACCTCAAATCTGAAGACAAGTGCTTTTCCACTGAGCCATCGAGGCCACGTGTTTACCTGTGTGTTTTAGTGTTTAATGAATGATATCACAAACGAGCATGGACAGGCAAGTTGTTGACTCTCATGTACAAGTCCACACACATGCGCATAGCAGAAATTCCTGCAACATTATTTTTGGGTAAAAACTCTGTCTGCCTAGGATAGAAACTTGTGCCATGTTGTTTGCCCAAGCTTCTTGTCACAACAAATTGGCTAAATGTTTTGACATTTTAAGTGATACACTTCATGCGGTGAAATTGCATCTACGTGTCAGCCGGATTTCGCTTGCCAAAGCAATGACATTTTGAGAAATGCATCCTCATTAATCCATATTGTTTGTCTTTGAATTTACAACTGAATCACATATGAAAATTATAACATAAAATGTGCACATTTATATTGTAGATTTTAGCCAGTCTAAAAATGGCCAAATGAGAGCTTGGATGGTATTCCATATTTCACCAACATTTTAACGTTTATATAGGTTTGTGCTCAGTGGGTATATGCAGATGACACCACCATTGTAGTTCCGCCGACTTTTCAACACAAAAATGCTCACTGGGTAACAGAAAAAAACAATGGTTATTTAGTCTTCAAATGCCTATTTTGTAATCATATAACCTCAAAATCACGCTTGGATTTTTTTCTCGGAAGATCAGGCTAAACAAGCTGTTATTATATATTCATTATTTTACGTCTCTTTTATTTATTTCAATGGGTAGCCTATTTATTTCGACTCGCATTTATTTAAAGGCGTAGGCCTATTTATTTGAAGTCGTAGACCTATACATTTCAAGTCGGCATGATAGGGGTATGTTCAGCTATGATCATTGGTTGCTCAGTCCTTAAATATAAAAAACTAAATACCGCTCACTTATGAGTTGTTTTATAGGTTAGGCCTACAGGTCTATAACTCCCTTAATGCTGAACTAATTTTCGTGTTATAAATGTCAGAAATATCTGCATAACACAGGTACATTATTGCCAAATTTCCCAGAGCAGCTAGCATATTTGCAAAAGGCCTTTTAACGATTATAGCCTACAGGAGTTGTCAAAATGTCAAGGTTTTTTGTTGTAAATTAATTTATAATTTCAGAGAAATATGAATAGGTTGCTATAATTGGGATGTCAACAACTACCACTAGGGGGGCACCGTGCATAGGGTAAGCGTCATTAACAAGGGGTAGCCTAATAATGAATGCACACCCACAGTTTCTTACTCCAGGACATCACATTCTGCAGAAATATAACCCAGTTATAATTAGCCTACAAATGCCTGGAATTCTTAGAGCAAGTTGCAGTAGTCTATTCCACGTGGCTTTTTACACATTTAGATACCTCAGTTTTTCTTACCAACTGGTTGCCTACGTTTCAAACTAGGCTATGCAATTTTACTGGGGTTAACCTACTTGTAGCAGGGGGAAATAGCTTCGTTATCCAGGAGATCAGCTTGACTGAGAATATAGTGTTATAGAATTAGATGTGCACCAAGTCATATAGCGAGGCTATATTTAACTACGACGTGCTATATAATGCAATAAAAATGAATATTATTATAAGTTTGGAGCAATAACTGCTCAGTTATCTATGAAATACATTTGTATAGGCCATCATATATCATGCAGTCTAGCATTATTAACCCTCCACTTAGATATTTAATGCATAGCTTATATCATAATCAGCTCTGACAACATTTTGACAACTCTTGTAGGCTGTGAAAGGACGTTTTACAAATAGGCTAGCTTTTCTGGGAAATTTGTAAATAAGGTGTTATGCAGATATTTCTCACATGTATAACACAAAAATTGAAAGTTCAGAATAAAACGAGTAATAGGCCTATATTTTATCAGGTCTGCATTTGTCAATATACTAGCAAAATACGTGGATCTAGAGATTATATGATTACAAAATGGGCATTTCAAGACTAAATAACCATAGCTTTTTTCTGTTACCCAGTGAACATTTTTGTGTTGAAAAGTCGACGTGTAGCGTTCAGGTGAATGCTAATAAGGGTTAGCGTCCGTTTATGTCAAAACGTCTCTCAACCTAGATTTCTCCAGTCCGACGTCTGGATTCCACCTAAATGAGGTTGGTTTCATGAGTTTGTTTTAGGCTACGGAAATCCTTCTCCAATGCCAGTGCTAAGTCGTGCGTACGACTTAACGTAGCCTACTACGGCGGAGGCCCCGAAAGGCAAGGTAAAAAAAATTTAAATTTCACCTTGCTTTTCAGGGCTTCTGTAGGTTTTAGTTAAGGGCCAGAAATATAGTTTTAGCCAATTGAACACAATTAAACCCAATTCAAGTGAAAGCAAAAAATTCTCAAGATAAAAAAAACCTAATTTAGAAATTTCCTCTAAAAGGGACAGCTACAAAATCCTTTAAAAAGTCACTTATGAGATACTTGCAATATTTCTTTTGCACAGATAGATGTCATTATGATTTGAACATGTTCTACCCTATAACCCACTAGCTACAGAAAATGATATCGTCACAAACGTTTAAGATTTCATTCCTCATTAGTTCTCCTATTTGGTAATGTAATATTTATGAATACAATTGAAAATACAAGTATTCTTTGGCACAGGTCTGGTACAACCAAAGTCCTACGTTATTGGTAGTGTGTTTTCGGAGCTGAGCTCTATCGTCACAAGACCGTGGTGTAATGGGCAGAGGTGCAAGCTCTTGACGAAAGGATCACAAGTTCGAGTCCCGGCATCGGCAGAGTCTAAATTAGGTAAGTGTTGATGTTGTATGGAAATTGTTGTAGAACTCCCCCTGGTGTGTCCTTACACCTTCATTGCATTGCACTGTGTACCATAACCTAAAAGCTGTGGACCTACGTTTAGCCTATGCCTATCTCTGCTGTTATTCTCAATGGTTTCCAACCTTGCTTTCCTATCCGTCATCACTAAATACTGTCTAATAAAGCCAAAATGCAAAAAATTACCGATGGTGAGCCCTTGTGTTAGGCACTTAGACCCTGCATTTAAACCTTTTAAATGAGCGTCCCCCTAATGTTATATATAATGTAACTGGCACATTCCTGGAACACAAGAGGAAGGTTCCCAGAACATTCCCCCTATGTTACATGGAATGCACCTAGAATGTTGCACTGATGTTATATACAATGTTTGTAGAGCGCAAGAGGAAGGTTCCCAGAATGTTACCCTCATGTTACATAGAACGATGCCCTAATGTTTTATGGAATGCCCAGAGAATGTTCCCTTCATATTATATAGAATACTCTTAGAATGCCAGAGGAAGGTTCCCCAGAACGTTACCCTCATGTTACACAGAATGTCCCCCTGATGTTTCATGGAATGCTCCTAGAATACTTCCCTGATGTTATATAAACTGTTTGTAGAGCGCAAGAGGAAGGTTCCCAGAACGATACCCTCATGTTGCATAGAACGTTGCCCTGATGTTTTATGGAATGCCCAGAGAATGTTCCCCTCTGATGTTACATGGAATGCTCTTAGAATGTTCCCCTGATGTTATATAAACTGTTCGTATAGCGCAAGAGGAAGGTTCCCAGAACGATGCCCTCATGTTACATAGAACATTGCCCTGATGTTTTATGGAATGCCCAGAGAATGTTCCCCTTAGGTGTTACATGTAATGCTCCTAGAATGTTCCCCTGATGTTATATAAACTGTTCGTGGAGCACAAGAGGAAGGTTCCCATAACAATACCCTCATGTTACATAGAATGTGCCTAGAACCTAAGAGGAATGCTCCTAGAATGTTTCTAGAATGTTAAAGGGACGTTCCTCAGAAACGTTGTGTGAAAGTTCTTAGAACCTGAAAAAAACTCAACATTGCATCAACCAGGGAACGTTTAGAGCAACCTTAATAACATACAGGGAACCTTCCTAGAACGCGATTTCGTTAGCTGGGGCGGCTAGAGGCGGGCCATATTCAAATAGCTTCTTAACATAAATCATATGGGGCGTAGGTGCTTCATAATTAATTCATAAACTCTGATAACAAAAAATTATATTTCATAATAACTTAGGGAAAAAACTGAAATTGGCACCAACATTCCAGCCCCTAACTGCTTTGATAGCTTTGGCTATCAAAGCAAAAAATATCCTTCAAAAAGATTCTTCACAAAAAATGAGTATCAGTATTGATTCAATATACATGTTGAGTCAGATGTTATCGAATGTGACTCATGTTTTCCTGTTCTTACTCAGGAGGCTGCTGCTTCCTGCAGCAGGCAGAGCTTACTGATGGGTCTCTCCAGCTCACTTGTTTTGGTCTTGACACGAACACGTCGAACTAGACCTTTGAAATCTGGCATTATTTCAATAATGCGCCCCATCAGCCATGAGTTGTGTGGTGCTGTGCCATCCACTATGAGCACCAAGTCTCCAGGTGTAAAACTTCTCTTTGCGCTGTTCCACTTCTGATGCCCCTGCATCAGTGGTAAATACTCATGAGTCCACCATTTCCAGAAGATGTCTGACAGGTACTGCACTTGTTTCCATCTCCTGCGAGCATACAAGTCCTCTTTCCTAAACAGACCTGGAGGTCAAATTGGCTTGCCTTTGATCTGAATGAGGTGATTGGGTGTTAGAGGTTCCAAATAACTTGGGTCATCTGAGACAGAGGTGATTGGTCAGTCATTGAGGATTGCCTCTACCTCACAAAAGGCTGTATGCAAAGTTTCATCATCGATGGTTTGTTGCCGTAACACGGACTTGGAGAACACTTTTCACTTGACGTATGAGTCGTTCCCAAACACCTCCATAGTGAGCGCCATGAGGGGGGTTGAATCTCCAGTTGATACCGACTTGTAACAAGGACTTTAGAATTTTGTCTTGATTTAGCTCCTTCGGAGCTTCTCGTAGCCCTATAAGCTTTGCCCCTAGTGGTTGAGACGTATGCGTCTCAATTACAGTATTCATGTTTGGCTGAAATTATAAACAACACCTTTAAGAAAACCCCGCAAATTTTCACGCAGTATTTTTTAAAAGGGTAGCCGCTTGCGAAAACCTCAGCTTCTCCAGTTACACTGCAGTGCCATAAAATAGGAGGGTGTTATCAATTGCCCAAAGCACTTACGACCCTCCTCTCACCACAGCCACAGACTGTAAAATGCATAAAATGCACCGTTTATACACGCTAAGAAAATCATGTTCACGCATAGAAACAATAATATTTTTATCAAACGTTGTACAAATGAGCATTCGCCGTTTTCCTTTGCTTACTGTACTCTATACAGTACCTGATGCACTTTCGGTTTAGAAGACACCTACTTTTTTTCTCCAAAATCTCTCGTATAAATATGTTTAGGAAACCAAGTACTTACCAGTATATTCAGCTACAGCTGTTTTCTGATTAACCCTAAAGAGTTTATCTTGTTACATTTCGCCAAAGTCCTGTACAGTAAACATTTCCACAGCGACCACCCGTCGCACTTAGGGCTGAAATATGTTGCTGTTCTTGTGTAAATACACACGCGCTTTTGTACGTATTTTTTAAAATGTATTTAAATACATTCGGCGACGTATGTTATAGTTATTATATATATATACTGTATGTGACTATTCTGAAATAAATGTATTATGTTGCAAATTTCTGAATGATACAGCTTCTTCTTCAATTCGAATTTTAAACCATGGATGTGCAAGGAATATTTTTTGAGATATTGACATTTAAATAAACTAGTAGAAACCAGGTGGAAATTGCCTCTGCGATCAGGACTGACAAAGTTTGTTCCATTGTCTGATCGTATCTCTTTGACCTGTCCTCTTCTACAGATGAACCGTCGAAGTGCATTGATGCATGAGTCAGTGTCGAGAGAATGAGCAACTTCCAGATGTATAGCTCAGCAGGTAAATATCTTTTCAGAATGCTTCGTCCTCTCTTAACTTCAATAGGCCCAAAGTAGTCTATTCCGACATGAGTGAAAGGTGGGAGGTCCGGATAGATTAGGTCTGCGGGCAGATCAGACATCTTCTGCTCTCCCACTTTTCCATGCTTACGTCGACAGGCCAGACATCCATGAATGATGGTTCTCACTGCTGAATTGGCACATAGAATCCAATATTTGCGGCGTAGCCTTGAGAGCATGTGGTTTCTCCCACTGTGGCCAACTAGCTCATGAATGTGATGAAGGATCAGCTTGGAGATATGACTGTCTTTGGGAAGGATGGCTGGATGCTTTATTTATTCAGGCATTGCAGACCTACATAGCCTTCCAACTACCCTCAGGACTCCACTCAACAGGACTGGATCCAGTCTATACATGGAACTGTTTCCTTTAACAGTGCCTTTGCTCAGTGCAATAATTTTATTAGGAAAACTCTGGGCTTGAACGAAACATATAATAGCCTCTTCTGCTTGGGCTATATTTTCTACTGTGAGACTTTCAACACACATATTGGCTTTGAACTGACTCATGTGCTCTGTCAACAGGCTCTGTTGCTTGTCACTTTGGCTGCTGAGGGCCTTTTGTGCAGTTTTTCTTTGTTGTGACAGTTTCCGGAGAACTTCTTTTAACTTCAACATCCAGGCCACTGCGGTTCTGAGGTCATACCACTGAGAAAAATGGTCAAAGAGCTTCTGAGTTCCACTTTTCTCTCCATCCACTTTCACAGCTGTGCTGTAAACGGAGATATCCTTTCTCACCTCAGGGTCGTCTGCAGAAACAGCTTCAATTTCTTCTGTAGGCCTTGGCCACTGTGACTCTGGGCTTGTGAGAAACTCAGGTCCTTTGACCCACCTTTTGGATTTGAGAAAGGCTTTGGCCCGTAGGCTACGAGAGGCATCATCAGCAGGATTCCGTTTTGTGTTGATGTACCTCCATTGCTTGAACTTGGACAGATCTCTAATGATAGAGACTCAGTTTTCCACGAAAGTCTGGAACCTTTTAGTAGTGTTTGCAATGCACTTTAACACTGTCATGCTGTCAGACCAGTACACAGAATCGTCGAGTTGCAACTGAAGCTCAGCCTTCAGCATTCGTTCCATGCGCACTGCTAGTACTGCTGCTGCGAGCTCTAGCCTTGGAATAGTCATCTGCTTTATTGGCGCCACCCTAGCTTTGCCCATTACGAGGCTAGTGTGTGTGTCATTCTTGTGGTTTGTCAAGCAAAGATATGTCGCCGTGCTATATCCAGCTTCACTAGCGTCGCAGAAATGGTGCAGCTGTGCGGTCTTTACCTGACCAAAATCTTTTGGCCTGAAACATCTGTCCACTTGGAAGACATTTAACTGGGGCAATTCAGCCAGCCATCTTTGCCACTGCTGAGCGATTACTTCTGGAACATCCTCATCCCACCCACACTTAGCCTTACACAACTCCTGCAGAATCTGCTTGGCTGTGAGTATGACTGGAGAAAGGAAGCCCAGGGGGTCATATACAGAGCTGACAATAGATAGAATGCCACGTATCGTCACTGACTGATTCTTGACCACCATGCTGAAGTTAAATGTATCATCCTCAACATTCCATTGAGCTCCAAGTGCTCTTTCCATTGGGAGGATTTCCCTATCCAAGTCAAGTGTCTTAACTTCTTTAGTCTTTTCCTCTTCAAGAATCTGAGAAAGGACTGCACGACAGTTGCTAATCGACTTGGTCAGCTTAAAGCCTCCCTTGGAGCACAGTTCTTTGAGATCTTTGTACAGTGATAAAGCTTGACTTTCAGAGTCCACTGATCGGAGACAGTTGTCAACATAAAAGTTTTGTTAAATGGTGTTGATTACCTCAGGTGAGTACTTCTCTGCATTGTCAGTGGCTGTCTTTTTTAGTGTATAGGTGGCACAGCTGGGAGATGACACCGCACCAAAAAGATCAGGTCATCCTGTACTCAATGAGGTCCTGGCTGATGTCACCATTAGGCCACCAGAGAAAACGCAGGAAATCAACATGTTCACTTGTCACTTTCACCTGATGAAACATTCCCTCTACATCTGCCATGAGGGCAATAGGGCCATGACTGAAACAAAGGAGAACACAGATTAGTGTGTTTGTCAAGTCAGGACCTTGAAGGACCTCTTGATTCAAAGACGCATCACAGAAAGATGAGGCACAGTCGAACACAACACGGATGCTCTTCTTTGGATGGTAAACACCGTGATGCGGTATGTACCATACTTTACCATCATCCCGTTTCGAGTGTTCTTCAGGGACTATTTCTGCATGACCTTTATTAATGACACCCTATAGGAACTCTTTGTATTCATTGAAGAATGTTGCATCTCTTTTAAACTTCTTCAGCAGGTTATGTGCTCTCTGCTCAGCCATCTGATGATTGTTGGGCATGTTCACATCCTTCTTACGAAAGGGCAACTTCAGAACTGGATAAGATTTTCATGAATTGTTGATCTTCCACAGACATCTCTGTTTTTTCATAGCAGCGTTGTTCTGCAAAATCTTAGCAGGTCATCCAAGCTTGCAATGGAAATCCTATTTGTACTCATGCAAGCGCGACCATCTTCATCCATGACAGTGCTACAGTGGAGTGGACCGTTGACCACCCACCCGAGTAGAGTTTTTACAGCATATGTGTAATGGGGTCGTGACGTGTGAGATGGGAGGAGCCAAACGCAGCAAGGGGAATCATTAAGCCCTTAGGCCACTAAGGCGGGATACCCGCAGATAAGGGAGGAGACAAGACAAGGAACACAAACACACCACAGACGCTACTAACCGGCTAACTGTCAAACGCTAAGTAGAGCGCAAGGACAGGAATCTGAACAGCCAGACATAATACACGCCCTGTCTCGGTAACGAGACACAATAAACGGGCGAGTAGCGAAAAGGCACAAATAAATACAGTACACAAATAAAGAATGAAATAATTTAATAAGAGGAGGCAAAAGAACAGATATGTTAAGTGGCTAATTACATAAGCTAGAACTAATAGTCATATGCGGAACCTAAAGGAGGGTAAACGCCCGATCTCCCAGGGGGAAGAAACATTTTACAGGCGAGCCGACGGAGAGCCGCAGTCCCATAACCTTACCAACAAAATGACCAAGCTTAAAAGCAGAGCCACGCCCTAACCTCTCAGACAGGAGATGAAACGAGGCAAAGGAACAGGTAATTAAAGTTCCAAGGCATAGATTGAAGCTCGCAGTCACACGCAAACACAAATACAAGCCCTGCCTCTCAATAAGGGGAAATGTAACGAGGCGAACGGGAACAGAGATTTAACGTTCCCTGGCGATATAAAAAGGCTCGCAGTCCAATGAATAAAACCAAGAGGGTAAACACCCGATCTCCCAAGAGAGAGAAACATTTTACAGGTGAGCCAACGAAGTACCGTCGTCCCATAACTTACTATCCACAGACTAACGCAAGCTAGAATATAAAACAACCGCCCTAGCCTCTGCCTAATGGAAAAAAAAGGTAACGAGGCGAAATGGAACAGAGAGCTAACGTTCCGAGGCTATTATTAAAAACACGCAGTCAAACACAAGCACGTCCACAGCATCGCCCAAGCTCCACATAAGGAGACAACACACCCGGAGAACGAAACAGAACAACAGTTCACAACAATCGTCTCGCAGGTAAAAAGGCGAACAGGACTGCTGTAACAAAGACCTACGCAAATATAATAGCACGAAGCCTCAATATAAATAAAACCCTAAATCACAACAACGGGGAACGTAGTCCACGAGAAGGAGACTAAACAGGAAAAAACCGTACCAAGCTACAAACTGGCTTACCGTAACCCGGAAATAAGTAGAAGCTAACACGCCAGGTCTCTCTATAAGAAAACCATTAACCGGCGAAAAGGAACAAAGAACAGTTACTCTACACTTCGACAAGCTAAGCAACCCAGCCGAAGCGAAACGCCAGATCTCCTATGAGACCACATGCACCGAGAGGCGAACAGAACACAGTTCCGACCATCGCCCAAATCTCCATACACGGAGGAAAACGCACACAGGCGAAACTAGAGCAGATTTTACAGTCCCAAACTTCTACGAGATAATCCACTAGTAAGCCAGCAAGAAATAAGCCCTATCTCACCAAGAGACGTTAAAAATGGGCGAGTAGCCAAAATGGTACGAGCACTCACAGCCAAACATACACCAAAATACAAAACAATTAACAATTAATGTCGAAGCCCCGAACGTAGAAAACGGTAGGCTTATATACCCCTCTCCAGGTGACAAGCAACAGGTGTAAACGCTTGACAAAAGATCCGACAACTCAGCAGGGCGGAGCAAGCATCTACCAAAAGGGCAGCGCCCTCACGTGGCCACCAAAGAGAACGACCGCAAGGGGAAACAGGGTCAAAACCATGACAGGACCCCCCCTCTAAGGGGCGACCCAGGCGACCCCAGAAATAAAAACCATGCGGACGTTCCTGGAGAGAAATACCCGACAAAACACATACAAATATATTTTATTTTATCTTTTTTTTTTTTTTTTTTTTTTTTTGGAAGGGAAGGGAGGGTGGGACTAAGGGTGAGGGGGGTGTGGAACAAATAAGTGCCTGGCTAAAAGTACCCTGGAGAAATACTCAGCACCCTGGTTACTGACTACCTACCCAGAACCTTACTAACGCCTATCTGTCTTCGTGAGGCGTGCCGAGCAAGAGGCGACTTTGAACGCTTAACTCAAGGGCAATGGCCTACAAACTGAGACCAAAGCCCTTGAAATGCGTACCCCTGACAGGGATAAAATCCCCACTCGGGATTACCTCAAAAATAAAAAAGGCAAAATAATAAAGTAGTGGGCCGCAGGGAAACCAAATAAGGTGAACTGGCCCACTCGGCGCCTACCTACCAGGGTAGCTGGAAAACAAACAAACCCAAGGGATACTAACAAAAACCAAGAAACAAACCAAAGTTAGCCATTAAAACCCCTCTTAAGAAAAAAAAATCCCCCTAAAAAGCCGCTGGCCCCAGTAATGGCTTCGACATTCTGTAATGGGGTCGTGACGTGTGAGATGGGAGGAGCCAAACGCAGCAAGGGGAATCATTAAGCCCTTAGGCCACTAAGGCGGGATACCCGCAGATAAGGGAGGAGACAAGACAAGGAACACAAACACACCACAGACGCTACTAACCGGCTAACTGTCAAACGCTAAGTAGAGCGCAAGGACAGGAATCTGAACAGCCAGACATAATACACGCCCTGTCTCGGTAACGAGACACAATAAACGGGCGAGTAGCGAAAAGGCACAAATAAATACAGTACACAAATAAAGAATGAAATAATTTAATAAGAGGAGGCAAAAGAACAGATATGTTAAGTGGCTAATTACATAAGCTAGAACTAATAGTCATATGCGGAACCTAAAGGAGGGTAAACGCCCGATCTCCCAGGGGGAAGAAACATTTTACAGGCGAGCCGACGGAGAGCCGCAGTCCCATAACCTTACCAACAAAATGACCAAGCTTAAAAGCAGAGCCACGCCCTAACCTCTCAGACAGGAGATGAAACGAGGCAAAGGAACAGGTAATTAAAGTTCCAAGGCATAGATTGAAGCTCGCAGTCACACGCAAACACAAATACAAGCCCTGCCTCTCAATAAGGGGAAATGTAACGAGGCGAACGGGAACAGAGATTTAACGTTCCCTGGCGATATAAAAAGGCTCGCAGTCCAATGAATAAAACCAAGAGGGTAAACACCCGATCTCCCAAGAGAGAGAAACATTTTACAGGTGAGCCAACGAAGTACCGTCGTCCCATAACTTACTATCCACAGACTAACGCAAGCTAGAATATAAAACAACCGCCCTAGCCTCTGCCTAATGGAAAAAAAAGGTAACGAGGCGAAATGGAACAGAGAGCTAACGTTCCGAGGCTATTATTAAAAACATGCAGTCAAACACAAGCACGTCCACAGCATCGCCCAAGCTCCACATAAGGAGACAACACACCCGGAGAACGAAACAGAACAACAGTTCACAACAATCGTCTCGCAGGTAAAAAGGCGAACAGGACTGCTGTAACAAAGACCTACGCAAATATAATAGCACGAAGCCTCAATATAAATAAAACCCTAAATCACAACAACGGGGAACGTAGTCCACGAGAAGGAGACTAAACAGGAAAAAACCGTACCAAGCTACAAACTGGCTTACCGTAACCCGGAAATAAGTAGAAGCTAACACGCCAGGTCTCTCTATAAGAAAACCATTAACCGGCGAAAAGGAACAAAGAACAGTTACTCTACACTTCGACAAGCTAAGCAACCCAGCCGAAGCGAAACGCCAGATCTCCTATGAGACCACATGCACCGAGAGGCGAACAGAACACAGTTCCGACCATCGCCCAAATCTCCATACACGGAGGAAAACGCACACAGGCGAAACTAGAGCAGATTTTACAGTCCCAAACTTCTACGAGATAATCCACTAGTAAGCCAGCAAGAAATAAGCCCTATCTCACCAAGAGACGTTAAAAATGGGCGAGTAGCCAAAATGGTACGAGCACTCACAGCCAAACATACACCAAAATACAAAACAATTAACAATTAATGTCGAAGCCCCGAACGTAGAAAACGGTAGGCTTATATACCCCTCTCCAGGTGACAAGCAACAGGTGTAAACGCTTGACAAAAGATCCGACAACTCAGCAGGGCGGAGCAAGCATCTACCAAAAGGGCAGCGCCCTCACGTGGCCACCAAAGAGAACGACCGCAAGGGGAAACAGGGTCAAAACCATGACAATATGGCCCAATACCTTCACTGTTTCCAATACCTGTGGTGCGTTGACACCAATCAGAAGCCAGACATTGGCATTGATTTGAGTCAACTCAACATCCCTTAGATATAACCACTTCTTGATGTCATCTTGGACAGGAATGTTCTCTTTTGTGACATGAATACGTCTCTGGGAATAAACATCTGGCAGCCCATGGTTCTCTATAGTATTTCCATCCTTTTACCTCTAACATTCAACTGGGACATTAACTCTTCAGTGCAAAATGTAGCCGAGCTCCCAGGATCAAGAAAAGCATATGTTTGCACAACTTTGCTAACATTTGCGACTTTGACTTTAACTGGAACTATGGCCAGAGTACATTACATAACATTATAATTATTTGGCAGAAGCTTTTCTCCAAAGCGACGTACAATAAGTGCATATTGAAGGTCATTGATGCACGCGACTACAAAGCAGATCCGACAAAGCACAACTTTCTCACAACGTAAGAGCTATCCCTAGTAATGAACATGAATAGTACACACAGTCAGCTATACATTCTGAAATATAAAATAACTAAAATAAAAGCACAAGTCAAATAGAAAGCAAGAAGCGAGTACTATAGAATGGCCCAATAGTTTAGTCGAGGTGGAGTCTGAAAAAGTGCGTTTTCAGACCACGACGGAAAACAGACAGTGTTTCAGCTGAGCACAGCAGAGTGGATAGTTCGTTCCACCTCTGGGGAGCTAGGGTGGAAAAGCTTCGCAGTCGGGACGAGCGGGAGCCATTAACACGGAGGGAGGGAAGTGCAAGTCGCCCTGCAGCAGCAGAGCGAAGTGGTCGAGCAGGAGCGTAGTGCTGGATTAAGTCCTGTAGGTAGGAGGGGCCTGACCTTTTGACTGCAGTGTAGGCCAGGGTCAGAACTTTGAACCTGATCCTGGCCACGACCGGCAGTCAGTGGAGTGACCTCAGCAGGGGGGTGACATCTGAGAACTTCGGGAGGTTGAACACAAGCCGAGCAGCCGTGTTCTGGACCAGTTGTAGGGGCAGAATGGCGCAGGCTGGTAGGCTTGCAAGAAGGGAGTTGCAGTAGTCCAGACGCAAGGTGACCATGGTCTGGACAAGAAGCTGGGTGGAGTAGGTGGTCAGGTACAGCTAAATCCTCCTGATGTTGTACAGGAGGAACCTGCAGGACCGTGCCATTGCCCTGATGTGTTCTTTGAAGTCCAGCTGGTCATCCAGGACCACCCTCAGGTTCCTTGCAGAGCGGGAGGTGGTCACCATCGTTCTGCGGATGGTGATGGACAGGTCTAGAAGCGGGGAGGTCTTGTATGTCATGAAGTGCAGCTCAGTCTTGTCGAGGTTGAGCTTCAGGTGATGGCTAGACATCCACACAGAGATGTCAGCCAGGCAAGCAGATATCTCCTTTATCTCCTTTACCTGTGGGGTAGAGGGAGGGAAAGAGAAGGAAGAGTTGTGTGTCATCAGCATAACTATGGTAAGAGAAGCCATGTGAATTAATAACCAAACCAAGAGACTTAGTGTAAATGGAGAACAGCAGAGGACCCAGTACAGATCCCTGTGTGACTCCTGTAAAAAGTGGATGAGGTGTAGAGATAGAGCCCTTCCAGGAGACTTGGTAGGATCTATCTGTGAGATAGGATGTAAACCAACAGAGGGCAGTTCCAGAGATGCCCATCTCAGCCAGTGTGGAGATCAGGAGCTTGTGGTTGACTGTGTCGAATGCTGCAGACAGGTCAAGGAGAATTAGGACAGAGGAGAGGGAGGAGGCTCTAGCAGTGGCGAGTGCCTCGGTCACAGCCAGGAGCGCAGTTTCAGTTGAGTGCCCGGTTCTGAAGCCGGACTGATGAGGGTCGAGCAGGTTGTTCTGGTGGAGAAAAACAGACAGTTGGTTAAGGGCAGCTCGTTCAATAGCTTTGGACAGAAAGGGCAGGAGAGACACAGGATGATAGTTTCTGACATCAGACGGGTCTAAGCTAGGTTTCTTAAGGAGTGGGGTAACACGGGCAGTTTTGAAAACAGCAGGAACATAGCCACAGGTTAAGGAGGTGTTGATAATGGAGGACAGATATGGAAGGACCTCACCAGATATAGACTGGAGGACTGCCGAAGGGATGGGGTCCAGTGGGCAGGTGGTTGCACGCTGGCACGTTACAAGTTGGAGTACATCTGTGTCCTCCAGAGTCTTAAAGGACAAAAGTGTAGCGGTGGGTTCATTATGGGGGATATAGGGCGTCACCGGATGTGTGAAGGAGTTTCGGATCATGGCTACCTTCTCCTCGAAGTGGATCAGGAAGTCATCTGCAGAGAGGGAAGAGGGTGAGGGGGTGGAGGAGGGATCAGCAGAGAAGAGAAGGTGGAAAAGAGTTTACGTGGGTTAGATATAGGTACATGCATACATTTTTGACTGAAAAAATGAAGTCTTAGCAGATGTAGTTGCTGATGTGAAGGCTGCCACCAGAGTGTGATACGAGGCCAGATCATCTGGGGATCTGGATTTCCTCCACTTTCTCTCAGCAGCGTGGTTCTGCTGGATCGGAGAGAGTCCGTCAGCTACGGGCAGAGGGGCGATGATCAGGCTGGTTTGGAGACAAGAGGACATAGTGAGTCGAGAGACTGAGAGAGGCAGGATTTAAAGGTGGAGCACAGTCTTTACCAGCCCCAGTATGACTTGAATCTAAGGAGACCATTGCACTTACTAGTGCCTTTTCAGCTGTGGCAGTATGTGTCACTGAGGCAGGCCTTCAGCAGGCCTTTCCTTCTTTTCAGTGTCAAAATGCAAAAGACCGGGGTGGTTTAACTGGCATTGTTGACAGGTCATGTGTTTTTGACAGTTCCTGCTTATATGCCCCCTTGTGATACATCCGAAACACAGATCACTTTCCTTGAGAAAATCAATTTTCTCCTTGTTTGGTCTGTGTTTCAACTTCTGACAGAACGACAATGCATGATCACCATCACAAAAAATGCAAGGTTTTCGAAAAGCAGACATAGCATTGGTCACTTTAAACTTTTGCCTTGGATCTGGAGCCTTAGCTCTGAATTGAGAGTTGTCTGGTCTCGAATGTCACCAACAACTGGATGCATTGCCATTCGGGCCTGTTTCTCAACAAAATCAAGTAAATCTCCAAACTTGACTCTTTGGTCACGGCTGTCTTGAAGATCAGATACGACTTCTCCCCACCTCTCACGAAGCTTAAATGACAGCTTTGTGACAATGGTCTTGAGATGAGCTGGGTTTTCCAAATACTCCATGTGTGTTACATCCTGCATGGTGTTGGCGCAAAAGAGCATACGAGGTTTGATCGCTGACCAGTTTAAAGCTTTATTCATATATGCATTGGTTATTCTCATTTCATTTCCAAAGTTGTATTCAAGCTGATGCCTGGCTTTGGTGTATCCTCTTGCTGGATCCATGTGTAAATAACTTTGCACGAGCTCTCTTAGCTGACCAGTTGTGTACTGTTCTAAATAATAAAGCTTGTCTTGCATACTGTTAGTTTTATCTTCGATGCCATGCCATATCACTTTGCAATCCAACGGTGTCTGGCAATAGAGACCCATTTTGGGTTCCACCATGCAAACATAATTTCACATCATCAAGAAATTGCCTAAAACAAATACATTTTGGCTCATACCATTCAACATGGTCAGGCTTTCTTTCTTGTTCAGGCAACATATTTTGCACATCAATTTGCAATTCTATAAAGTCGGCCAACAAACAAGTAAATGATTGAACATTACTGCTGACATTTTCAGCAGCACCGGCACCCTTGCATCAGAGCGCTTATTTCATTCTTTTTTCTTGTGAGCGCACTGAGCTTCCCTCTGCGGGTGCACATTAACTTGTACAGTTTTTCCTCATCGACTCGCATAGACACGTCTTCATCATTGACAGACATTTTGAAAGCAACAAACAATTCTTAGTTTCCAATTTCCAATATACTGAAGCTGCACCTAATAGCGCACCAAACACATTCAACACGTAGCAACGTAGCAACTTCATATTCCCCGACGTCACCGATTTTAAACGCTCCAAGCAAAGCCATGACAAACTAGCGTTTCCATACAGGTTACTCACAGATTCTTTCGTCGTTTTCATCTGACTAACTTCTTACGTCTTAGAATCCATGTCAGGGAAATCCATTCAATCCGATACGATGGCTATTTTTTTAACTTAATGTAGCGGCTTATGATACTTGTGATCCTTAGAATAATCCATGGTAGAATAGGCAATACTTTGACACGTACCTTCAATGTTGTCCAAATGATTCCAAACGACGTGACTGCGTTGTGATTAATGAAAAAATGTACAAGAAGACTCAAGAAAATAGATAAATGAAAATTACACAAACTCAAAGTGCAAATCAAAGGGAAAAACCATTAAAGTGTAGTGGTTCAAAAAATATATGCCTGCCATTCCCGAGGCCTTCCTTCCTGTCCTCCTATATTCACATTGCGCAACACGTAGCGCGGCTAGAGGCGGGCCATATTCCAATAGCTTCTTAACATAAATCATATGGGGCATAGGTGCTTCATAATTAATTCATAAACTCTGAGAATGAAAAATTACATTGCATAATAACTTAGGGAAAAAACTGAAATTGGCGCCAACATTATTTTCTGCCTTTTCTGCCTATATGTGGTCCAACTGCGTCCCAACGAGAGGAAGTACAGCACTTTCGACCGTGAACTCCTTGACCTGTACCTGGCCATACGTTACTTTCATTTTCTGCTGGAAGCCCGGCCATTCACGGCGTTTGTTGACCACAAACCATTATCGTTTGCCATGGCTAAGGTGTCGGAACCATGGTCTGCCCGTCAGCAGCGCCAGCTCGCTTTCATCTCCGAGTTCACTACGGACATCCGGCATGTTGCGGGCAAAGACAACCGCGTGGCTGACTGCCTCTCCCGGGCTGTCGTCGGCGCTGTCCACCTTGGAATCGACTACGCCCGCATGGCAGTCGATCAAGCCTCGGACCCAGGTGTACAGGCCTGTAGGAGTGCTGTCACAGGGCTTCAGCTGCAGGACATTGCGTTTGACGACGCCGGCAACACCCTACTTTGTGATGTTTCCACGATGCAACCACGGCCGGTTGTGCCCAGCGAGTGGAGACGACGGGTTTTTGATGCCATTCATGGTCTTTCCCACTTCTTTTGGGCAAGAAGTCGTCACAGAAGATGGTGTCAGCTAGGTTCGTTTGGCACGGCCTCAAGAAGGACATCCGCAACTGGGCCAACACCTGCATTGTATGCCAACGCTCTATGGTGCATCGTCATGTAAAGGCCCCGTTGGTGCCTTTCTCGCTTCCTGAGAGGCGTTTTGACCACGTGCACGTGGACCTGGTGGGGCCCCTGCCACCCTCCCATGGTTTCGCCTACCTCCTCACAATGATCGACAGGACCACGCGGTGGCCGGAGGCCGTTCTGTTGGCATCGACAACGTCTGCCGATGTGGCTCGGGCATTCATCGCCACTTGGGTCGCCCGGTTCGGCGTACCGTCTGATGTCTCCTCGGACAGAGGTCCCCAGTTCATGTCAGAGCTTTGGAATGCGATCGCCCAGGGCCTGGGAGCTTATCACCCCCAGGCTAATGGCTTGTGTGAGCGATTTCACCGCTCAATGAACGGGCCAGCCTCCAGGATGACAGTTGGGTCGACAGATTTCCTGTAGGCTCTCACTGGGCTACAATAGAAGTCAACGGGGCAATTAGAAATGTTATGGAAAAACAACGATAAATGTGCTTTCATGTACAATAAATGAGACGGGAAGCTCAGTGTGTATTGTTACCGGTCTCAGTATGCTCTCCTGTGAAATGTATCTCAATCCGAACATTTTTACGTGCTTGGCACGGCTTGGAAGTAAGCATTTCTCTGTTGCTTGTTTTCGCTGCTCCCGCGGAGTACTATGTGTCGGGGGTGGGGGAGCGGGAAGGTGTGCCGGCCGTTTACGAAACTATCTATGTGAACAGTCTGCGTTTGTTTACCTGCAGCAACGTAGGCTACAATTTCCACAAAAAAACTTGGATGATGGATGACTATAATGATTACGAAGACGAAGAATTCGATTTTGACTTTGACGTTACTGGCTACAGATTTGAGCCAGAATACACGGACACGGAACTACAAGAGATGGATGATAAGAGAGCAAGAGAAGAGAGAGAGGCTGAAGTTGCGCAGGTAATGTAAATTATTACAAATGATGATTACAAACACTGCGTTACAAATAGTTCTGCTGTAGGCTACTAGCTAGTAAACTCCAACGGGAGGTCAGGATTTGTGATCAACTGCTTTTGGTCAACTGGGTACATCTACTTTAAATTTCAATGGTTGTTTAGTTGTTCCAAACTCAGCTGTGAAAGACCTAGGTGTTACTATAGACCCAGATCTAACCTTTAGCACGCACATAAAAAAACATATCTAGAGTAGCTTTCTTTCAGTTAAGGAACATAGCTAAAATAAGGCACTTCCTATCAATAGGGTACGCAGAGAAACTGATCCATGCTTTTGTTACGTCTAGGCTAGATTACTGTAATGCCCTGCTATCTGGCTGCCCTAAGTCCTTGCTAAATAATCTCCAGCTTGTGCAGAATGCAGCCGCTCACATTTTAACTAGAACTAAGAAATATGAGCATATTACCCCAGTATTAGCATCGCTTCATTGGCTACCAATTAAGTTTAGGATAGACTTAAGGTTTTGCTTCTGACCTTTAAAAGCTTTAAATGGACTTGCGCCAGTGTATATACTGTATGTAATCTGCTTTTACCATATAAGCCAAAAAGATCACTCCGTTCCCAAGACGCAGGCTACCTAGTAGTCCCAAGAATATCTAAAAAACTTGATGGGTGGTAGAGCTTTCTCCTACAGAGCGCCACTACTGTGGAACACCCTGCCAAAATTTATAAGGGAATCAGACACTGTCTCAATATTTAAGTCTAGATTAAAAACGCACCTTTATGATCAGGCTTATAATGAGCTATAGTCTGGAGACAGGACCAGAGAAGCATTTAGCCATAGAGTAATGTGGGGTGGCATCCTTTCCTTACTGTCACCTGTCAACAGCTGTGACCCCATCTTCCTGGGCTGGCTCTTGATAGGTGGGTAGGATTGTTTTCCCTCTCATGACTGCATGAGTTCCTCAAACTCTGTCTTCATAGCTATGCAGCCATAGATTACTCCTGGCGGGGGCACTTGTCCAACCCTCCCACCCCCTTCCCCACCCCCCACCCCCCACCCCTCCAGTTGGTGCTCCTGCTACTCTATTACACTTCCCCTAACTGTTTTCTCCTCTCTCTCTTTTTTTTAACATTCTGCCGGTGGGGCTTATGCCCCGCATCTCGAGAGTTGCTGTCCGGCTTCCTGTCCGTTGCCGACTTGCCCCTCCTCCTTACCACCGCTGCCAGCTGCTCCCGCCGCCATCGGCGCCCGGTTCCCCCACCATCACTGCCGCCACATCTGGACTGTCATCTAGCTGCTGCAAACTTATATTATCATGGACATTTGACCAGTTTTGACCATGTTGGTCTTTAAGCCCTAGACCCTGAGCCGACCAGAGGAGGATGGGTTCCCCCATTGAATCTGTTCCTTCCAAGGTTTTTCCTTGCCACTGTTGCCTTTGGCTTGCTCTTGTAGGGGGCTTAGGCTGGGTTTTGCTGTGAAGTGCATTGTGACAACTTGTTGTGAAATGCGCTATGTAAATAAATATTGATTGATATTGATTGATTTTCAAGCGGCCTCTCTACAACGTAGCTAGACTGCGGAAGTTTTACAGTGCGAGGTAGTGCGGTCGGAGAAATAGTTCTGTTTCAAATGGAACTGTTGTTTCAACGTTCGGTTTGCGTTTGCGATAGCCTACATTTCACAGGAGAGCATACTGAGAACCGTAAGAATACACACTGAGCTATAAAAGCACATTTATCGTTGTTTTTCCAACAACATTTTCTAATTGCCCCCGTTGACTTCTATTGTAGCCCAGTGAGAGCCTACAGGAAATCTGTAGCTAGCTCAATACTGGACAGATCAGCGAAAATATGGACTCAATGTGTCAGGTTCATGGAAGACAGACCGCAAATAGGGTCCAAGGTCCAAAATAGCGAACTTATCCTTTAAGTTAGGTTAAAATTAAATTTCATAATAATCAGTCTCATTTGATTATTATGGATTATAATTACTTACTACTTCAATTTACCACCAAAGCACTAATAACTAATAATTCATAAGGGTTGAAGGTATTACGTTCTAATGATTAGGTTTGACTCAGCTCTCGTGTTCATACAACATCAAAACAGACACCAGGTTTAACAAAATAGATTTATTAAACAAGGGAAAAAAATGAATATTACATTCTACTAAATAGACATATTGTGTGGTGTGTGTATTGTAGCATTTATATGTGTGTATGCGCATATGGGTGTGTGTGCGTGTGTGTGTCGGTGTGTAGGCCTATGCCACAAGTGCGTTCAGGGAACAAAAGAATCACGTGGAGTAAGCTAACTGTCGCAGCACAATGGTGATTATTGATCTCAAATCTGACGTTACTATAAATAAGTTCACGCACTTCGGTCAGGAAATAACATATTTATCCATCTACAGTAAACTAAAATTAGATCATATCACATGAATGTTAGTCAGTGTTAGGATAGAGGGGCAAACCAGTGAGGCCTGCTCGGGTTAGTTAGTAGTAACCACATTAGCAATGAAACGGTAGGCCAGCCAGCTAGCTTGCTAACCAGCGCAACACGTTTATACAGCTATTATCGCACAAAGTCGAGATGCAATCAAATTACCGATAAAAAGTTCAGACTAAAATCCTAAACTAAGCCTGGGATGTTTGATCAGTCTTACTGAAGTCCGCGGTGAGTTGATTACAGCTGGCTTGTCCGTGAGGGATGGTCAGGGCGGCTCCTTTGGTCTTTCTCCTGGTTTGCGTCTTTGTCCGACGTCGTCTGGTTATCGCCTGCGTCTTTGTCCGTGGCTGGAACACAGCTCTGTCAGAGTTGCGTTAATTCAGTTCTATGGTTAGATGCCGTAGGCAAGCTAACCCGTTTGTGTCTCTCTCCGCGGCCTTTCATGCTGCTGCTGCGGTATTTGCTGGTGCAATGGAGGTCCACCTTTGTAGCTGTGTAGCTAGCAAAAGGGGAAGACAAAAATGGAGTGCTACCTCTTGTGCAGCACTATCGAGGAAGAGAAGTGGAAGAGTGAGGTGAATAGGGTTGACAGACTGGAATGCGTTCAGTCTTATCTTTTTTAGTTTTATGACCCTTAGTGTCTCGTATTTGCAAGAGACATGATTGGCTGTGGCCGTGTTTTAAATGTCTTTTGGGTTTCCTGTGGAGTGAATGAAAATGTAGTCTATTGTCCCTGCAACATGGCCCTGTGTTTCTTCATCGTACAATCTCAAGAGAATGTGGTCAATGAAACTGTATGTTCCATATCAAACTGCAAAATGAGAATAATTTATAGTGGAAATACTCTGATGTGTTGCACTTAGAAATTAAACAGAAGAATTACTACACTATAGGGCATGTTTGAACAATTGTCTGCATCCACTGCTTTGGGTCTATGAAAAGCACAGAATGAATAAAATGTATTATTATTATTATTATTATTATGTACTGATTTATTTATTTGGAATATTTGGATTTCTATCAAAACCTGTGTGGTCCTACAGAGCATAGATATCCTTGTGTTCACAAAATTCTGTTTCGCAAATATAATAACTTATTATGTTAAGAAAATTAGTACTATTACTTATTTGCCATCATCTGACCCACAAACATGTCTGGATGCGTTTGTAAAAATGCTGTATGTACGCTATTTTCTAGGAAAAAATATTACTAATTTTTATCTGCATTTATTTATTCATCCCCCCTTTCTCTATTGTACATGATGTTTCTTGATATAAATGTCTTATATAAATAAGTTAAATGGCAGCAGTTAACATTTTAAAACCTGTACATTTTCTAAAGTAAACTTGCCAACAAAGTATAACCATATCCTTTCTGGAGTGTAATTATTCATCAACTGTTAAAAACATGAATTGAAATCATATGTTGTTCCATGAGGCACAATCTCTTCACATGCTAAGATGAAGAAACACAGGGCCAAGTTGCATTAAATAATTTAGGAAAGTTTGGATAGCATTGCTTTGGAATAGAGCTAGTTTATTTAGTGTGAGCTACAATAGGCAATATTGTTAGTTGTAACTTGGCCACATTTTGATATCAATACTTTGAAAGGCAGGCCCAGTTTTTGCAAGTTGGAATTAAGGACTTTTTTTTTTTGATCTCACATCTCACATTGTTTAATAGCCATTAATTCACATTTGTTTATATTTAAAAATAATCTGGAAGCTTTGGAAAAAGTCCTAATAAGCAAGGGGAATTTGAGAGGTATCCTTCAAAAAAGTGTGGTGTCAGCCAGTTGGAGATAAAAGTAGCAAGGAACTGGGAAGCGATTAAAAAAAGGTAAGGCAATATTGGACATCCCTGTTTTATTCCCCTGGATAAGTTAAATTGTGGAGACATACCATATTTATCTTAATTGAGCTGTTGCTGTTATTATATAAAGTTTTAATTGTTTTACCAAAAAAATTGCCAAAGCCAAATTTCTTAAGTCCCTTCAAAATGAAATCATGTTCAACTGAATCAAATGCAAATGCAAAGTTATGGGTAGCCATCCACTCAGAAATGTCAGCCAGGCAAGCAAATATCCTCTCCTTAACCTGTGGGGTAGAGGGAGGGAAAGAGAGGAAGAGTTCAGTATCGTCAGCATAACTATGGTATGAGAAGCCATGTGAATTAATGACTAAACTAAGAGACTAAGTATAAATGGAGAACAGCAGAGGACCCAGTACAGATCCCTGCAGGACTCCTGTAGAAAGCGGATGAGGTGCAGAGACGAAACCCTTCCAAGAGACTTCTATCAGTGAGATACGATACAAACCAAGAGAGGGCAGTCCCAGAAATTCCCATCTCAGTGACTGTGGAGATCAGAAGTTCATGGTTGACCATGTCGAACGCCGCAGACAGGTCAAGTAGAATCAGGACAGAGGAGAAGGAGGAGGCTCTAGCAGCGGCGAGTGCCTCCATCACAGCCAGGAGAGCAGTTTCTGAAGCTGGACTGAAGAGGGTCGAGCAGGTTGTTCTGGTGGAGAAAAACAGACAGTTGGTTAAGGACAGCTCGTTCCAGAGTTTTGGACAGGAAGGGCAAGAGAGATACAGGACGGTATTTCCTGACATCAGAGGGGTCCAAATCCAGACTTATTTTCCTACTGAACTCTATGGGAAAATAAGACAGGAGAAACAACCCTCCAAGTGATCCATCCATATCTACTGCATATCTGGCAGCAGAGTGATGATTTGAGGCTTGTTTGATACCTCAGACCCTTGATTACTTACAGCCACTCAGCCAACCATGGATTCCATACTATTCCCGTGTAATTTACAGCTTAATCTAGTCCCACCCCCCAATTCCCATAGAGATCCATTCAAATGCAGATAGGTTATAGTATCGCTGAAAATAAAATATCAAGAGTCTTTTGATATCCTTTTATACCCAGTCATGATAGCATCACCTGTTTACCTGTGGAACGTTCCAAACAGGTGTTTTTTTAACTTCCCAGTCTTTTTTTTGGCCCTGTCCCAACTTTTTTGGAACATGTTGCAGGCTTCAAATTAGGAAATAGCGTATATTTACAAAAATCAATAAAGTTGATAAGGTAAAACATTAAATATCTTTTCTTTGTAGTGTTTTCAATTAAATATATGTAAAAGAGAATTTACAAATCACTGTTTTCTGCTTTTATGTTTTTTGGAATTGGGGTTGTATATCTGTGTAATGCAATCTCCAGAAAACTTTGCTTGACATAATTTGATCATATCCTATCCAAAATACACACAAGACACACTTACATCAACCACGTCACCCAATGATACCTCCATGCATCAACTGTTTTATGCATGCATGAGTGGCAAGGAATTTAACTTTCAACATTTCCTGCAAAATATTATTATTTTCACCATTGAAGAATAGTAGACTATCCCCAGTATTGTGCGGTGTCATAGTTTCTAGAGAAACTATCTGTAAACTGATTCAATTATTGCATCCAATCTAGACTGGCTAATCTTCTGTTTATCTCACAGCCTGATTCCCACTAGGTGGCTGGACTGTGTGCCTTCAGATAATGTTGCCATTTGGCTTCAGAAATGGACAGTTGCTTTCGTCCAAAAATACACTCCATATAATTGATATCATTTGCCAGAGCAAAAGCCCCGGTCTACCTTTCCTGTAATTGGTTATGTGGAAACATTTATAGGGTGTGACCTTGACCAGTTTTTCTTCCAGTTTTGCCACTTCATAAAATAACTGCATTCATATTGGATATGCCCACAGGTATATCACGGAGTTTGTTGATCTGGGAAACGTGTCAGCCCTCAGGACGTTCCGTGTGCTTCGAGCTCTAAAAACAATCACTGTTATTCCTGGTATGTACAGTGTAAATAGTTGCATTATTTAAATGCAATGACCCCTTAATATATGTGTATTTTTTCAATACTGGAGAGATTTCGAGGGACAAGATTATTATTCCGATTATTCAACTTATACACTGTTCTTAACAAAAATCTACCCATCATGTGAAACCTTATAAATAACAGATATAAATAAGATAACTTCAAGACCGAAAATCAAAAACTTTTTTTCACGACAGACAAAATTTCATTGTTTTACCACCATTTTGGACACCAAAAATGTGACATAGAAAACTGTGCCACATTTAGTCATGAATATTTAATTCATAAATAAACTTCATATGGCCCCTCATACATACACGTTTTGATAATGTTTTAGGGAATAATATTCATGAATACCAGAAGAGAATACAGTAACGTCTGATATTCTGCCTAGCAAAGATCCGGTAACGGTCGTTGTGCTTGGTGTCAATTGCCACAATGACCGTTATCGGGATCAGCACCTCCGGAAGCTAACCACAGAGGCTCCAAAACCCCTACTGCTTTACACAAACCCTTAACTGGGTATCCCATGGTAGCAGTGATTTTGGGGCGAGTTAATTATTTTTTCTGATATTCAAATTTAATATACCAAAAACATTGTGGTGTCAAAAACGCAACGACCGTTTTTGATATATTTTTCGACTTTTCAAAGTCAATAAAACATTTTATCTGGCATAAAATTGGTCATCAAAAGTAAGAAACTTATCCAATCTTCAAATTGGCAACACGTGGTCGCTTGTTTACCTCGCGTACGCACCAAGTCGCAAATTCAAATACTTCGTCTCAACTCCGGAAGCCCTACAACGATCGTTACCAAGACGTTTTACTTCCTAAAAAATCATCCACCATTGGCCGTCGATATAGCTCAAATCCATAAGGTAATGTTCCGTTTTGTCTATTTATGGATACAATTTATTGTAATGTATATTTTCTTACGTAACGCGCGTTGCGGTGTCCACTCAGATGGATGCAGTATTCTACCACATGATCAGATGAATGAAGTGGAAACAGGGTTTGCAATGTTATTGTTCCATGTGGTATTCATAAACATATGAAGGAATAAGAAATATGTGCACTTACTGTGTCAACCAGGTCACTGGTGGACACCACACGACAACCGTTACACAAAATGCATTTGTGTATTCTAATGCCATTTTCAGAAACTTGCCATCAATATGCTATCTTTTCTTATATTTTTGTTGATACTATGTATATTCATGAACCCAATAAAGTGCTTGTCAGCTCATTTGAAGGAATTTGAAATTTGACCCCCTTTGTCACACTATTGTGTACCAGTATTGTAAAAATACACATATGCTTGGGTAAAATGCATTTTGGGAGCAAATTCATGCCTGAAAAAAGAGCTGCAATGTTTCTTTTATACTTGACAGGTTTGAAAACTATTGTGGGAGCTCTCATCCAGTCAGTGAAGAAGATGGTCAATGTGATGATCTTGACTGTGTTCGCCCTCGCTGTGTTTTGCCCTTATTGGCCTGCAGCTCTTCATGGGTAACCTTCGCCATAAGTGCGTTCGCTGGCCCCTTGTGAACGACACTTTAGTCAATGATACTATGGGCTTCAACCTCACCACCAACAGCACGTTCGACTTCAATGAATACATCAACAATGAAGGTGATTCCAAGCTCCTTGCAGCTTATGAGCAAATACTTTGCACCGCATTATCATTTTAGAGCAGTGATAATGTTTACAATCACATCTGCCTTATGATGAGTTGTATGCTAAAGTCAATGACACATCTTTTATGCTGGTATGAATTTGTAATGTGAATACTTATTTTGGTCTGTTTCTATTTTACAGAAAACTTCTACTATAATGGGGGTTTGGATCCCCTACTTTGTGGAAACAGCTCAGATGCTGGGTAGGTCCATTAATTTCCAAGGTACACAAGGTAATAATTGGGTTATATTGTGGGTGGCAAGGTGGTGCAGTGGATAGGACTATCACAGCAAGAAGGTCGTGGGTTCCAGGCCAGGGGTCCTTCTGTGTGGAGTTTGCCCCATGTCTATGTGGGTTTCCTCCGGGTACTCTGGTTTCCTTCCATAGGCCAAAGACATGCAGGTTAGGCTAATTGGAGTTTCTAAATTCCCATGTGTGAGTGAATGGTGTGTGTGCACCCTGTGATAGATTGGCGACCTGCCCAGCGGGTATTCCTTGCTCTTGCCCAATGCATGCTGGGATAAGCTCCAGCCCCCAGCGACCTCAGCAGGAATAAGCGGGTTACATAATGGATGGATGGGTTATGTTGTTCAGAACTAGGAATTATTATAGAATATTATGTTATAAAACAATTATAGATAATTTCAGGAATAACAACTCAATGCTACTGTTTTTCACTCAATTTTAAGGCATTTCAGATTAATTTCATATTTTCAATTATTTTCACTTTTTAAAGTTCTCATTTGTTATTTGTATTTGTTAATGAACTTTTATGTACAGGCTCAGTAAGCTCTTAGCTATGACAAGATGGGTTGGGACAGTAACTTATCAAACTGATTCTTTACCTCTGCCGTGTTGATAGAAAGTGCCCCGAAGGATACATGTGCAAGAAGGCTGGAAGAAACCCCAACTATGGCTACACAAGCTATGACTCCTTTGGCTGGCCTTTCTGGCTCTCTTCCGCCTCATGACACAGGACTACTGGGAGAACCTCTTCCAGCTGGTACGTACACCTGACTTATTGGTGCCCAGTTCATCAAGTGTTATATAAGCACAAATTAATTGTATATGTGCATCTATATCACCAGTAGAAGACACGCAAGCTTATGACACCGGCTTTACATTTTGAGACATTTTGACTGAACATGATTCACAACATTTTTGGATGAACACATAAGGGTTGTGTTAAGGTAACAATCAAAGTTGCTTGCTTGAGTTTTTCTGTTGTTGTAAGTTATGGTCTTTAAAATATTACTCTTCACAGTGCTGTTTCATTGTCATGTGAATAAAATGGTAGTCATGTCACTTTCTAATCCCTGGAGTATTACGTGTCATTTTAAAGTCACCGTTATGGATTTTCACTATACTGTACAAATATGCATGCTAGTTAGTTGAGCTATGCTGGTGCTGCTCTGTCATAGTCATATTTTTAAGTATGAGTTAAGTTGTTGCATTTCATTATTTGGCAGCTTTTGTCTTTGTAAATAGTATTTCATGTTCTTAAGCACTCAAACCACTATTGTTGGCTTGCATTTATTAGTTATGTCCCTCATTATGCATAATTTTGTCCCTGTGAGTTTTTATTTTAGAAGACGTTAGTGGGAGTGTTTCAGATCCTCATCAGCTTTCATTCTTTTAAAAAATATTCACATGATTCAAGCAGACAAGGTTTTTCTCACCAGAAAGAACCTTTCTTTCATGTCTAGTAAATAACTGTAATTTTAGACTGTATTTCTTATCATAGGTCGTATATATTTGCTAATTTGGTTATTCCTTATGACTACACTGACGGCAGTGTCAGACTGTTCTTTGTACCAGAAGGTTGATGGCTTACATGACAGATATTACACTGCTGTTGGTGTTGACATGTAGTTAGGTTGATAAACAAAATTGTTTATTCATTTAACCAGAATAGTTTCAGAAAGCTACCTAGCATTGCAAATATATTTCTAAAAAAGATAACATGGAACATTTTAGCCATGTAATTCTTTCTGTAGGCCTACTCCAGAAAAATAAAGTTCAGAAATTCCATTTTGTATATCTCAATAATCATTGGTATATAATCAAAATCTGTTTCTCTAGACATGTAACATAATTGGATGCAACACATTTTAAAAAAAGAATTTCTACTGTGTATTAAAAACAGCATATATTTGTTAAAGAGATCCTTGTCTTTGTTTTCCATATGTGCTACCTTCAAATGTCTTTTTTATGTTCCTTCTTTGCATTTTATTAAAAAGTACACAAGACCTTACAGTATATAATATAATGGTCAACATATGGTACCCATCACAGATACATTGTGCACTGCCAACCTGCTCTTTGCATTGCAGACATTACGTGCAGCAGGGAAGACCTATATGATCTTCTTTGTGGTCGTCATCTTCTTGGGTTCCTTCTACCTCATCAACCTAATTCTTGCTGTGGTGGCCATGGCCTATGATGAACAGAATGAAGCTACACTGGCCGAGGCCAGGGAGAAGGAGGAGGAGTTTCAAAGGTTTCTTGAGCAACTGAAGCACCAGGAGACACAGGTCAATTGAGGCTCCCAATGTTTTCTTATGGTTTTGTGCCTACAGTTGTAATCACCAACCAATTGAGTGGATGATATCCCTAGTTAGGTGTGGATGATTTTTCTATTTAGAATTTTAGGTCAGATTCTCTTCTCGACCTTGTATTAGCTTATATTAGCTACACCTCTGAAAGATTATGAAAGAGTATCTGAAAGATTATGTATAATGATGATATTTCCAAGGATTAGCCTTTAAACTTGCAAAATGACAAGGAGTGAAAAAGAGATTTTATTTCTGGTTATTAATTGGGTGATCAATTCACTGACAGGTGCACCTTAGTGACAGCAAGTCATCGCTGGCCAGTAAAAAAGACAAAAAGGTGGATGGTGGGTCAGAACATGACTTTGCAGATGACGAGCAGAGCCTTGGGGACGATGGTGATATCATAAAGGACTGCAATGGGCGAATTGTGCCCAAATTAGTCATTGACAAAGCTTCTTCAGAGGAAGAGGTGAGTCATCTCTGCTCTATCATTCCAACACCACCGTTTTATTTCCTTAGAATTTAGTCATTACAACACATTACAGAATTTAGCAGAAGCTCTTAACTGACACAGTTTACTTTTTTTACGTAAAATCCATTCATGCAGCCAGATATATTACTGAAGAAAGGGTACAGTGGCAGAAACACAGCTGGGGGATTTAACACAGTCTTTTGCTTACAACCCTAATACCATAACCATTTTACTGCACTGCCACCCAAGCATCCCACTCATAAGCCTTAAGGTAGGTTGGATCAGGGGCTGCCAACTTTCAGATTTGAGCAAGAGTGAGAAATCAGATTTTCAATGACCCATACCCGTGCCGCCGTGCTCGCGCCATTGTGCCCACGCCCACCACCACACTATTTCCTCAATTTCCGTCTGAATAGGCCTATTTATTAGTTCGCAAATAGCAATAATGACATCACACATATTTCTTTCAGTGCTTTTTTTTTTACTTTGCGTAATCACGTGCATGTGGCAAATTACTTTTAAAGGGTAAGTACACCCTAGATCACTTTTTTCCCCCCCACTGTTAACCGGTTTTTTATGCCTACCTTATAATGGAACTTATTCATGCATTCTGTTAATTCAACAATTCTGAAATAAAATCATAAGAAACTGGTAGAAAAGCGTCTTTGTGCTGCCCCTGACAGTTTAAATTTCCTTTCTGATCCCCACACTGCCCCCCGCCCCATGATGTCAGAGTACCTCTTTGGAGGTACCTCTACGTCATATGGATAATTGTTGTCACCCATAATGGAAACAGCCGGCACCTGATTGGTTAGACCCACTACGTTACTTTCATTTCGGCTCCACATTTTTAAACCGGAACAATGTGGCGTCCTGTTCAAACTCTCTTATTCCACATAAATAGTCCACTAAAATATGTTTCTGAAAATATTTGAGGTGAGAAATAGGCCATGCAGTTACTGAATCTTGATTAAATTTGATGTGCAATGTCTAGTTTGATCCGAGTTATACGAAATCATTTGTAGCTACATTGTATGTTCATTTATGCAAATGACGATGGACACAGCTCCTCCGCCCCACCCCTCTCCCTCGCTCACCCCACAAAGTATTATTCAAAATTGTGTAGTAGGCGGAGACAGTGGGTGTACTTACTCTTTAAAGCTTCTAAAGCTGCCACCAGAGGGCGATCAGGCGTCACTAGGGGGGCAATTAACACTTCGCAGTAACACTCTTCAGCGCCCACAAACAGGCAAGCGTTCTCATATTAACAAGCTGGCTTTAACAGTATACAACAAGCACTGGCCAGTCTGAACCTAAAGCTTTATGATATGTTTCTATGTGGCCGGAGTGCCATCTATCCATCCAGATAGTTTTGCTGAGATTTCGCTGGTTTAAGTGATATCCGCTGCAGCTCACCGTGATATCAACCTGATAGAACGGACCTCAACGGGTCCAAAGTTTGTTGGCTTTTACTCAAGCACAGCCAAGTTACTCATGCACAGGCTACAGATGTTGTGCACGTTTTTTTTGAAAACTACTTTTTACCAAAGCACACCAACTGTGTATATCTGCGCAGAGTCTCAACCAAAGCACACCAGTATTCTAGGGCGCACTGTGTTGACATAAGTCTCAGAATACTTGCGAGTTTTGGTTGAGACTTAGCTTGCATATACACAGTTGGCGTCCTTCGGTAGAAAGTAATTTGAAAGAATCAACCAGCTTCACTCGACTTGATGGGCCCACACATCAATTCAGAAACCAACAAAATGTTACGACCCCGGAAATGGACTGGACCCAAATGCACGACTCGAACACAATGCCAATACTCTATATTGTATTGTTTGATCAGGGTAGTCCTGAAGTATGGGGAGAAAGGCAAAGGCAGTTAAAGTTCCAAGCCGGAACTGGACTTCAAATAGACAGACAGACAGAGCGCGTAGCTCTAATAAATTATGCTTCGACCAGTACTCCTGAAGCATAGGGAGAACATAGAAGACAGACAGTCCGGTAGTCAGCAGGGGAGCAGCGGGAGCAGGAGAGGCCAGGGGGTAGGAGACGGAGACGGATAACCAGGTTGGTGGAGCAGGGGTAGAGCGGGAGTGGGAACAGGGCTGAGTGGAGTGGCAGAAGATGTGGAGGACAGTGGAGCGGAGTCCGGGCAGGACGCAGGCGCAGCAGCAGGGCGGCAGCAGTAGCAGCACAGCAACAGCAGTGACAGCAGCAGCAACAGCGACAGCACATCAACAGCAACCGCAAGCACTGGCAGTAGGGCGGGCACCGCCGCAGAATGGAGGAGCAGGAGCCCTGGCTGCATGTACACACGTCAGATGGATGGCAGGGAAACCGCAACACAGGCAGTGGTAGCAAACAACTGCAGGTTGGCAGACTGAAGCAGACAAAGTTAGTATAGCGAGGCAGGAATTAATGAACAGCGGGAAATGTCATTCCAGACAGGAGCAGACTTGGACTTGGACGGAATAGCAAAGGCGAGTTAACGCCGGTACAGGACAAGACTTTAGTTAGCAAGACTAGACTGGATACTAGGAATCAAGACAAGACCAGAGGTTTCAGACAAAGAGCATTAACGAACTGGCACAGGACAGAGATTTAGGTGACTAAATGCAAACATTAATTGGTATCAGTTAGGTGCCGCGTGCGAATGTATGCGAGGGTGATTAACAGAGCGGAGAGTGTGGAATGCATGCAAAACAGGGAAATGGGATAGGCTGAGAGAAGTGTAGTGAGACAGAGTGACACAAAGGGAAAAACCATGCCCAACCTGCAGCTAGGGGAAACGGACTATGGAGAGATGAACACGAGACAGGGGGAGAAGGAAAACACGGGAAAACGAGAGGACGGGAGTGAGAATGTTACAGTACCCCCCCCCAACGAACGCCTCCTGGCGTTCACGCAGGCTTGGGTTTCTGGGGATACTGTTCATTGGAATTGCTGGATGAGGGAGTGATCGAGGATTAGCCTCTTGTGCAGCCAGGACCGTTCTTCGGGGCCGTACCCCTCCCAGTCCACGAGATATTGGAAGCCCCGGCCCCTACGGCGGATGTCAAGGATGCGTCTTACCGTGTAGGCCGGGGCGTCGTCAATCATCCGGGGTGGTGGCGGGAGGTCCGCGGGGGCACTGAGAGGGCTGGAGGCGACAGGCTTGACCTGACTGACATGGAAGGAAGGGTGTATTTTAAGTAAGGCGGGGAGTGATAATTTGACGGTTACCGGGTTGATGATGCTGAGGATGGGGAAGGGACCAATGAATCGGGGCTGCAGTTTTTTCGAAGTGGATTGCAGAGGGATGGTGGAGGTGGACAGCCAGACCTGCTGTCCGGGCTTGTACTGCGGGGCTGTGGTCCTGTGAAGGTCCGCCAGGCGCTGGGTACGGGAGTTGGTGCGGAGGAGTGTGTGTCAGCTTCCACACGCGCTTGCATCTGAGGAGGTGGGATCTCACCGACGGGACAGCGACCTCCTCCTCCTGGACCGGCAGTAGGGGTGGTTGGTACCCCAAGGAGCACTCAAAGGGGGGACATCCCGGTGGCAGTGCTCCTCAGGGAGTGTGCGTATTCTACCCACGGTAGGAACCGGCTCCAGGAGGAGGGGTTGCGTGCGGGCACACACCGCAGGGCAGCTCCCAGGTCTTGATTGGCCCTCTCCGTCTGTCCGTTCGACTGCGGGTGGTACCCTGATGACAGGCTAGGAGAGGCGCCCAGGGCCGCACAGAAGGCCTTCCAGACCTGGGAGGAGAATTGGGGCCCACGGTCCGAGATGATGTCGGAGGGGATCCCGTGCAGCCTGACCACGTGCAGCACTGCGATGAGCCAAACGCGACAAAGGAAAAAGGGATGAAAACCTCCCGGCCGTAGCCAAATAAAAAAACACCCTTGGAAAACGGGATAGCCACGAAACACGGGCAGAGGTATATGAGGAAGAAAACTCCTCGGCAGAGCCAAACAATAAACACCCTAATGAAACGAGAAACTGGCGAAAATAAAGAAAGTAGGAAAGGCAAGAACAGGAAAAAACAAGGCACCTTCGGAACGTGACTATAACGCCCGATAACTGGTGAAATGAATGAAAATAAAATAAAACTCAAACTCTCAGAGACAAGGAGAGTAGGAGAGGAAAAGACAAAAGAAAAGTGATTGCTGCGTTTGAATGAATTGATGTTGGAAAACGTTTGAAAACAAAAAACCTATGTAATCTAGATTTCCTGTATCATAACATTATACGCCCGCATACCTTTGAAAAGGTGGAAACCCATATTTTATACGGGCAAACCGTAGCTATGGGTTCACAGTGAGTAGCCTACTCATTTCAGGCTTGGACAACACAGGCTAGAGAACACAAGAGCAACGTGGAAGCTAGCAGAATATATATGAAAGAACAGGGATTATTCTTTTAAATAAATTGCATATTTAGCCTGTTGTTTAATATTTGCTGTTGTATTCCAACTAAAATATATTCCAAATTTGTTTTTAAAATACCAGAAAACGGCGCTTTGAACTAACTAGGCCTATTTAATTTTGTGAATGTGATTAATTACACACTTATTTTATTTAAAACAATAGTGTTTGCTCCTTCATGTCTGCATTCAGACCAGTCTCTGCTCATGTTCAATGACTGTTTCCCATATTGCTAAACTAAAAATTGGTTAAATTCTTCCAAATATCGTTCTATGTCTTTGGAATTACAGTGTGAAAATTAAAATGGAAAATAACAAAAAACTTTGATTATCATTATGATTCAAATGACCCTACAAACATTGGTTTTACCTACATTCATTACATGTGAGAGATTAGTGAATTCCTGTCCAATCAGTGACATCAAATTGGGTATCACCGAGCTATCCAACTGAGTAGCGCGAGCTGTCCAACTGGGTGGTGCGGGGTGTCCAACTGGGTGGCGCGGGCTGTCCAACTGGGCGGCCGGGCTATTTAGCTGGGCGGTGCGCGCTGTCCAACTAGGTCGCTCGCGCTATCCAACTGGATATGTGGTGTCTAGTTTGCGTCGGCTTTTGAACTGTTCGGCGCGCTATCCAACTGGATATGTGGTGTTTAGTTTGCGTCGGCTTTTGAACTGTTCGGCCTACCATACCAGGCTGTTGCTCGCGCTCTATGTGTCTCTGCGTGAAAGTCATAGGTACCATAGTTATTTGGTAGGTACACACAAGTGGCCACGGGAGTGCGCAACAAGGGATTTTATTGTTGCTAAATCAACTCTTTCGTTCCGGATACTGAACTGATGCTTGATATGTAATGGACATAACATGTACAGTGTAGTTAATAGACACAACTGCAATTTTAAAATGGAAACATATTTTTATGTGTGAGAAGTCTCACGGTCATTGCATGAGAGTTGGCAGCCATGGGTTGGATGGAGTTTGTATTACAGTGGTGTTTGTATTATGCATTTGAATTTGCAGTAAACTATATACTATATACACTATATGTTCAGACAAGAAAAACTCTTGGTTTTTCTATGCTATGTTGTGCAGTCTGCCGCTGAGGAAACCGACAGCAATGAAGAGAAGTCTCATGGCTCCAAACCCAGCATGGTGTTTCTGGAAGATCCAGGCCTGACCAAAAAAACTGCCAGCGCCGTGAGCGTCTTATCTACTGCCATAGAAGGTGACAGAGCGGACAAAATTGACATCAGAATAAAAATTTAAATAGCTTTCATGGGTTTTAATTCAGTAAACTTTTAATTCTAATTCAACACAATGAATGCATATTGTGAGATGCCTAATGTATGTAGCAATTAGGGATGTAAATAACAAATAATTTGGTATTCAATTACTCACTTTCTCTATTCGAATAGTATTCGGTTACTCTTTGAAGGGGGGGGTGGGGGGGGGGGGGGAGGGGGGGGGGGGCAGAAGAAATTACAGTAGTCTATGCTAAAGTTCAGATCAAGACATAATGTTTATTGTATTACTTTTACCATTAAGCAACAAAAAGTATAGAATAACCTTAAGGTATTTGAATTCAGATAAATAAAATAAATAAAAAGATACATTAATATGCGTTAAATTGCAAATAATGAAAATATCGAAGCATTGTTTTTCATTTTCATTTTTCTTTTCTTTTCCATTTAACTCAGTTGAAACACAAGCTGCAAACAAACGTGGGCTGACAGCTAGGTAACTTAGCTAGTCTAACTTACACGTTTTTGTTCAAAAATATTGAATTTATTATATACTGTAGGGGCAGCTGCGATAGCTGACACAGACGAGGGTGAGAACAAACCTCGCTACATTTTAACAAGTAGAGAAAGTCTTGACAATTGATTGACTCCAAAATTAGCAATCAGCACCACATGTAAAAATGCAGATTAGCCTACTGTAAATACACACACACAGAAATTATTTTCTTTTCTTTCTTTTTTTTGCGCAACCCGAGCACTACCCGACCCAACCAATTAGCATAAATTGTCGGCTCGAACCCGGCCCTACCCGATGGGCTTTTTCGGGCCCCGTCAGGCTCGGGCTGAAACTGAGAACTCTAACTTCAATCCAAAAACGAGGATAAAAGTATCCAGTATCTCTGGAATTCAGAAAGGAATTCTTTCCAATACAAGTATATGCATATTGTATGTCCAACCCAAATGAACCTAATTAGAAGGCAATCACAAATATTTGTTCCCTGGGGCTTTAATAGCTACATCCTTAGAGAAGAGAAAGCAAATAATGTTAATTTTATGTAAATATGTTTTTTGTTTCTTCAGAATCCTTTTCTTCCATCTGTAAACATGTAAATGTGTTTAAAATGATACATTCAAGATATTTGTCATGAGAATGAATGACTGTAAAGAGATTTAGCAAGTTTATCTATTAATTAGCAAGAACACGGCATGCATTTTTTATTATATAATATACTCCATGGCCAGAAGTATCCGGACACCCCTTAGTCTGGGGCTGTTTTTCATGTTCATTTCCAGTGAAGGCAAGTCTTAATGCTACAGCATATAATGACATTATAGACAATTTTGGGCTTCCAACTTTGTGTTAACAGTTTGGGGAAGACCCTTTCCTGTTTCAACATGACAATGCCCCCATGCAAAGCGAGGTCCATATAGAAATTGTTTGTTGAGATCGGTGTGGACCTCAACCCCATTGAACACCTTTGGGATCAATTGGAAAGCCAACTGTGAGCCAGGCCTAATCACCTAACATCAGTGCCCAACCTGACAATTGTTCTTGTATCTGAATGGAAGCAAATCCCTGCAGCAATGACTAAACCTGTAGTGGAGGATGTAATAGCAGCAAAATGGCCATGACTTTGGAATGAGATGCTGGATGAGCAGGTGTCCATATACTTTCGGCTATGTAGCGTATCAAAAGCAAGATGTAAAGAGTAGGAATCTCAGCCAATGATTTACACCTACAGAAGTAGATTAAGATGTTGGAAATTTCAGGAATAGCATTTGGAATTATTTTATCATGTTAATATGGAGGGAACAACAATAATAAATTGTATCTTCTCACACAAACAGTACATATGCACTATGCATGCCTCCAAGACCCCCCCCCCCCCCGTCTGCAATCTCACATAGGGTGGGAAAAAGGCTAAGGCAACTTTGAGTCCTTCATTATTCAATTCTGACAGAACTTGAAGATGCCCAAAGGCCGTGTCCCTCCAGGATGGTACAAGTTTGCTGACATGTTCCTGAAATGGGACTGCTGTCCCCTCTGGATCACCTTTAAAAAGTGGGTCTACTTTGTGGTGATGGACCCATTTGTCGACCTGGGAATCACCATATGCATCGTCCTCAACACCCTCTTCATGGCTATGGAGCACTACCCAATGAGCAAAGACTTTGATCATATGCTGTCTGTGGGAAACCTGGTGAGACAGACTTTTCATGTGTGCATTTAACAATAATAAGAGGGAATGTAGAATGTATACAGAGTAGAGGTTTTTGTCAACAACTACATATCACACTCTGTTTCTTGTGTGCCTCTCTCTTTCTCTCTGTTGTAGCCTCACTCTCTCTTATGTTCGCCCAAGACATACAGTACTGTGCAAAAGTTTTAGGCAGGTGTGAAAAAATGCTGTAAAGTAAGAATGCTTTCAAAAATAGAAATGTTAATAGTTTATTTTTATCAATTAACAAAATGCAAAGTGAGTGAACAGAAGAAAAATCTAAATCAAATCAATATTTGGTGTGACCACCCTTTGCCTTCAAACCAGCATCAATTCTTCTAGGTACACTTGCAAAGTCAGGGATATTGTAGGCATATAGTCAGGTGTGTGATTAACCAATTATACCAAACAGGAGCTAATGATCATCAATTTAATATGTAGGTTGGAACACAATCATTAACTGAAACAGAAACAGCTGTGTAGGAGGGTTAAAACTGGGTGAGGAACAGCCAAACTCTGCTTCCAAGGTGAGGTTGCTGAAGTCAGTTTAATGTCAGAAGTCATACACCATGGCAAGACTGAGCACAGCAACAAGACACAAGGTAGTTATACTGCATCAGCAAGGTCTCTCCCAGGCAGAAATTTCAAGGCAGACAGGGGTTTCCAGGTGAGCTGTCCAAGCTCTGTTGAAGAAGCACAAAGAAACGGGCAACGTTGAGGACCGTAAACGCAGTGGTCGGCCAAGGAAACTTAGTGCAGCAGATGAAAGACACATCATGCTTACTTCCCTTTGCAATCGGAAGATGTCCAGCAGTGCCATCAGCTCAGAATTGGTAGAAACCAGTGGGACCCAGGTACACCCATCTACTGTGTGGAGAAGTCTGGTCAGAAGTGGTCTTCATGGAAGAATTGCGGCCAAAAAGCCATACCTCCGACGTGGAAACAAGGCCAAGCGACTCAACTATGCATGAAAACACAGGAACTGGGGTGCAGAAAAATGGCAGCAGGTTCTCTGGACTGATGAGTCAAAATTTGAAATATTTGGCTGTAGCAGAAGGCAGTTTGTTCGCCGAAGGGCTGGAGAGCGGTAATAATGAGTGTCTGCAGGCAACAGTGAAGCATGGTGGAGGTTCCTTGCACGTTTGGGGCTGCATTTCTGCAAATGGAGTTGGGGATTTGGTCAGAATTAATGGTCTCCTCAATGCTGAGAAGTACAGGCAGATACTTATCCATCATGCAATACCATCAGGGAGGCATCTGATTGGCCCCAAATGTATTCTGCAGCAGGACAACGACCCCAAACAGAGCCCTGATCTCAACATCATCGAGTCTGTCTGGGATTACATGAAGAGACAGAAGCATTTGAGGCTGCCTAAATCCACAGAAGAACTGTGGCTAGTTCTCCAAGATGTTTGGAACAACCTACCTGCCGAGTTCCTTCAAAAACTGTGTGCAAGTATACCTAGAAGAATTGATGCTGTTTTGAAGGCAAAGGGTGGTCACACCAAATATTGATTTGATTTAGATTTTTCTTGTGTTCATTCACTTCTTCTGTTCATGCATTTTGCTAATTGATAAAAATAAACTATTAACATTTCTATTTTTGAAAGCATTCTTATTTTACAGCATTTTTTCACACCTGCCTAAAACTTTTGCACAGTACTGTACATAGGCACATGGTCATGAAATGTGGTGTGTATGTACAAGGAAGTCATACACATTTATGTTATGCATCATTCTCTAGGTTTTCACAGGGATCTTCACAGCTGAGATGGCTTTCAAGCTCATCGCAATGGACCCATACCACTATTTCCAGGTTGGATGGAATGTTTTTGACAGTATCATTGTCACGCTGAGTCTGGTGGAGCTGGGGCTAGCCAATGTCCAGGGTCTGTCTGTTCTGAGGTCTTTCCGTTTGGTAAGGACAAACTATTCCCTCACTTCATATTTGTAACAGGTGCTGGTAAAATGGTCCAAAAGTAGCACAAGGTCATTTTTATTAAATTAAATTTTTATGCTGTATCATACACTGCAATATGCACATATTTGAAGAAGATATGCTCCTTTGAATGTTGGTACACGTTAAAACACTTTCCTGAGAAAACATCTCTCAAAGATTTGCAAAGATTCACACCTCAGGCTGACTAACTTAACCTTTTTGCTCAACTGAGACATTCATTGCTACTGCAGCCAAACTATTAGTGGAAATCACAAACTCTGTGACACTATTTCTAAGTGACACTATTTCCCCGTAGCAAGTCCATTTAACCTCTTCCTACCGAGGGCAAAATAGGCCAATTTTTGCCTGTTTTCACTAGTGACAAACAAAGGTGGTTATCTCAAAAACTATAAATGGTACAAATATGGTTCATGGCTTTTATTAAAGCAGACACCTGCAGTATTACGACTAAGCAGTGAGAAGTTTTTGATACTTAACTACAACAATTTATGTACAGAAAATATAAAAAAACTAAAAAACGGGTACCTACATTCAAGTTTAAGAATTTTTACCTGGGGAGCTACAAATGCTATGGAGGAAATGACTCCTCTATCTGATTCATCAATATGCTGCCTACCTCTGGTAACAATCTGGTGTCAATATCTCAAACCATTCAAATTTTACAGGGTTTTTTTCAGGTGAACCTTTTTCATTATCCAAATGGTGCCAAATGGTGCCAAATGTGCCAAAAATGGCAATGTACCAGAAAGGTCTCAATATGATTTATTTTTTAGGTTTTTACAATAAAATGAGATAATTTGTCAATATTGGCAATAAAAGTTCATTTTTAGACGTGTTCTTGGTGCTCTTCATATTACACAACTAATTACCCAAGGTTACAAAAAGCTGTCAAAACCCATGTAGCAGCACAGTGAATCTTGTGTATTTCACCAGAGCCCCATTAGCCATAAATGAGTCCAGGAATGTGCAAACAGGTTTTCAAATGAATAATGGGAATAGTATGAAACTTCCCTACACATTACTGCTTGCCAGTCCTGTCCTTTATTCTGTTGCCACCTCCTATGACAGGGACGTTGGGGTTGGGTTTTAGGAGGCAAAACTTTATACATGACAAACATATATCAACTATATACAAGTGCACTAAGGTGTACTACTAAAAGTGCAGTGGATAAAAAATCAAAGTCCACCAGTTTCCTAGATAAAAAATAAAAACACCCCTGCTGTAACAAATAAAAGATCCTTGCCCTCTAATTGCTGAAGTTACTGTATTTACACAAAGAAAGTACAAAATGGCAGGGTCCAAAAAGCTAAAAAAAATGAACTAAAAACAAAAAAAGGCAAAGGATCAAAACATGGGGGTGGAGGGTGAGGAGAGATTATTTAACCATTCATACAGAAGCCATTTAGACTACACATTCCCTCAGGAGAGCAATCTGCATCATTACAAACCCCACTAACCCTGTCCATGGAATTGTCCACCATGTTGATATACCCATTAGTCCCCCTTATACAACAACAATCAACAATAATAATAATAAACAGGTACTCCCTCATGTTATCATGTTCTCTCCCTCATACCATGCATAAATTGCCATTTTGTTTACCTGCACAGCCTTCTGTACTGCATACAGAACAATTTACTCATGTGGAACAATGACTTTACTAAACACTTCCAGAAGCCATTTCACACTCAAAAAATCGATTTAGTAGCTCATCTCAGACACAAATAGATAGCTAGCTGCTTGTTACCTGTAATTTTGCTTGCTAGCTTGCCACTGTAAAGGTAATACTACCTATATTAATTTAGCTGAGAGGGACCGATTTTATGCATAAGTATATAAGGTTAGTTAGCTTCACAGAAGAAACACAGGGATTCATGCATTGCAGCTAAATTGCACATTTCCTTCGATGCTTACACCAAACTTACCGTTTCCACAAACATCTGTGTTGTTGGCAACGCCACGTAACACGTGCGAGTTTGTCAACACAGACAATACACCCTAAGTTTACTTCATAAATTATTTATCATACCGTTGGAATGTGCAATTTGTAATATTAATTGTATGAAAAACAATAAAATACAGTTGACAATGTAATTACGAACCCGCATGGCATTGCGTGAATTCACACTGGTATATCGAAAAATCGGTAATACCACCAGCCCTAACGATGTTACCTGCCATGGCGAAATTCAATGCGTTTATAGCATAACACTGTTAGTACGATAAAACAACTTACATGTCAGCAACATCATCTCGGTCATCAGTGGATTCAGCGTCACTGAGACAGAATGAGTCTCCCTCGGCAAAAACATCTTCTGGCTTATCCAGTTCGTCTAGCACTTGGTGCACGGATAAACGCCTCAAAAATCTCAACATAACTACACAAAAACTTATCAAAAATACTCTAAAGTAAAAAATGTAACTGCGGGCCTTACCTAATTAATTGTGCTTTGCTAAACGGAATGTAGCGAGCTACGCTACAAGGTAAAAACACTGCGCCATCTTGGTTCGATAATTACGCGTGGGTCGCCACTGCCTAATACGCAGGGCTGGATTTCCTTTTTTTACGGCGGCTTTGTGTTGAATGAGGGCTTGTTTGAAAGATAAGAGTCTTGGCTATTGGCTGGAATATTTGACAGACAGTTTTAAAACCCAATGGAAAGCAAATAATACTCAGAGTGGAGGCGGGTGGAAGACAGTTTTTCCCACTTCAGATAGGCCTATTGTGCTATCAGTCAAAGAAATACACCCAATTGACGACGGTTTTGCATAAATCTCTGCATGCAAGTTCAAAACAACTCTGGCTAACATATACTAAGCCATGGGATTGTACTCCAGAAACTGGCTGAGTTTCACAACGCCAAAGTGAACACAGCCGAACGAGTCGTAATCAAGTGCAAAAAAGCACAAGTCGGTTTAAAATTGGAAAAAAATAATGTACAGCCGTATGAAAGTTTTAAAGTATTTTTTCTTGAAGCCTAAAGGTATAATGATTTTTCAAACCTAAGTTTTGTGAAATACAATTAAGCAGAACAGTTTACCAGCACATTGTTTATGGTGTGACATCAAGCTGCAATACATGTTTGAGAATTAGGTCAGAGTTTCCAATGTTATTTACAAAGTTTTATCTCGACGTTTTGGGCTTAAAAACCACTTTCCCAGAAGGAATGGATATATCATAAGGATATTTAATCAAAATATTGAGGTGAGCAGTTTATTATATATTATTAAATTAATGAAATGTATAATTTAATAATTTCCGTCACAACCGCGTTACCGCTAGGGGCGTTTGGTATTAAGAGGTTAACAAGCAACCCCACCTAGTCTATACCTACGATGCGTGACATAGTGGACAATAGCGTCTATGTTTGAGTTAATAAATATATTTATTCGTCATATAAAATTAGAATAACGTCATAGCAACAAGATAAATCCAACAATAGCCTGATCGTAGACCAGAAAAGCTGTGAAAATCCCTGCTCACTCAAATGCAAAATAAACTGTGAAACTGTGTCTCATTCTACCATGTATTCTACTAGCAATATATGCTACAAAATATGAAATAAATATACAATCTTACCATTGGTTTTACACATCGAGATGTTCCTTTCAAAATTCAATGGTCATTTATTGTCTGGTACAATCGGTTTGAGAAATATACAACACATTATACCGTTATTACACTATCTGAAACGTCGACTCATACCCTGTAAGCCTGCCTCATTCATTACAGTTCATTCTGGTTTGTCGGCTTTTTTATCCAATAGAGTACATTATAACCTTAGCAACGGTATATGCCATGTCTTTTTTGGTGCTTTGAACAATTTACTCCAGCCCAGCGTAACGGCAGTTTTTGTTTTAACGGTCTAGTATTACGCAAGCTCTATAGAAAACGCATTAGGGAAGGGAGTTTCCCTTTTCCGATATTTAAGTATTTTTGCGTCTAAAATGCCGTTGGTCTCGCTGGCTACATATGTACGTTCGTGTTTCCACTTAAGCACTGCCTTTCCAATATGTTTGATAGCCCTATTGTTATTTTCACATTTTGAGTGCATTTCACATACTGTAGTGCAATCGTTGAATGTATTTTTGATGTAGGCTACCGATGTTCATTGAAGATAGAACATTTGGCAGCATTTTGCAGATGGTGGAATACTATTTTATGTTCATGTTATCGTACATAATATAGGCTATGGTGTATATACTTGTCTCTTAGGGCATGACAAATGCTCATTCCAATTTACTGTGCGCTGATATGTGGTAGATTAAGGTAAAATTTTCCTTGGAGTCATTATGAATATGAACATTAAAAAAAACTACAGAAAAATGCTATCCCAGGACAAAACTATACATACTGTAGAGTACAGGGAAAAGTGATGTTTTATTGAGGTACAAGAGTGAATGATTAGGCAACATATTTAGGTGTATGTAACACTGTGATATCAATGTTTTTTTTATTTATCTTAAGCCATCAGAAGGAGCAAATGTATATGCTTTATAATGGACAAAACTAATTTTATGACATGTTTTGTATAGGGGTTTTGGACCCATAGATATCTACCCCACTATACTGATGAAAATATAGTAATTCCCACTTGAAAATTATGCAAAAGTGAGTTTTATGAGCTAAAACTGTTGATTTGTAGTTAAATATATCATAATTTTTTTTATTTAGAGCAGTGCACAATTTAGCCATTTGGATAGATTTGGAGACACTAATGGACAACAGGGTACACTGCTATATTTTGCATCATAGACCTTTAGTAGTTCTGCATATCATCCTCAGATTTTGCAAAACTTGTGGACATGGAGCTTATGATCCAGGAAATGTATATATATATTACCGATTTCACTTATGTGGCTCTCAGCAAACTAAAGAAAAACAATTTTTTTAATTTTTTTTCTCCAAAGTTTCTTTGCATTTGTGGCACTTTATTTTGACTTTTTTTGAATTATGAAAATAAACTCATCTAAGTTTGTATTGTAAATGGTACACCCATCTTGTTTCATTTAAGCCATTTACCAAGTTTATGTGATGCTCACACCTGGAGTTATAAAGCCTTTAACTGAGCACCCCCTAAATAGATGAAATTTGCCATCTGCGGCAAGGGGTTAATGGGCGTGAACAGTAGCTGGCTAACCCCACCCCCAACCACTCCCCCACTAGAGTATCTGTCACTGGCCATCAGCTGTAGCTAAGGCAGATACAGCCTCTAACCAAAATTGCAACCACAATCCCAGAATTAATTAGGAACTTTTCATGGTTAGATGGATCATTTAGCCTCTTAAGCCACATTACATCAGAAATAGCAATGCATGCCATGAAGAATAAAAGTACAATGTTCACATTGTGCTATATTACAAACCCCAATTCCAAAAAAGTTGGGAAAGTATGTAAAATGCACATAAAAGCAGAAAGCAGTGATTTGTAAATTCTGTTACATATATTTAATTGAAAACAGTACAAAGAAAAGATATTTAATGTTTTAGCTTATCTTTAGCTTAACTTTATTCACTGCAAAAAAAATAATCCTAACAAGCATTTTAATCTCATATTTAGACTTTAGAATCTTATTTCTGTAACTTTTTTTATAAATAAAACAAACTGCCAGTGGGGTGAGAGAATTTCACTTGTCAAGTAAAAAGTAACTTAAAAGAAGCTAATATTTTCCACTTTTGAGGAAAAAAAAAGTATGATTTCAAGTCTCATTACAAGACCAAAACACTTGTTAAGACAGACATTTTTTGCAGTGTTGATTTTTGTAAATATACGCTAATTCCGAATTTGAAAAAAGAATGACTGGGAAGTTAAAAAAACACCTATTTGGAACATTCCACAGGTAAACAGGTGATGCTATCATGACTGGGTATAAAAGGATATCAAAAGACTTTATATTTTATTTTCAGGTACACTTACAAGCGATACTATAACCTCTCTGCATTTGAATGGATCTCTATGGGAATTGGGGGGTGGGACTAGATTAAGCTGTAAATTACATGGGAATAGTCTGATAGTCTGATGTCATCGGCTGCTTGCGAGGGGGTGCATTTTTTTATTAGGCTATTGAAATATAATTTGTTCTGCAAAGCATCGCCAATTATTTGTAGCCTGTTTAATTTAGTCATTTAGCATTGACTTTTCAAATGTTTTCATGAACTTCATGAATAAAATTTCATGTCCTTCTGAATTAAAACACAACTGTTTTATGATTTTGTACGATTTGTATGGTTGATTAGGGTACACCTACATCTTTAATTGGTAAATAAAAGCCCTGCATCTCACCACGATGCGCTCAGACCGGTAAAGACGAGCAATAACGTCAATGCTTTGTTTGATTACTGAGACAGTAAAATGACAGACTATAGGGTACATTTCTCACCTTATCCAACATTGCGCCTATACAGTGGTGGAGCGCATTCCCAAACAGATGGTCCTTCACCTGTTGCATGCGTAATTTGGAGACAGCACCTCATTTAACTTCCCCCCCGCATTCACAGCGATGCGATCATTTTGAGAAAGCAATATGTAGCTCACAAAAAATGAACCGAGACCATTTGCCTACTTTTTAGACATGAAATGGTAAATGATGCAAAATAGTAATAGCCTAAATTGCTTTGGTAAAAGACAGAAAATGCACAAATAGATTGAAATGACGGTATTGTTTCTCAGTCATAGCTTACTAGAATGAGGATTTGAACGTAAGACAGCTTGCATGTTAGCCTAATGCTTGAGCTGTTGCAGTTGAAAACATGTGCCGTGATTGTATGAGTTTTGAGTTTTTAGTTATTTGACGGAGGCAGTCAACTATGAACATAGGATAAAACGTGACGTATTCATGTAATAGTGGCATGACGTGAGTGTGAGGTAGGAGGGGCCAAACGCAGCAAGGGGATTCATTAAGCATTAAGGCCACTAAGACGGGAAACCCCGTAATTAAGGGAAGGAGACAAGACAGGGAACACACGTACCAAAGCTACTAACCGGCTACTAACGCCAATGAGTAGAAGCGCAAACGCCAGGTTTCTCAGTAAGAAAACCAAACAAGGCGAATGGAACAAAGCACTGGGCTCCCATCCTTCTACGAGCTAAGTGACTAAAGAAAGAGCCAGAAATAATAAACGCCCTGCCTCGGTAACAAGACGCATAAGAACAGGCGAGTAGCATAATGGCAGAAATAACACACACCAAACGTACCGAAACTACTAACCGGCTCTCTGTCACACGCCAATGAGTAGAAGCGCAAAAACGTCAGGTTCCTCAGTAAGAAAACCAAACAAGGCGAATGGAACAAAGCACTGGGCTCCCTTACTTCTACGAGCTAAGTGACTAAAGAAAGAGCCAGAAATAATAAATGCCCTGCCTCGGTAACGAGACGCATAAGAACAGGCGAGTAGCATAATGGCACAAATAAAACACACAGCCAACAAACACTGCAAAATAATACGAGATCGTATACGAGGAGGCGAAAGGAACAGAGATCTAACGTTCCAAGGCTACTCTCAGACTCGCAGTCACACACAAACATGTCCACAACATCGCCCAGTCTCCCTATAGGAAGACATGTACCGAAGGACGAAACAGAATTACAGTTCCGAACAAAATCTCCAAAGCTCCATGTACGGAGACAGGTACCGAATAGGACGAACAGGACAGCTGCACCGGCTAAATGACTAACGCAAGGTTAGTAGAAAATAAACGCCCTGCCTCTCAATAAAGAGGAATGTAACGAGGCGACAGGAACAGAGATCCAGCTTTCCATGGCTACTTCCATAAGCTCGTAGTCACACGTAGAAAACATAAAGGGGGGTAAACGCCCAATCTCCCAGGAGAGAAACATTTTACAGGCAAGCCGCCGGTAAACTGCCGTCCCATACCTTTACTAGCAAAATGACTAACACAAACTTAGTAGAAAATACACGCCCTAGCCTCTCAGTAAAGGGGAATGTAAAGAGGAGGTGAAAAGAACAGAGAGCTAATGTTCCAAGGCTACTTTCAGAGACTCGCAGTCACACGCTAACATGTCCACAACATCGCCCGGTCTCACTATAGGAAGACATGTACCGAAGGACGAAACAGAACTACAGTTCCGAACAAAATTGCCAAAGCTCCATGTACGGAGACAGGTACCGAACGACGAACAGGACAGCTGCACCGGACATTTACCGGCTAAAAGACTAACGCAAGCTTAATAGAAAATGCACGCCCTGCCTCTCAGAATAAATAAAGCCCTGCCTGTCAGTACGATAAAAACGCCCGGTCTCTTAGTAAGAAATGACTATACAAATACACCCACAAACAAACAAAGACTCCTCTCGCTTTCACGGAAGAAAGCAGACAGAGAGAGGAGGAAGAGACAGAAAAGGTAAAAGGTCTAGGCAAAGGAAGAAAGGAAAGACCAGGAAGCAGAGACAGAAAAGAGCCAGGGGGGAAGAGTCCTAATATATCCACAAAGGCAAGTCCCGCATTACTCCAATAAAACCCACTGGAGCAAAAAGGGTCTCCTTAAAAACCTAGACCTAATCATACTGACTTAAGCAATCAAAAGGGCAAAATAATACCACACACATTACATTACATTACAGGCATTTAGCAGACGCTCTTATCCAGAGCGACTTACACAGCATTTGCATTTATACATAGTATCCATTTATGCAGCTGGATATATACTGAAGCAATGCAGGTGAAGTACCTTGCTCAAGGGTACAACGGCAGTGTCGTACCTGGGAATCGAACCTGCAACCTTTCGGTTACAAGCCAGTTCCTTAACCACTGTGCTACACTGCCACCCTAAACACAAAACAGTGCAAATAATGCCAGACAATACAAATTAATATCAAAGCCCAGAACGATAGAAACGTGGGCTTAAATAGCTCCAAGGTAACCACGCACAGGTGTTATGCTGAGAGAAGCTCCGCAATCAAGATGGGGCGGAGCAAACATCCACTAAAAGGGCAGCACCCTCACGTGGCTACCAAGGAAACCGACTGCAAGGGAAAAAGGGTCAAAAACCATGACAGACCGGGGTTAACATTAAGCATTTAAGGTTGCGTTTCCTTTGCAATAAACTGAATGATAATGAGAAACAAAAACATCAGGAATATTATGCTTACACGCTTAAAGGATAAGTTCGCTATTTTGGACCTTGGACCCTATTTGCGGTCTGTCTTCCATGAACCTGACACATTGAGTCCATATTTTCGCTGATCGGTCCAGTATTGAGCTAGCTACAGATTTCCTGTAGGCTCTCACTGGGCTACAATAGAAGTCAACGGGGCAATTAGAAATGTTATGGAAAAACAACGATAAATGTGCTTTTATAGCTCAGTGTGTATTCTTACGGTCTCCGTATGCTCTCCTGTGAAATGTAGGCTATCGCAAACGCAAACCGAACGTTGAAACAACAGTTCCATTTGAAACAGAACTATTTCTCCGACCGCACTACCTCGCACTGTAAACTTCCGCAGTCTAGCTACGTTGTAGAGAGGCCGCTTGAAAAGCAGTTGATCACAAATCCTGACCTCCCGTTGGAGTTTATTAGCTAGTAGCCTACAGCAGAACTATTTGTAACGCAGTGTTTGTAATCATCATTTGTAATAATTTACATTACCTGCGCAACTTCAGCCTCTCTCTCTTCTCATCCATCTCTTGTAGTTCCGTGTCCGTGTATTCTGGCTCAAATCTGTAGCCAGTAACGTCAAAGTCAAAATCAAATTCTTCGTCTTCGTAATCATTATAGTCATCCATCATCCAAGTTTTTTTGTGGAAATTGTAGCCTAAGTTGCTGCAGGTAAACAAACGCAGACTGCTCACATAGATAGTTTCGTAAACGGCCGGCACACCTTCCCGCTCCCCCACCCCCGACACATAGTACTCCGCGGGAGCAGCGAAAACAAGCAACAGAGAAATGCTTACTTCCAAGCCATGCCAAGCACGTAAAAATGTTCGGATTGAGATACATTTCACAGGAGAGCATACTGAGACCGGTAACAATACACCATGAGCTTCCCGTCTCATTTATTGTACATGAAAGCACATTTATTGTTGTTTTTCCATAACATTTCTAATTGCCCCGTTGACTTCTATAGCCCAGTGAGAGCCTACAGGAAATCTGTAGCTAGCTCAATACTGGAACGATCAGCAAAAATATGGACTCAATGTGTCAGGTTCATGGAAGACAGACCGCAAATAGGGTCCAAGGTCCAAAATAGCGAACTTATCCTTTAACTAAGGTTTTTTTAAAAATGTTTTTTGCCTGTGGCTGCATTTTTAGGGCACCCCCTGGTAAAAAAATAAAAATAAACCAGGTGCCTATGCTAAAGTGAAAGTTTTTTAACCAGCTAGGATTTAGCCAGGTAGATCCTGGTAAAACCTGGGCTAAATTTACGCGTTCATTATTTCATGAGCGACGCAGTTTTTACTGTATATATAGGCTATATTTATTTTTTTGCTGTGCTTTAAATATTGATTACACCTATGGGCTAGGCTACAGATGAACTGAACACAATTTAGCCCAATATTATTAATGTTTGTAGTCATATATAAGCTGGAAAATGTGGGAAATTGTTTTGGGGAGTCTGCACATACTGCGAAAAGAACAATCTTTTTGGCAATGCTGGCCTAACGTAAAAGTCACATCGTCATTGGCACAGCACATCGTCGATGTCCGATGTCATCGGCTACTGGCACAACCATAGAAATATATATTAACTAGAAAGGAAACGTGGTCACGTGGTTCCATTCAGCCCTATTCAATTTGGGTTCTTCCGCAATGGCACCGCCGCAAGATGGCTGCCATGGCCCGGAAATAGTATTATTATGAGCTCTGCCATGTATTTCCAATGGTGCGTTGTGAAAGTCAACATAGTGGCCCCAGCGCAATCTAGGTATCAAAAGTTCACAATATTGTAGTCAATAGAAGCAGGCAATCACATTTTACAGTTTTCCTGTGTTCAAATTTTTTTTAGCCTACACAGAAAAAAGAGAGCCATGATTTAAAAATACTCATCGGTGAGTGTTTAGTAAGCGCACTGAACTGTGATTGGTTAAGAACATGGTCACGTGTTAATTTTAGTTACGTCACAGGGCAATCACGTGAGGAGGCCTATTGGCATTTTCGCCTCAAATCCATTCTCTCAACCTCTATTGAACTCTATGGTTAGCTGACTTGCTATGAGCATTCAGCTAACTGCATCCGTTGCTGTAGCTATATGAAGTTCGCTTACATCTTGTGCATAATAATGAAATGGTTTTCAAATGCTTTCGCGTGTGTAATATTTCTAAGGTCATACTTCATATCTCAAGATGAGTGTTGTTAGATTACACTAATTAGTAACACACCCAGTGAATATGTTAGTGTTGAAGTCTGAAAAGCCGCCCGGATAGCAAGACGCTAACGGTAGCGGGTCAACATTGGGTTGGCTACAGAAATGTTGTCCGGCTCCCGGCGTATTATGCTTGTTAATAACGCAAGTTAACAAGACAGTTTTTAAAGATTTTTAGTAACTATTCGTGGCTCGTTTATCTGGATTTGCAGTTTTGCTCACGTTACGCTGAGGTATTTCAACAAGATATCCGTGGCCTATAGCCAAGCCATTACTTTGTCTAACGTTACGATAACACTACAAGATCACCATAGTTCATTCTAACAGTCTAACAATAACAGACATTCCTGAGAGGCTATACCTGGAAAAATAGGCGACAAGTTTCACTGTGGTCGCGATTTCTAATTATTTAGGCTACAGTTACATGGCTACACCACACTATTAGCTAGCCGCGCAAGGCTGGTTTACGGAAATCTTGAGTCAGGGACCGGTCTGGATGTAATGTTACCGCTGGAGCTAGGCTACTGCCTAGCCATACCACAGACTAACGTTACGGATTAAACAAAATAAACAAGCAGATGCAATAATCGTTATTTAATTATGTGAACGTAATCGTATCATAGACCTATTTAAGATTGTATCTATGTATTTATTGTTTTGCTTTTCACATAATACTATAATAATCACGACATCCACTCTACGGTTAGAGTGGATCTGGGGTAGGCGCTGGACCCAGGAAAGCGGGCTGGAAAGAACTTTGTTTTAATATAAGGGTAAGGTTGGTGGATCCAACATGTCATTAGCTGGTTATATTTTTCGAAATAGCCTATTTTGTGTAACCGCGTGACACAGTAGGCTATGCGGTAAATGTTTGCGAAGAACAGCGAGTGCTCCGTTGTCTATAGCCCATCTAGGCTATAGAACATGGTAGCTTTACATAACATTACATTAAGTTATTGTGGCTGCGTTTACTATTATGTTGCTTTTGTATGTCGATTTACACGTGTGCATCCTCTCATCGCTCAAAAGAAATCAACCGGATTGAGGAACTGAAGTTGCGCATCAAAACCAGATACGGTAATGCACTTTTAACAGCGCATAAACGAAGTGTCTTTGCTTACAGACACCCCTGGATGAGTTTTGCTAGTAGGCTACCACTTAGAGCCCACATAAACGTGTACATTTTTCCTTAATGTGACTTTGTCATTTTAATGTGTCTTGTCAGGGTTTGTCTTGTGGATGTGCGTCTTATCCTGTGTTCTCACGTTCAGCCTGCACCTTGATGTGGTGAGTGGGCTTTAAACTGAGACAGGCTGCTGAACTTTGCTGTGTCCTATAACAAACTCCTAACGTCTCTACGTTTTTTCCCCCTTATCGTCCAGGACAACGTTGGAGACGGTGATTAAACTTGCTGTGAATGAAACGCAGCATATCGAAGAATAAAAATGTTTCCCTTATTCATGATTCATAATTTTGAGGTGTACATTTGACTATTTAGTCTTTACAAATGAAAAAAAATTAGCAATTTCTCCTTATACCACTGTATGACATATGCAAACAACGAACCCTTCAATAAAAAAACAAGTTTTATAATTAATTGAAACTTTTTATTACTGTTTCCCCAAAATGTACATACTCAGCTACATCCAGCGTGGGGAGAAATACGCAAAGAAGGCCATGGATTGGCATGGCTGGAGAGGACAAGATGTGCGGGGGGTGTTTGTAGGGAAGATAAGGGACAGGGGTGAGGAAGAGCAGAGGGCGTTGGGTGAACAATGTCATGGCTACAAATTTAATTTAAAAATCATCACATAAATTTTGAAAACCTGACTTAGTTCATTAAAAAAACCCTGTTCCGTTAAAAGCCAAATCCAGGATTGGAGAAACTGCCAGAATTGGGCAGGGAAAACCCGTAAAGGCAGCGTCTCCTCCCCTGAATTCAGTATTTAAGGGACTGTAAAATAGCATTTAGAAAAATATAATTTCCCCTAGGGGTGAAATGAACTCCATCACAAAGAAATAAGTCAGTATTTCCAAAAATTTATGTGAGGATGTTTAATACATTTACCACACAATAGCGCAATGGTCTTAGCCTTTAGGTTAAGGTACACTTTGTTATGTTAACAGGTGAAAAATCAACCCGGTCTCACGCTTTTTCATGCTCATGTCACGACAATTAATCTATTGAATCGTCACCCGGAGCACGATTGTCCGACTTTTATCGTGCTACACAGAACGAAATTTAAACCCATGCATTTTCAATGCTAGCATTTCTCAGACTGTTTTCGTGCTACATAGAACGAAATTTAGAGGTGTTACTGTGGGCTTGGCTACTATGCTACTTTTCGGTTGTTAGCTAGCTAGCCGGCTAATGAATTTTGTTTACCAGACTGACTTTTGAGTAGCTAGCTACTGGTTGATGGCGATAACCGCTAAATATGTTAATAGGGACACAAAAAACATGTGGAAAGGTTTATTCAGTCACAAAAAAAGCAAACAGTTTATGTCGGATATGGTCAAAATCCCACAATCTCAATTCATTTTAATAGGCTACTGTCCCCTACATGGGGCGACCCAGATTAGCCGTAGGCCTATATATTTATTATCCGAACCCTAACCCTAAACGGACTACAGACGGCGCCATCTTTTCACAGGCCATCATTACGTAGAGCTCTCTGGTTTTTGGGGAATTGTAGTTCTAAACTATTAGTACCAATAACGAAAAAAATACTAATCTTATTGACCTGGGGCTTAGAATTTATGTTCAATATAGCATCAGTTAAGATCCCAATTGATCATATAATTGAATCATCAAAGTATCAAATGATTAAGCATCAAACGTTTTATTCAGGCCCTTCTGTTAGAGCTTGAAGGCTGGCTCTGACATTATTTATGAAAGACTAGTTAGTTAATCATCCTGTTAAATATCTACCCGATATGTCCATTGGTTCCAGAATTAGAAGCATTTGAAGTTTGGCCAGTTTTGCCCTTCTAGGGGGCGCTACTGAGTCCCCTGGGGTGTCAGGGCAAAATAATTGACAAACGTTATTCTCCAGGTCAAGGCCTTTCCAAAAACGTCTTTAGTTTTGTCCTACGACAAAGTTTAATTTTCACCTCTGTCTGGTTAGAGCCTCTTTGAGGTGTAGTTTCTGAGACCCTTTGAGACTCCAGCCTGGATAAAATCAAGTCTTTTGATTTTTTTGCTTATTTGGTGGAAAAAATCCTTCAAGGTATTGATGTTTTTCCTAATCACAGTCATATGTTTGGATTTGCACTAGTGTAGACCTTATTTTACCTACCAAATACATCTGGATTGTTGTCATATGAGGGTTAGGGTTAGGGTTAGATAACATGCTGTTTTTGAAGCGCTTTAGCCCCTCCCCCAAACCTCCTGAATAGTCCTACATGGTCAGGATTATATAATGTTGTAGCTTCAATATCCCTATGTTTACGGATGAAGTTTCCTACATATATCTCTGAAGATGACACTGTTATGAACTTGTAGGTGGCAGTCTCCACAGCTGATTTGTGGCTTATCCTTACCATGGGTGATGAGTTGATAATCAGATGGACTAGTTCTGATACCCGTTGGAGCACACAATCACTAATTGGCCATTTAGTCGGCCCTATAGCCTACCTAATTAATGCGTGCGTGCGTGTGTGTGTGTGTGGGTACATTGTGTGCCATCTGCTGGCTGCTGTGCACCAGACATACAGAGAGATACAGAGGTTTTCTCTTTTATGTGTTAGGTATAATTTTTTACGTCAAAAATTATAATATATAATTCGTACACCTAGTAGTCCGTGAGCCAGTAGGGTTGGTCGGTACCAGTTGAGGGGAAAAATGCTCTTGTGATTTTTGGCAAGGTATACATCTCTAGAGTTATAAAATATGTGATAGCATTGTTGTTACTGCATACCAGTTTTGCCAAACCTGAATCATAGCGCGGAGCTTTCAAAATCATAACAGCGCAGAAACCCTGGGGGAAAAAATTAAATATTTTCACGGTAATAAATCTTTTTTTTGACAACGTTGGTTAGCCTGCTTGTCTTCTTCGTCGTCCTGCTTGAGCTAAATTAGCATTAACCACAAATATGCTTTGCTGTTAGGTCTGTTTATTTTCCTGCATCACCCTTGTCATAGTAACTTGTTGAACTGAACCAACCAGGAAAAAATGTATTCACTCACCACATAACGTAGGCTACACATACAGCGTAGCTATATATAGGATGTCTATGAACATAGACACAGGCTATATAACATACATTATATATATATATATATATATATAGTTATCTTAACGCATAGCGGACACTTGTGCCCGTTTATGCGGTCTAAAGTGCAGTAGTCTATAACGTTGATATTGGAAGGTTATCGTAATAACGTTAGCTATGTCCATTGCAGTTTCGAGGGGGTTACGTTAAGATTAGCCAAATGTGTTCTAAAGTATAACTAACGTTATGCTATACCTGGCTTATTTTCTTTTAAATGTGCATCGAGCTACTATTGGTGTATTATCAACAGGCTTTTGTGATAGCATGTCCTTTCTAGGCCTCTGGCTGCTACTGCGAGCTAACTTAGCTAACGGTAGCTAACAAAGTTACCTTTCATTTAGCTTTTTTATTCGGTAGCATAACTTTGCAGTCGTCGCTATACATGTATATGGTCGCTAACTAGAGTTACAACGGCAGCCATTACTCTGTGAAAAGGGAGAAAATGATCACCTTCACGTGACAGGTCACGTTGGCCAATCAGAGAAAAAACTTTGGGCCGTGGAAACGGTGCCGTTTTGAGAAGGCTTCTGCCTTTCTAGTTAATATATAGTTCTATGGGCACAACCCTACCAGGAATGCATGCTTCCGTGGAAATTTGGACCAATGAGTGGTTTCCGGTGCAAGAACATACCTACCGGATCTACGTTCCAAATTAAATACGAAAAAGCAAGGAAAGCGGCATTTCATTTTCTCAAAAAAATACGTAAGAGGACTGGTTATTGTTTTTATTGACAGAATCTGCTTTGTTTGCGTTCATATACATGCTAGTAGTGTCATTTTGAGACCGTTTTAGCTGCGCTATAGAAGTGAATGGAGAGTGAAAAATACCCTATTCTGGATTATCACCCCAGGGAGCACAGAGCAACTAATGAACATATTTCGCCACCATTTGGACTAAAGTGTTCCATCCATATCTACTGCATATCTGGCAGCAGAGTGGTGATTTGAGGCTCGTTTGATACCTCAGACCCTTGATGACTTACAGCCATTTAGCCAACCATGGGTTCCATACTATTCCCATGTAATCTACAGCTTAATCTAGTCCCACCCCCAAATTCCCATAGAGATCCATTCAAATGCAGAGAGGTTATAGTATCACTTGGAAGAGTACCTGAAAATAAGATATCAAGAGTCTTTTGATATCCTTTTATACCCAGTCATGATAGCATCACATGGAATATTCTGGAATATTCAAAATAGGTGTTTTTTGAACTTCCCAGTCTTTTTTTTTTTTTAAACATTCCACAACCTTCCCAGTCTTTTTTTTTGCCCAACTTTTTTGGAACGTGTTGCAGGCATCAAATTCGGAATGTACAAAAATCTATAAAATTGATAAGCTAACACACAAATATATGTAAAAGAGAATTTACAAATCACTGCTTTCTGGTTTTATGTGCATTTTACATACTGTCCCAACTTTTTTGAAATTGGGGTTTATACAAACAATTACATAAAGTAGCAAAAAATGTTTAACTGATAAAAATAAAGGCTAAGGTGAATCAATAAGCTCCTAATTGGTGAAAGTGTGGACACATGGCCTGTAAAACTAACCATTTGGTAGATAATGAAGAATTAAAAGATAATGCAAGTGACAACATTAAAATAAATCTTTAACATAAAATATAATGGTGTATTTAAAGTCCAAAGTCTGGTGTGCAAATAGCAGGGTCCTGCTCTGGTCAGATGTGCAATAGCACAGTGTTCAATGTTCAGCTCTATAATGTCCAATGCAGCTGGGGAGATACAGTCGAGGTGAATCGTTTTTCGTTTTACTTGGTAAAACTTGGTTTGAGTCATTTCAGAATCAGTAGGCTAACGTTAATATAGTTTCCAAAATAAGCATGTCTCTGTTTCCTGTTGATGATGACACCGTGTTCATTTGTAAGAATCCTATGGTTGTGAGGGGGAGTGTAAGGTTTGGAGAACCAAGCGCGACCGATAAGGATTTCTAAAAGCGTATCTAGAGAGAGATATGCCACAAAACGCAGAAGTAGCCGCACCAGGACTGGGATAACACAAGATCGGGAGCAAAACTTCCCTAGCACAAGGCAAAACAAAACAATCTCCAAAAACTGAGGCGATCTCGATAAACAGTGAGAATAACTAACAAAAGAACCTCACGCACTAAATAATTAGGCATAACAGGAGGTGATGAAAAAAAACAAAACTTGAATAAAAAGAGTGAAGGAAAAGAATAGAAAAGACCTGTTAGCCAAAGCTCTTGGAAAAAGAGCTGAACACAACTGGCAACAGGTAAAAAGAATAAAGGATAAAGAAAGATTGGAAAGGAAGGAGAAAACCAACCTAATCCTAAATCTTATAACCAGACTTGCTGCGTTTCCTATTCGTATGAACCAGAAATGCAGCGACCAAAATTCCTATACCTTACCGACTTTGTATGTCAACATAGCAAAGACAATATCGAAGTGCGGAAATCCTGAGGTATTTATAGTCGGCAGGAAACGCAAAACAGGTGAAGGGAATAATTGTCGGGCAAGACACGAATACCGCAACGGAGGCAGAAAAAATCAGATGGAGCATCCTGACGACGCCAAAAAAGGAAACCAAAAACATAGAAAAGCCAAGGCTGCAAATAACCATGACAATGGTAAGAATCTGAATTATTACCATCGTTCCTGAATTGTAGGATAAAGTATTCCATGTTGTCTATGCCTCTCCCGGCAGCTAAATTATTTAGAGAAGCATTTTTAGCGTTGATCTCCATTTTTAAATGTTAGTAAATAGCCTAAACTACGGAAGCCGACAGGTATAAAACAACGACAACGACATTTCAGAGAACAACTGCAAGTCAGAAAACAACGACAAAACCCGAAACACATTTACAAATCACTTCACGGAAAGGGTAGGTACTAGGCCTACATGAAGGGAGATTGTACCCTCCTTCTGATTGGACACGCAGTATGTCAAATGAGAGTCTGACAGCGCGAGTGACCAACCAACAACAGTTTCAGTTATCTAACGTGACATTCAAGACAAGTCTATGAGTTTATTTAGTTCCATAAATAGCGCACGTGGAATTGTGAAATGAGCTCACAGAACAGTATTTTTCACCGTTTTGAGCTTGTTAAAATGGCATAAAAAATTGGCGTTTTTATGAACTCAAAAATGGTGAAAAACAGCATTTTCTTTCCAAAAAAGCGGCTAATTCATTTTATCCTGAACCACTAGCGTAACTAGCGGGAGGGCACTCGCCCCCCCTGGAGGCAAAATGCCAAGAGCCGGGCCCTCAGCCGCTTGGAGGCAAACACATACATTTTAAATTTAAGAAAAATCTCAAATGAATTATTGTCAACAGTGTGGGCATAACTGAACAAAATATAGGCCTAGCCTATATTTAAAATGTGGGGAAATATTTTCATTAATATAATTAATATTACGTTGTTTTACTTCCACAAATGCACATTACACGCACGTTCGTTTCCGACGTCAGTTAGCAGCACAGTTAAAAATTAAACAAAAATTGGGTTATATGAAACGTAGCCTAAACAAAAAGAACAGCGGGAGAAAACAAAAGCTGCGTTAACATGTGTAGCCTACCACTAACTAACTTATTTTTGAAGCATAATCAACCCAAGGAGGGCTCAAGTTGAAACTGTCTCAACTTGGCGAACGTACGCTAATCAACAATTTTGCCAGGGCAAAAGAATGAAGAATTGACCTGTAAGAATGACCACGACCACGTAGAAAAGAAAACGCAATGAATTAACTTAATTTTTGATGTATGCTATAACATTTTAAATATACCATATGAATGAATGAACTGAATATTCAATTTCTCATATAGCCTAGACCTACCTTGTCAAAATTAACAATTTTGTTTTGTATAGACAGAAACTTTAGCCTGGCCTACACTTTGTAGCTATTTTCAAAAGCAAAATAAGATGAGTTCAATGCATAGGACCGCATGTAATGTCATATCGAATTGGTTTGTTCTTGTCAGAATAATAGCCTAAAAACATATTTATAAAACATGTTTTATAAAACATATAAAACATCTTTATTTGCAGACATTAATTAGCTATAGGTAGCCTACTATTGCTACTGAGTGTATTACTTGCCTGAAGTGATTAATGTTATATCAGCATTTTAGAGAGATGAGTTAGGCTATTTCTGTAGGCTATTGCTGCCTCAAGTGCTCTTCAGAAGCTCCTATTTCCCAGTTGCCAAATCGTAATTACAAGGTTGACGCATTCACATGCTCCGAAATCGGAAGTACCAGCAAACATGGATGTCTAGAAAGTAAATGTTTCTTTTGATGCTTTACAAATAAAAAAAATACATGGATAGCTGCTATCACTTGTGCAACTTCTATGTCGGAAACTGACCCGTATTTCCGATAATTCAGACAGCACTTGAATTCAGCATATGTCTCTGGCTCGCCGACATAGGGTCATATAAAAAAATTTTAGCGACATATATTAGGGCCCCGTGCTGACCTAATTTGCCCCCCCCGAGCTGATCATGGCCACGTTCAATCTGAAAACGGTGTGTGCCGTTTTGCTACGGTTTCCAGGTTGAACGACATGTTTCCTCGAAACGGTGTGAAACGGTGTGCAACGGGCTTTGAGGTATGTTTTCTCTCATTTGGTGGGTGTGTCAGAGGTGTTACCCAATCAGCAGTGACGTGTATATAAACCCCGCCGTATTAAAAAGGCAACGCTTGCGTAACACAACAGGTTGTTCAACGCACCACCGTTTCCGTTTAAATAAACGTTTTGCTACGTTTTGTCGGGGCTGAACGCAGCCCATGTAGTTACGCCACTGTCCTGAACCCATGTGGTTTACGTTCTTCCAGCCCAACCAGGAAGTGAGCTTCAAAACGAAAGCCCGGGCTGTGTCCGAATCAGAGCACTACACCCTTTTGAGTACGCATATTTGAGTCCACTTCGTCAAAAAGCTTTTGAGTGGACGACTTTTTCTCACAAATGGGGGCACTAGGATGAACCCCTTATTTCCGGGGTTTTGTTGAGGGAATTCAGGAGCACACTCATCTGCAGAACTGTGCACTCACCCGACAATTTCAGTAAGTAACTTGGAAGTAAAAACGTAAAAGACGTAGAGCGTATATGCATATCTATGGTACAAGAGTGGGTCATATTACAAAATACTCTTTTTTTATTTTTGTTAATTCTATCTTCATTCATAGTCTACACTTTGTAACAATTGTCATATGTTAACTGATTGATATTCTCAATAAAAAAAAAAAATTAAAAAAAGATATTACGAACTACAGTACTTCCTCACTAGTTTGGAAAGAGTTTTGCGGGATTTCTTTTGCACACTGCTTGCACTGTGAGGGGACAGGGCACATAGTAGACGGGTCTGAGTGGACAGGAGACAGTGGATAGGGAACAGGGCTCTGATTCAGACACAGCCCAGTCTTGGCCCCTTGCTTTAAACTCTGCTTTTCCTCTCCTCCGGCGAAGCATACATCGATGTATGCTACTGCGGAAGTTTTTTTCACATTTTTGGGTGACATCATCGCGCTCACCGCCCACAGAGGCAACAGCGTAGCTATGCCTTATATGAATTTCCCCAAGATAATGACGGCCCAATGCAAGATATTTAGCCTAAATTGTGTGTGCTTCAGTAGGCTATTAGCACACAAAGGACATAGCATCCTACAACGGATAACAAAATGCCAGTCCGTTTTTGTGGTTCATATCCTACATAAAAATTTGGCAATTTAAGTCGGGGAAACAGCTTTATTTATTTGCTTACACATTAACGTTGCTTATTAACGAACATGACTGTAGGCCTACATAAATATAGCCTAAGCATGAAAGCTACAATTTCAGTAGCTATGTGAATATGCAATAATGAATTTATTCAACCATTCCAAAGGACGTTCTTAAATTTCATTTCAGAAATTACAGTAGCCCATGCCTATAGGTGAATTAGTGCTCGGTATGTTCAGACATCAGGGACATTTGGATTCTGGAATTATAGTAAATTGTTATGTTTGCGTAGCCTATACTACAACATGTTTACTTGTTGCTGATTACATGTTAATTAGTGTCTCGACGCAAACCACAATACAGGCTGGGTTACACTGATGCAACTATAGGTTACTTGCACTTGTAACTTAAAATACATTTTGCAGCTTTAAATGGGCTGACCATTTGGAAGATCTGTGATTGGCTTTGGGAATATTTGTGGGTTCGGCATCAGTTATGATAGGGCAACTTCATCAATAGTCGACGGCTATTTTGATGACGGTGAAGCAGATTCGCTGTCCCAATTTTGTTCACGGCTCCTCTCCTCCACTCCCCTCCTCCCCTCCCTTCCTCCACATACTTCCGGGTAGTAGAGGAGTGGTAGTGGGGGAGTGGAGGTGGGGAGTGAAGAATATTGGGATGCACCCCTCAGATGTGGATCAGAGAGGAGCAATACAGAGCTACGTCGTTAGCCATGGACCCAAGTACATGGACGATTATACACATCGTAATATAAAATAGCGATTTAATGGTAAAATCAACGTGTTAAATGAAGTAATTTTGACTGTCACACAATCATTTTTGTGCTACTTTGAATAATTTCCATTGAAAAATACAGCTTCAGTGTGTGTAGGCCTGTGTGTATGTGAGCGCGCTCTGCTGAGGGAGCTGTCAGTACTCAGACGGTTGTTGACAGTTGCTCTGTGCTCACGTAGAGCAGAACGTTAAGTGATTCAAAATCCGCTTAGTGCTCACTCTGAGCATTCTCATCGTGAGCGCGCCCACTGTTCTGTGGGCTTATTTCAGAATTCCACGCATGCTATTTATGTTGGAACTAAATAAACTCCATAAGCTTGTCTTGAATGTCAGGTTAGATAATGGAAACTGTTGTTAGTTGGTCACTCATACTGTCAGACTCTCATTTGACATACTGCGTATCCAATCAGAAGGAGGCTACAATCTCCCTTCATGTTTGCCTAGTACCTACCCTTTCCGTAAAGTGATTTGTAAATGTGTTTCGGGCTTTATCGTTGTGTTTTCTGACTTGCAGTTGTTCTCTGAAATGTCGTTGTGTTTTATAACTTGTTGGTGTCTTTTCCGAAATGTCGTTGTATTTAAGGGCGCGTTCACAAGCAGCATTTAGTCCGTTTTAATCGAACACTGGTGCGGTTTTACCACTGGTATGGTTTGTTTGGGCGGTTGTGAAAGCAGTAATCGTACTCTGGTGCGGACCAAATGAACCGGTCCGAGACCGGTCCGAGGCTTGTTTCCAAGCGAACCCTAGTGCGGTTCGATTGCAGTGAGAAAATAATTTGACCCAATTGCAGGAAGTGAACAAAAACGCAGAGAAATATGGGCTGCCTGCGTGGGCATTTGTTGAGATAGCCTAGCAACTAGCTAGATACTAGCCTAGCTAGATACTATACCTTGATCTTCCTTGAAATTCCAATCTGAACAGGTCGTGGTAGCGCCGCATCAAGGCTCACCTAATCTGGTTATACCATTGTCGGATCGCAACACGTCTTCTTTTGAAATAGTGTATCAACATCATATTGTTGACAACCCGGAGCCTTAACAGGCGTTCGTTCTGAGCAATACTATCCTGTGTTTGGTTGGAACACCAAAGCAGGATTATTGCCAGTATCACCCAACGTATCCATGGCTCCATGTTGCTTGGTTGGTGTTCTTTTCCGTGCTTGTTGATTTCCGTGTTTACATTTTCCACCACCAAATTTCTGACCAATGAGAAAGACTTCTGCGAGTACATTTTTGGCCCTGCTCCTTCGTACACGCCCCTCAGCAAATTATTTTTTTAAAATTTGGTTTGTGCACTGTGAAACCGAACCAGACTAAATAGAAAACAAACCAAAAGTATCAATTTCACTCTGATTCGGACTAGCCAAACGGACTATACTTGTAAAAGCGTCCTTATACCCGTCGGCTTCTGTACTAAACAGAGGCCAACTGAGTTTATTTATGAGCAAGGGCGAGGCATACCAAAACTCAGGGCCAATCAAAACTAGGAACGTGTTAATGGACAGCTGGTTACCACAAACTGAAGCCCGGCCCTGGCAAACATGATTTTAACAAGCATATTTGTGTTACTTATTACAGGTATTTTGAGATTCTAAAAATGTATTATATTCTATTGGCCTCTAAAACACTTTAACTTTCGTCATATGGAAAAAAACAAAAAACACATTTTTTTTTTGAATTGCAGACGTGCGACTTGTGGACCATTTTACCAGCTTGTGTCACATTTTAGCATCTTGAGACAAGTCACTTGTCTGAAGTCTTAAAGCACCTGTTTCTACAATAACTCTTACTCTACAACAACACTTAATTTCAATACGGCAGCAAGGCTTTGGACGCCCAAGTCATTCAGAGGATTATTACATTGGTGATCATTAATGAGTGGTGATCAGATTGAATGTCATCGCTTTGATCATAGAGTGACTTGTTCAATTTAAAGGTAGCCATGAATGAATGACCAGGCATGTTTGTTGTGTGGTGTATGTTTGAGACAGCTGCGTGTTTTCAAGCTGGCCAAGTCTTGGCCCACCCTTAACATGCTGATCAAGATCATCGGGAACTCAGTGGGCGCCCTGGGAAACCTGACTCTGGTGCTCGCCATCATCGTCTTCATCTTTGCCGTGGTGGGCATGCAGCTATTTGGCAAGAGCTACCAGGACTGCGTGTGTAAGATCGCTGAAGACTGCGAGCTGCCACGCTGGCACATGAATGACTTCTTTCACTCCTTCCTGATCGTGTTCCGAATCCTATGCGGGGAGTGGATTGAGACCATGTGGGACTGCATGGAGGTGGCTGGAACGGCCATGTGTCTCATTGTATTTATGATGGTCATGGTCATCGGAAATCTGGTGGTGAGTAACGCCCTATTGATTTGTGTGTGTGCGTGATTGAGTGAGTGATAGATAGCTTTAAACGGGTAATAAACACCGGCTTTTGTCCTATCTCTGCCCACTTCACAATTTCAAAAGACGTGAATAGGCCCATCTCACATTTCCGGGTAGCAAACTGGAAGGGGTGAATACTTTTTTTCGGTAGCTTCGCTCTGGTTCTGCCCACTGAACTGTGGTTCTGCCAAAGCCCATACCGAGAGAAAACTTACTATACAATCTCTGGTTCTGCTTTTATCTTCATTGAAAATTGCTGCGTTCAGAAGCAACAAAGCTTGCAGTGTTTCTCGCTGCTCCGTCTCCAAGAGAAAATAACACAGACATAAGCTAGGAAATTAGCTGTCTCCAGGAGACATACGGTCTATGGGGCATACCCGCTAGCTAGCTAGCTAGCAAACAAGCAAAAGGTTTTTATCAGAGCTGCTTTTAAACTAGCTAACGTCTAACGATTGAGTGTTGGATGGCAATAAAGACACTTTCGTTTGCTAACTTACTTGCTAGTAAAAACTAGCTTCGGTCGCTAACCTGACTGACAACTAGCAAGCAAGCGAAATGTTTTATTTTTAAACATTTTTTATCAGAGCTGCTCTTAAACTAGCTACCAATCTAATGTTGTCTAACATTTGAGTGGTGTATTGAAATAAAGATGCTTTCGTTTGCTAACTTACTCACTATAAACCAGCTTAGCTTCTGTTGCTAATATAAACTAGGAGGCAGCAAGATAGCAAGCAAGCAATAAGTGTTTCATCTGAGCTGCTTTTAAACTAGCTAGCTAACAAGCTAGTGGTATCTGACGTTTGAGTGCTCAATTTATCGGTTTTAATTAGCTAGTGTGGTTCAGTGAACACTCATCCTGTTATTAGGCAGATTATGATATAGCTTTAAATTAACCAGGCAGAAACTAATACAAAATATAAATATAGGCTATATGCCCAAGCAAATGTAACTGATCGTATCTTGTCTGCGACTCTGCGTTGTGTTGTGTGGGTAATGACAATGCCCAAACATACGTTATTGTAAGACACAACAAATAAATATACATTTATAAAAACATTTAACACTGCTATATACATTCATTAAACTCCCGAATAACTCTTTTAACATTAAATTAATGTTCATGGCTGATTTATGAAGCTTATATAATTATTATTTGTAAAAGCTTTCAAATCTGATTCATAACTGTACGGTTAGATGGCATTAACGGGCTGGGAACGAAGTTAGCGTCGCGATCACCCTTGGTTACTAGAACCCCAATGCTAACAACCAATAGGACAGCTTACAGGAATGAGTACAATGGTGACTCCCAATAGAAACATTACAATGTACAATATATAGAGAGATACAGAATAATACAGGATATTAGAATAATAAAACCATTAAAAAATGCATTAAAAACAGTATTAGTGGCAAGTGGAAGCATAACTAATCCTGTTACACTCTCCCCTGCTGAATTCTACTTGCACACTATAAATATAAAACTCTGTCGCATCCCAACATCACAAGAATAAACCTGAGGTAAACATTTATTTAAAAAAATAAAAATCACTATTACATTTAGATGAGTTTAAAAGGAGGAATGCAATAACCTGCATAGAAAAGTCACCAAATATTCCAGCCAATGGACTATTCTTGCTGAGAATTAGAGAGACGAGAAGGTAGCTAATCCCCGTAAACATGCCTGTTACATGTTAAGTACACTTAGTGGTAAATATTCCCTCACAATTAAAAACACCTTCATAGGACCAGAGAGAAAGCTCTGGTCCCATATAGTCATGTTATAAGACCCATAACATAACAAAACAAAACTTGAAAGTAAAAATGTTGTGTGTATGTGTATATGTCTGAACTACACCCATATACGACTACTCTCAGCTCCACCACTAATAAAAACCCTCTGTAGTTGCATCGTTTCGATCAGCCTAACTACAGGTTTTATAAGCCGGCCAGCCCTGGACCTGACATAGCTAACTGGACAGTCAGTCTCACAGTGGTCAGCAGTGTCAATCGATATAATGGTGTGTACCTCAGTGAATGTGGAGTGTGACTGGTCATTAAACATAACGGACTGGTCAGTTACAGTTAGTTGACTGTCAAGAGCTGAATGATCGTCAGAAGGACTTATGCTGTCAGTGTGAACTTCAACTTGAGGTGGGTCTACCTGGCATGTCTTCCTGCACAGCCAAATCTTGAATGTCCTCCTCCAAGGCTCTGTGTCCCCTATCCTCAGACACACTGCGGATCTCCGACACCCATGCTGTTGTCCTGTCATCTGTACTGATCACAGGCAGACTTTCAGGGGTTGGGGTAGTAGAGGTTCCATTCTCGACATCACAGTCATCCACCTCAGACATCTCCATCCCAGGGTCAGCATCATTGTCAGGGAGAGGCAAGAAGTTCACAGGCATGATCAGATTGCGATGAACAGTCTTCTCCTGGCCATTGGCACTGTTGCGAATCCTGAAGGTGTGTATTATGGTGTTCTTCCCAGTGACAACATATAGGTTGTTCTCCCAGCGATTGTCGTGGATTTTTCCCTTTCAACCCACAGTGAGCAAGTCTGTCCAAACAGAACCACAACAAACCGATGTAATAGAATAAGAAAAATAATTTCAGTTTATTGGAGATAAACTTAGAATGAGAGAGAGTCTCATCAGAATCTCTCTGACCTAAAAACAGCATACAGAGGAGATTTATACACAATATCGTTGCTTTACTGATTTGCCACAAGGGGCGGTTTCTAAACATACAGAGACAAGGGTATCCAATTCTTGGTGTTTTGTCTTTCTATAACTATCAATAACCTTCAAAACAAGTAACGAAAACATCTGCCTGTTCTCAGTAGTTTGTGAAAGAGAGACACAGAGGGAGTGAACCATGACCTACTCAGTGTTCACAAAGAATACATTATTTAATTACTTAACTCAATATATAATTGATCTATTATATTAAATGCTTAATGATAATCATGTGATTGTCTTTATGATAATACACACATATTGTAAAACAGAAAATTCCTTCACATTTCCCTCCTTTTATCATTTCATGATAACTAACACTTTTCTGTTACAATCTACCTAATGTACTCAATCAATTAGTAAGTGATTCATTTTAATAACATCATAAATGATCACATGATTATACAGACCAAATACAATAATTTTGTGTGGATATGTACAATACTCCAATAATCCAGGGGGAATTGAAAAACCGGCAGACTCAGGACTTATATGGGACAAAACTAGCAAAGAGCCAGAAAACCCAATCAGTTCCGGAAAAAATAATTCCTCCGATCCCTCTTAAGGCAATCAAGCGTCGCTTCCGGATATTAGCAATTATCGCACATCATCCATATCTGATTAATAACAAGAATCAACATAGGAAAAAATAAAAATATAAAAATATAAAAATGAAATCATAGTGAAGATAGTAACAGGATTGAATATAGTTGAATATAAAAATAATTTTCACTATAATGTACTACTGATTATTTAACATATAAAATTATTATCAAGAGAAAGTCTGAAAGAAAAGAAAGATAAAAAATAAAAACCCATCATGTAATGGAGACTTTTCACAACTCCTGGAATGTCAACCTTTTATCTCTCCACATTACAACACTGTCTGTCTTCCCACCAACCATGTGACAGGGTGGGTACATAATTCAGGCCTATACTTTATATAGGGTCGTCAGTAAACTCAGGAAGTTGTCGGAGAAGGAATACATTATCTTGTTCAGGATCAGGAACATATTGCTGTAAGTACTGACCTATAGCAGCTTGAGTCAGGAATCACATATGTGGCAATGAGGGCGCAAACTCTACTCCAGTCAGGGGGGAGAGCAGAGTACCCACAAAGCAATTACCAATCAGATAACAGCCGGCTCCCAAGACGAGAGGATGGTGTTATCCCGGAACAGTTTGCAGTTTGCTTCCTATTCCAAGGTAATGAGATTGCGTGTGACCAGTTCTTCCTGCAGATATCAGTAACCACGGTAGGGTTGTTTCTACAAGGGCTACGCAGACAGTCAAAACATTTATCCAGCTGCATGGGCGGACAGTTACAAAAAAACAGTTTTACTCTGATCACTGTCTAATTGACCTAGTGCATTAAAGCCATTACCTATAGCACACCTTCCAAACTTCATACTATGTTTCAGTACGACTGGACCGGGCATTCTCCATGACACCTGTGGCCATGCTAGGTAATCTTTCAGGAAAGAACTATCTGTATTGACTACTGGAGTACTCAAAAGTGACAGATTTAATGGCACAGAGAAATCAGCTTTTTCCCACCGTATTCCCACACCTGGGTGAGAACTCAGTCCCACCAAACACGTTGAGGGGTCGTTCTTCAGATTCTGCACCTGAAGAAGAGGGCCTGCTGTGGAATGAGGCATGTGAGAGCAAACATAACAAGACCGGTTAAAGTGCTGTTTTGCAGTCCACTCAGCATAACGCCACCAAGAATTAGTAGCATAATGATGCTTCACAGTTCCTGGTGTCAGCCAAGCTTCATTCCCGGTGGTGACATACCTTTTAGTCCTACTAGTCATTACAACAGTACCGTTTGGTTCACTGGTGTTAATGGTGTAGAATGTCTCATGAATCAGGATAATGGGCAGAACAGTGATGAGTGTAATGAGGCCTAGTACCAATAGGCCTACCTTCAGGCTGCAGCCTAATCTTCTCAAAGGGTTGTACCCCTCGGTGTTCCTGCGGTCGTCTGGCATGTTGGGAGCAGATATTACTGTCACGTGCTCCTTGAAGTGGTGGTTCTCTGAGTTTTTAAACTCCGTGAGAACTTAGTCGTCCCTGTGCGTCGGTCGAGGTGGGTCTCTCACCCTTATCCCTCCTTTGGCGCTGGTGGAGCTCTTTTGCAGTGGCTGGCGTGGACCCAAGAAGCACGGCCTTCCACTCGCACGGCTGTGGGCGTGGTGAGTAGTATCTGGAAAGGACCCCTCCACCTGGCCTGGTGCCACTTCTTCCTTCTGAAGTCTTTTATCACCACCCAGTCTCCTGGCTGCAGGTCATGTAGAGGCCCGCTGGCTGGATCTGGGAGAGCTGCTTTCACCTGTTGATGCACAGATCTCAGAACATTGGTTAGCTGAACACAGTAACTCACCATGCGAGTGTCAGCTAGCTCTTTGTCCAGCATCAGTCCTGGGGGGTGCCATCCAGTCCTCATGGGCCGCCCTGTGATGACCTCATAGGGCGACAACCCTGTAGCAGCGTGGACCCTCCCCCGCATACCTGTAAGGACAATTGGCAGGGCCTGGACCCAATCCAGACCTGTCTCTGCCATCACTTTAGTTAACCGGTTCTTAATGGTTCCATTTGCCCTCTCTACCGCCCCTCCACTCTGAGGGTGGTAAGCACAATGGAACTTCAACCTGATCCCCAATTGCTCGGTCACTTTGTCCAACACCTTATTTAAAAAGTGTGAGCCTCTGTCTGAAGACAGCTTCCTCGGGATCCCCCACCTAGGAATAAGCTCTGTTAGTAGGGCTTTCGCCACTGCTGCAGCATCAGCTTTCCCTGTAGGAAAAACTTCAACCCACTTTGAAAACATGTGAACAAACACCAAACAATATTTCTTACCCCTGCATGGGTTAAGTTCAATGAAGTCCATCATCAGGTACTCGAAAGGCTCCTGTGGAGCCCGGTGGGCCGCATTTGGAACTTTCTGACCCCTCGCAGCATTATTTAGAACACAGATAACACACTTTTCACAAAAGTTTTTTGCATAAGTAGAAAATCCGTTTGTGTCCCAGTGTCTGGACATCAAAGATATCATCCCTCCTTTTGACACATGATCCAGTCCATGAGTCAATTTAGCATAATAGGGAAATAAAAAACGAGATAAACAGGGTTTACCAGTAGGGCCTAGCCAGACCCCATCAGTGTAGGTGCCGTCTCGCTTCCATTTGGCCTTTTCCTGGGGTGTGGCCCCAGCTTGGCAGTCCTGTACAGAGGCCATTGGAGTGTCTCTGGGAACAGCAGCCTGTGTGAGCAGACTGAGAGTTGTGTGAGGGGTGGCGATTGCAGCTGCATGATCAAAGTCTGCATTTGAGAAAGGAGTGGTGGCGAGGTCAGGACGAGGGGAGAGAATTTGATCTAACACATGAACACAATTATGCGGCTCCCCATCCTCAGGTGTAGGTAAAAGAGTAGCGGGATTCAGAACATTGCATCGCTTGACTGTAACATTTGGCAAAGAGAGCAACACATGTTGATAGTGAAGCATTCGAGCTGGTGAGAAATGTGCCGTTTTTTGTTTTAACAGAATTTCTGCTACCGCATGAGGAACAAGGACAGTGAGAGGACGATAAGCAACAAGTGATGCAGATGCAGTTACCGCCAAAGCCGCTGCTGAAATGGAGCGCAAACAAAGAGGAAGGCCCCTAGAAACAGCATCAAGTCGCTGAGAATAGTACGCCACAGGCCTGTGTTTATCACCGTGCTTTTGCAAAAGAACAGCAGACATGTAGCCACCCTTCTCATCAACAGTCAAAAGAAAAGGTTTAATCATGTCAGGCAGGCCCAAAGTAGGAGAGGAGGCCAATTGTTGTTTCAACTTCTGAAGGGAAATTTCAGCAAGCTCTGTCCATGTGACATTATCATTAGCCGCTAGATCATGGCCATGTGCCAAATCTTGCAAGGGTTGGGAGATTTCAGCGTAATCAGAAATCCATTGCCTACAGTACCCTGTCATGCCTAGAAAAGACATTACCTGTTTTTTTGTAACCGGTTTAGGGAGGTCAAGAATCGCTTGGATTCTGTCAGTTCCCAAAGATTTGCCTTCTGCAGAAACAGTGTGTCCTAAGTAGGTAACAGTATTTAATGCAAATTGCAGTTTCTCCTGTTTAACTTTGTGGCCCTCTGTGGCTAGGAATGTCAACAGTTCAAGTGAATCCTGAATACAGCTGTGCTCGTCTGGAGAGCAGACGAGGAGATCATCAACGTATTGAATCAAAGTACTTTGGCCTGAAGAAAACTGGAATTGTTCCAAGTTTTCCTGCAGCGCTGCTGAAAAAACTGCTGGTGATTCAGCATACCCCTGGGGTAATCGAGACCAGGTATACCTTTTTGCCTTGAATGTAAAGGCAAACCAGTACTGGGAATTTACATCAACAGGAATACTAAAGAATGCATTCGCTAGATCGATCACAGAAAAATATTTAGCATTACCCGGGACCTGTGTAAGAATGGTTGCGGGGTTTGGCACAACGGGAGCGCGCTGTTGAACGGCGCTGTTCACAGCTCGTAAATCTTGTACGAACCGCCAAGACCCATCAGGCTTTTTTACAGGCAAGATAGGAGTGTTGCATGGAGAGTCAGGACAGGGAACCACAACACCAGCTTCTAACAACGCATTAAATACGGGGACAATGCCGTCTTCGGCTTCTGGGCGTAGGGGATATTGACGTTTGCATGGTCTGTATTCAGATTTAGGGGTTACTTGAAGTGGAGTAACTCCAGCTATGAGCCCCACATCATTTTGGGACGTTGCCCACAATTGAGAGGGAATTACACTGAATCTCGGGTCTGACAAATGCAAGTAGGCTTGGGTGTCACACAACAACTCATGAATGCTGCAGACAGCTGTCAGAGAGTTCGGAGACTGGTGCGCAGTGACATGCAGAGAGGGAGAATATTTTGAAAATTCCCCTGTCTTTTCCCAGTCCGTGGTGTCCAAACATAATTTCACCCATGGCCCTGTGTCCTCCCATTTTTTATTTGAGGCTTTGCACAGTGAAACATGGGGTGCACTTCCCGCTATGGAATAGAATTGATGCTGTGCTGAGCTCAATTCTACAGACAATGCACAGAAATCGCGACCAACCAAAAACAATGTCGAAATTAATTTACAATCACCGTACCAATTCTTCTCAAATTCCCAATCTCTACCTCGACTAAAATGTGCTGTTACATGTAGTTGTAATTCTGTCAGTCTGTCGCCAGTGCCTGTCCACTCAGTTCTGGCCATTTGTATGGCTTTAGCTGTGACTGAGGATCTGTCCAGATCCCAAGCATAGTAAAACATTTCTAGAGTTTCTGCCATAGCAGCTCTGTCAATAGTTAAACCGTCATCAGTACACTGCACACTCAGACCTAATTTGCACATTAAGTCTCTGCCAAGCAGGTTTACCGGACATACAGGGGAGAACAAGAACGCATGTTTCAAAGTAATATTTGAGCCCGTATTGAAATCTTGCACCAGTAATGGAGCTGTAAATTTCTCTGTCGTGGTATTTCCACCAGCATCTTGGCTGAGCATGGTTTTACCACTAAAAAGAGGAGGTTTTGAATCCCATGATTTAGCTGTTATTACAGACCGACCAGCTCCCGTATCCACAATGAAGTCTAATGCTCACCCATCAACTTTTAATGACCAAAGTGGTAACGCATTTGGAGCCGTATGGTAAAGGAACCCAGCGAACTCAACCATGTCCGCATGCGTTTCCTCGTCTCCCACAAAATGTCATTGTCCAGGTAATCCAGTTTGACCCCCAGGATGTTGGAAAGTAACATTCCCGTGGGGTGCTGTGTCCCAATTATCAGCATTACCGGAAAATTTACAACCGCGAGCCCAATGTCCCTTTTTTCCACATTTTCGGCAAACATCATAATCCACCATGGTAGTGGGTCCCATGGAGTTGGATCTCTGTCTGTTCCCTTGATTCCGTCCTCCACGTCTGCCGCAGCCTCTCCTTTGCTGCTGCTGTCCACCGGCACCGTCTCGGTTCCCCTGGTAGGAATTGAGCTGGGCCAGCTGCAGCTGAGAGGTCATCTTGTCGCTCTTCTTTTTGTCTTTGTGTTGCTTGTCGCGGTCCTGTTCTTCGCAGTGAACAGCATAACGGAGAACGTCCTTAAGTCTCCGAGTCTGCCAGCCAACACAGGAGGTCTTAATAGCGGTTGCAAGGTGTTTATCCAATCCATCCAGGAAACAGTGGGTTAGCTGAGTCTCGTACGGAGTAAGAGTCTCGCTGTTTTCCGGTTTGTCCATTCCACTGTGTGCGTCGTACTTCTCTGAAAGTCTCTCAAGAAAATCATTAACAGTTTCACCAGGCTTTTGTTTAACCTGTCTAACTGCTTCCCAGTTCAGACGAACAGGGAATTCGGTTTTCATACTGGTTTCCAAAGTCTTAATTTGTTCCATATACTCAGAAGTAGCACCATCATTGTATGGATGGTAGGCATCTCTACCTCGTACAGTTCGCCCTTATGGGAAGTTACCTGTACTGTGGAATCTGGGCCTACTGAAGCTGCAGGTCTCGCTCTGGTCGCCGGCCCACTCGCAGATGGTTGTGCAGCAGCACTGGAATGTGCTGCCTGGAGAGCAGGGGCTGAGGGATGTCCGTGAGCTCCTGCCGCTTGCTGTGGAACATAAGCTGGAGGACACGCAGGACAGTCCAAGTCCAGGTTAATTTTGTGTACGCTTGCAAGCTGTGCTACATTGGGATACAAAGAGCCGCCGGAATGCACAACAGGAGATAGCACTGAATTACTTTGTTGGGATTTCTCCACAGTATTTTTATTTTCTCCCTTGGTCTGTTTTTCCTGCCTTAATTTTGATTCCTTTTCCCACAAATCTACTACATCCCAGTCGGGTTGCCATTTATTTTTACGTTCACTATTTTTAACCTCATATGACCGCAGCCGCATTTTTAGGTTATCAATCTGATTTAGGCTAAAAGAGCCTTTTTCAGGGAAACCTAACTCTTGCCATTTAACACGCTGGTGTGTGGTTGCCGGACCATATTTGTCATGCATTATTTTCATTGGACCCGTAAATTCAGAGTCCTGCTTCTTTGAATTTTTAGAACCCATTTTCGTGCGTTTGTCCCACAACCAAACTATGCCTTTTAATTTTTATTTTTAAAAATTAAAAAAAATTTTTTTCCTTTTAATTAGGCCTATTTTAGTCAGAATCAGTTTCAGATTCTGCACTATCCTCTGGATAATTGCCCTCACTTTCAGGGTGAACGTTTAGCCTAACTTCTATTAATGCCGTTTCCTTCTCTTTTAACCACTCACCTCTAGGTATAGCTACAACAGAAAAACCACTTCCATATCCGTCAACCTCATTAAGTGTCTCGTACAGGTATAAATGACCATAATCATCTCCTCTGCAAAAATGCCTCTCCTGTACTAGTCCGTGTATATCATTTGCCTCTACTGACAATACGTGATACCACATTACAAAAATGTTTCAGAGCTCATTACAAGAGAAAGAAAAAGAGAAATATTAGTCCATGGGTGGGAGTAGCATACAGCCTCCACAGTTTGAATCACTCCACAGAGTGACGGACCCGTCGGTCACTAATCAAACTTTTTAGAATTTGAGCGCAATACAGCCTCAAGTTACGTTTTGCTGTGGTGGCTCACCTGTGATTCTCTTTCTATGGATTGCGTATTGATCACCCCAGACAGACGTCTTACTCTCCTCGGTCCGGTCGCCGCCGTCCTTCCTCTAGGCTACTGGTTACAGTTACCTCTCTGTGAGAAGGTGGGTTGCGGTCTCGGGGTTTGAACTCCCGGCAGTGCACTGTCTAAGCCGTTCCGACTTGAGAGAAATCTGCGTAGGAGAAAATCAAGTTAGCAATCCTGCCGACTACGCCATATTGTCGTGGATTTTTCCCTTTCAACCCACAGTGAGTAAGTCTGTCCAAACAGAACCACAACAAACCGATGTAATAGAATAAGAAAAAGAATTTCAGTTTATTGGAGATAAACTTAGAATGAGAGAGAGTCTCATCAGAATCTCTCTGACCTAAAAACAGCATACAGAGGAGATTTATACACAATATCGTTGCTTTACTGATTTGCCACAAGGGGCGGTTTCTAAACATACAGAGACAAGGGTATCCAATTCTTGGTGTTTTGTCTTTCTATAACTATCAATAACCTTCAAAACAAGTAACCAAAACATCTGCCTGTTCTCAGCAGTTTGTGAAAGAGAGACACAGAGGGAGTGAACCATGACCTACTCAGTGTTCACAAAGAATACATTATTTAATTACTTAACTCAATATATAATTGATCTATTATATTAAATGCTTAATGATAATCATGTGATTGTCTTTATGATAATACACACATATTGTAAAACAGAAAATTCCTTCACAGATCCACAAGCTTCTGCTTCCCACGTTCACCTTTGTTCGCCAACAGCACCCGATCCCCAACTTCTACAGGATCACCTCGGAGTCTATTATTGTACAGCTCGGCGTGCCTCTTTAGCTGCTTGCTTGTGGATGCCTGTGCTGTCATTACGGCTTCCTTCCAGTCTCTCACCAGGGCCTTGACGTACTCATCATAATCAACCACTTCCTGATCATGCAGCACTGATCCGAAAATCACATCAACAGGCAGCCTGGGCGTCCTGCCAAACATCAACTGGAAGGGAGCATATCCTGTTGTCCCATGCACTGTACAGTTATAGGCGAAGGTCAGCGACATCTGGGGCCATCTGTGCTTAGCTCTTGTCGGCAACGCACAAATCATGTTCCCCAGCGTTCTGTTGAACCGCTCAACTCCTCCATTTCCCATAGGGTGGTATGGCGTAGTGTGAGACTTCTGGACTCCAGCAGCAACTAAGAGCTCAGCTATCAAATTGCTCTCGAAGTTGGCTCCTTGGTCGGAGAGAACACGCTGTGGAAATCCATAGATGTGGAAGTAATTGTTCCACAGCTGGTGTGCCATGGCCTTGGCTGATTGGTTTGGACACAGGAAGGCTTGAGCCATCTTCGTAAAATGGTCAGTGATGACAAGGACATCAAGGGACCTGTTCGATGAGTCTTCAGCTGACCATAAGTCTATGCACACCAGCTCAAGGGGTTCAGTTGTCACAATGTTTTCCAGCGGGGCTCTAGCCTCATGTTCAGGAGCCTTGCTAAAGACACATCTTCTGCAGCATCTCACATACTCTCTCACATCTCTCTCCAGACCATGCCAGAAGAATCTCTGTCTCGTCAGATACAGTGTTCTCTGCTGCCCCTGGTGACCGGCCTCATTGCGCACACCCCTCAGCACCTTGGCTACCATGGACTTCGGGACAACATACTGGAAGGTCTTCTTCTTTGACAGCACATCCCTGGACACAGGGTAGAGCACACCTGTCTTCATAGTTAGCTTTTCCCAACTCCTGAGTAGTCGCAGCGCTTCATCTGATTCATGTGCATGCTCTCTCCTGGAGGGTCTCCGCCTCCGTTCAACAAAGAAGAGGACTCTTGCCAGTGCGTCATCTTCACGTTGTTTGCCCATAAGATCATCATGAGACTTCAGCCTCACTGTTCCCACCTTCTCAGGGATGTCATCACCTCTCCATCTCTCAATGTTTGCCAGCAGTTGAACCAGTTTGTCCTCCTCTCCATCACAATGTCCAGACGGCGACATCTTCTCCCAGAAATCCCCACTCATCTTCAGCTTTCTGATGAGGTGTTTGATCACGTTGCTGCCCAAGATGAGGTCATCACTCTGGCCTTCCACCACTAGAGTTGGGACACAAACATTGCAGCCATACACTGTCATCTTCAGCTCACAGACCCCAACAGGACTCGTCTTCGATCCCCCACAGCCGACCAGTATCACTTCGGTGTGACTTAATGAATGACTATTCAGTACACCTGCATCTGTAACCGGGTCAGAAGACTACAGCTCAAAGTGCATGCCATGGATCCACTGTCATTCATGGCTCTCACATCCACTCCATTCGCCAGCCGCACATTGGTGTAGAACAGATCATCATGAGGTGTCAGTCTCTGTGTATTCTGCATTACGTCTTTTTCTCCTGATTTCATGTTGTCACAAACAATAGCATATAACGATTCTAAATCAACATCAGTCACTGACGGGGGAACTTCACAAGGCCCAGCACTTTTCCCCTCTTCATGCGGGCCAACTAGTTTTCCTGTGGATGAGTGGCGTTGCCACTAGGAACTGTAGTGGCAGGACGTTCGGACATTGTGCATGTGTGTGGCCAACTGCATGGCAGCGGAAGCAAAGATAGTCAGCACGACAGTGAAATAACGTTGTGTGACTGTTATTCTCACAAACCTGACATGGCAGAGATGGAGCCCCTCTGTTTCTCTGTCTCCATTGAAGTGGAGTGCTGGAGGGCCCCGAAGTGTGTGCTGTTGCTGTCCCTGTTCAAGCAGGTGTTCAAGCATGAAGACAACCCGGTCCAATGAGTCAGATGAGCTCTGAGAAGGCTCCATGAGTGGGGAAGTGATAACCGGCCTGAACACTGGGGTAGACAATGATCTGTGAACTTCCTGCCTCAATGTGGTGACAGTTGGAGATGTGACACAAAGTGACGTGAATATCTGTGCTCCCTCTGATATTCATCCAGTCTCTCATACACCACACCTCCCTTGCCGTCCACTGATTTAAGTGTTTGCACTTGAAAATCAGAGACAGTTCCGGATCTGGGCAATGCCTAATGAACATCACGGTAACTTCTTGAGAGGGGTCATCAAGAGTTTTGTTCTGTCTCTTTAAACCGTCCTCAGCTACATCAATGGCTCTGTTTAGTCTGATCCAATAGTCAAAAGGGCTTTCCCTGTGCAGTGGCAATGTTGCATAAAAGTCAGCTAAGGGCATGCTGGAGTATGGAGTGTCACTAAAGTGCTGTTTAAGTATGTCAAAGATGGGACCAGGGCTTCGGCTAAGATGAATACTTGGGTTGCTGCGCAATCCTATTCTCACTACTGATTCCCTCCAATTAATCTCACCGAAGGAAAAAAAATGACTCGTTTGTTACACTTAAGCAAAGTAAGAACTGCATATATTTTTAGCCAAACAACGTTATGCTAACTAGTATTGATGGACATGAATACCCAAATGCAACTGTAACTCTTATCTGACTCTCAGTTGGATACAGTAACCATGGCTCTGACTTCTGAACGCTGGCTCACGCGCTGGCTTGACAGGTCCTGACGTCAAGGCAACGACGGCAGCAGTTGTTCAAAAGAAGGGTTCATGGCACCATTGTAACTGATCGTATCTTGTCTGCGACTCTGCGTTGTGTTGTGTGGGTAATGATGATGCCTAAGTCTGTCAAATGTTGCCGAATTCATACACCTGAATTAAAACACATAGAAAACACTTTCAAGTCAAGTCAAGTCAAGTTTATTTGTATAGCACATTTCATACACAAGGCAACTCAAAGTGCTTTACATAAGACATAGAAAGACATTATATAAAAAGTAAATTAGAATTGAACAATGTTAATAAGAAGTTAAAACAGTTAAATAAATTAGAAAAGAATAAAAGAAAAGATAGAAGTGCCTCTGTCTTTTTAATAGACAGACAGGAGCTAATGGAACACTCTAAGATAAATAAAACAAGAAACAATAGAGTTAAAAATACCGGCTGGGCTTACTAAAAGTACAATAAAATGCAGTACAATGCAGCAAAATTTCAGTCAAAGGCCCGTGAGAAGAGCAAAGTTTTCAGACCAGATTTAAAAGACATAATACAAGAGGCATGTCTAAGGTCGTAGGGTAGTAGGTTCCAGCTATGGGTAGCGTAAAAACTAAAGGCTGCCTCCCCATTTTTTGTTTTAACCTTAGGCACAATGAGCTGATCCGATCCCAAAGATCTAAGAGATCTGTTTGGTTTATATGGCCTGAGCATTTCCAAGATGTATTTTGGTCCTAAGCCGTTGAGTGATTTATAAACTATTAGCATCACTTTGAAATCTATTCTATAGCGGACTGGAAGCCAGTGTAATGATCTAAGGATTGGAGTAATGTGTGCACTTCTTTTAGTCCTTGTAAGAAGCCTGGCAGCAGCGTTTGGAATAATTTGGAGCCGTTTAATGGACTTCTTTGAGAGACCAGTGAAGAGAGCATTACAGTAATCAACCCTACTTGAAATGAAGGCATGAATGAGGGTTTCTAGGTCTTGTTTAGACATAAACCCTCTGACTCTTGCTATATTCTTAAGATGATAAAAGGCGGATTTGGTTATTGACTTGACATGGTTATCAAAGTTGAGATCAGAGTCAATGAGTACACCTAAGTTTCTGGCCTGCATGGTTGTTCGTAAACCAAGAGTGTCAAGGTGGAGAGCTATTTTTTGTCTCGGTTCTTTGCTCCCGAAAACAATAATTTCGGTTTTATCTTTGTTTAGCTGGAGAAAGTTTTGACACATCCAGCTGTTTACTTGCTTTAAGCATTGGTATAGAGAGTCAATAGGGTTGTAGTCGTCAGGAGTAATTGACAGGTAAATTTGTGTGTCATCCGCATAGCTGTGGTATGACATTTGGTACCTTTGAAAGATTTGACCGAGGGGGAGCATATATACACTACTCACAAAAAGTTAGGGATATTCGGCTTTCGGGTGAAATTTCAGGATGAACGTAAAATGCACTATAACCTTTACAGGTGAAATGAATTTGACCTTCTCTAAACTTTTGAATGCACATGTCCAACTATTCAATGTTTCAGTACTTTTTGCACAACTTGCTGTTCTCTAACAAGGAGCTGAACGGCAAAATTCACAACAGGTGTTTGATCCATGAATCGACCAATACATTTCCTGGTTCAATTAGAATTGGTATTTAAACAGTCCTCTTCATCATGCTGTTCACATTTTGACATCATGAGACCAAGACGACACCTAACAATTGATCAACAGTACCTCGCCATTGCGAGGCTTCAAACAGGATGTTCTCAGAGGGAAGTGGCCACTGAGCTTAGTGTCACAGAGTGTCATCAGCAGGTTGCAACAGAGATACAGAGAGACTGGAAGAGTCACAGAAAGGCATAGAAGTGGACGTCCTTTGGCCACATCCCACACTGATGACCGCTTCATTGTGAACAGTGCCCTGCGGAACCGGATGATGAATGCCACTCAACTCCAGGCACATTTAAGGGAGGTGAGAGGCACCCAAGTGTCACGTCAGACCATTCGAAACCGTTTACATTAGCGTGGTCTGCGTTCTAGACGACCTGCAAGGGTACCTGACCACACCACCAGGCACAGGCGTCATCGTCTTGCATGGGCCAGGGAGCATTTACGCTGGACGAGGGACCAGTGGGCCTCAGTGCTGTTCTCTGATGAAAGTCGATTCACGTTGAGCAGAAATGATGGCTGCCAACGATGTTGGAGACGTCAAGGAGAGCGCTATGCATCAGCCACTGTTGTCACCAGACGACCCTTTGGTGGTGGCGGTGTTACAGTGTGGGCAGGTGTGTCTAGTCAATACAGAACTGCCCTACACTTTGTGAATGGTACAGTGACAAGCCCATACTACCTGAATAACATCATTAATCCAGTCATTGTGCCCCTGCATGAACAACACAGGCCTAATTTCATCTTCATGGACGACAATGCTCCAGCTCATCGAGGTCGCCTCATTAGGGAAAGGCTGCTGGAGACTGGGGTACCTCAAATGGAGTGGCCTGCACTTTCTCCAGACCTGAAGCCCATAGAAAACCTATGGGATCAGCTGACTCACCGTGTAGAGGCTCGTAACTCTGTACCCCAAAACCTCAATGACCTGAGGGCCGCCCTTCAAGAAGAGTAGGATGCCATGCCTCAGCAGACAATAAGTCGACTTGTGAACAGCATGAGACATCGTTGTCAAGCTGTAATTGATGCTCAAGGGCACATGACAAGTTATTGAGACATTGACATTTTTGTTGTGGTATACCCACCACTGTTGTTGGCTTTTGTTTCAATAAATTGTTTGAGATGAGGAAATCACCATTGCATGCTTCTACTTAAATGCCCTACTTTCATGATACGTATAATATCACTGTAGCGTGAACTTACATTTTCCATAAATTTCACCCGAAAGCCAAATATCCCTAACTTTTTGTGAGTAGTGTAAGTTGAACAATAGAGGACCGAGGATGGAACCTTGGGGGACCCCGGAGGTCAGAGTAGTCCGTTCTGATTGGTAGTTATTAATGGTTACAAAGTAATCCCTATCTTGTAGGTAAGATTTGAACCAGTTTAAAGCTGTGCCCGAAAGCCCAATCCAATGATGTAGTCTGTCAATGAGTATTTGATGATCTATAGTATCAAAGGCTGCACTGAGATCCAACAGAACAAGAACAGAGATTTTACCTGAGTCACTGTTTATGCGAATGTCATTTAAAACTTTGATGAGTGCCGTTTCTGTGCTGTGATGGGGTCTAAAACCAGACTGAAAAGTGTCAAAAAGGCAGTTTTGGTTTAAAAAATTGTTAAGTTGATTAGAAACAGCCTTCTCAAGAATCTTACTAATGAAGGGAAGGTTAGAAATAGGGCGATAATTATTTAATTTGAATGGGTCTAAATTTTTCTTTTTTAAAAGAGGTTTAATGACTGCAGTTTTTAAAGATTTCGGAAAAAGGCCAGTCCGGAGTGAGCAGTTAGCTATTTGCAGTATTTCTGAAGATAAATAACTAAAGTTTGCTTTTAAAAAGCTAGAGGGTGCAGGATCTAATGAGCAAGTAGATGGTTTAAGATGCTGCACTATTTCTTCAAGCGCCTCATTGTCAATTTCACTAAAATGCGACAAGCAAGGAGGACAGTTTTTTAGCAGAGAAGAAGAGCATGGTGCGGCTATGCCGGTGGGTGCGGAGGAGCTAATGGAGCTAATGGCTGATCGAATGTCGCTAATTTTGATGCTAAAATACGAAGCAAAATCATTGCATTTATTAACAGAGCAGAGTTCAGGAGGAGGTTGAACTGGAGGGTTTGTCAGTCTGTCGACTGTAGCAAAGAGAGTCTGGGTATGATTAGTGTTTCTATTAATGACACCAGAGAAAAAAGACTGTCTAGCCCTTTTTATTTCTAGGTTGTAGGCTTGCAGCTTCTCTTTATGAATGTCATAGTGGATTTGTAGCTTCGTTTTCCTCCACCTGCGTTCAGTTTTCCTACATTCTCTTTTCATATTTTTTACTGCTTGGGAATTTCTCCAAGGTGCTCTCTGTTTGCCAGATACTGATTTGTTTTTCATGGGTGCGATATCATCCACAATATCCATGATTTTGGAGTTTAAATTGTCACAGAGAACATCAACAGAGTCTGATGCTATGCTAAGCCGTAACAAATAATGCACTTGTATTCTCATTGATAGATCGTGTTCTGACAGGGCATAGGTTGGACTGGGTGTCTGGGCAGGTCAGCATATCAAAAAATACACAGTAGTGGTCTGAGAGTGCCACATTCTTGACAACAATACTTACAATGTTTACACCTTTTGTGATTACCAGATCCAGTGTATGCCCACGACAGTGTGTGGGTCCCGTCACATGCTGAGTCAGACCAAAGGAATCAAATACTGCAAACAGTTCTTTAGCATAGTTATTATTGGGATTGTCAATGTGGATGTTAAAATCACCAGTTATGGCAAAACAGTCAAAATCAGTGGAGATTACTGAGATGAGTTCGCTAAAATCATCAATAAAGTTAGGAGAGTATCTTGGAGGTCTGTAGATAGTTAAAAATAGTGTTCGAGGAGAGCCTTGTAGCACAATGCCAAGGTACTCAAAAGAAGCAAAATCATCGAAGGATACTTGCTTACATTGAAATGTATCTCTGAAAATAGCAGCCACCCCTCCGCCTTTCCTGTCAACACGAAGAGCATTCATATACTTGAAGTACTGGGGAGCTGACTCTATAAGTACTGTTTCACTGCTGCCTTTTTCTAACCATGTTTCCGTTAAAAATATAAAATCTAGGTTATTAACAGTTATGAAATCATTAATTAGAAAAGACTTATTATTTAGGGATCTAACGTTTAAAAGGGCCAGCTTGATAGTGCAGTTAGAGGTGGGCATTGGGACAGTTGAGACTAAACGTGGGATGATAGAAAGATTAGCTAACTTCCTACCATGTCTGACATGAGTTTTTCTGGTTCTATTTCTTCCTAGCATGACTGGGATGGTAGAGTGCATGCGGCAGGGCCCCAGCTTGTTGTCAGGGCTAATGTGTGGAGCATAGCAGGGACCCGACTCATGTCAATATATTGCCAGATTTGGCGATAGGTTGTGGTGGTTCAGGGCTCGATGAGACCTGGGAGGTGGCTTAGGAGTGGATGGTGGAGCTGTAGGGGGGGCGGTGGGAGAAGGAACTCTCCGTCTGGGGAGGGGGAGGGGGATGGGGGGGGGGGGGGGGGGGATGGTTCTTAGGAGTGGATGGTGGAGCTGTAGGGGGGGGCTTCGGTGTGAGAAGGGACTATCCTCCTGGGGGGGGGGGGGGGGGGGGGGGGGGGGAGAATCTGGGACTGGAAAGAGAGGGAGTTAGTCGATACTAGCTGATTCATCCTCAGGGTGAAGGCCAGAGGGGAGGGAGGGGGGGAAAGATTAAAAGAACCAAAGACAGAGGATCCCTCGCTGTCTTCAGAGAGTGGTGAAGGGGGGTGAGTAGAGCTGTCATCTCTGTTCACGCAGACAGTGGGCTGGGCAGAGCCATCAGTGACTCAGAGGCAGCTGATGTGGGTGTCCCAACTTCGCTTTTTGGGTCAGTGGGATTTGCCTTGGTCTGTGTCTTCTGAAATGCAGTTGGTGTGGGCGTCCCGAGCTTGCTTTTTGGGTCTGTGGTGGGTGCAGTGGATTCCATGGTCTGTGTTATCAGAGACACAGTGTTCTGGGCTGTTGCGCTTGTTTTGATACCAGAGAGAGGTGCATTAGATAGCACCGGCTGAGCTATCAAGGACACGGTGTTCTGGGTTGTTGTGTCTGCTTTAAGGGCACGGCGAATGTTCAAGAACAAAATGTTTTCACCAGCTCTGTTCAGCTGAGATCCGTTTTTCCTAAAAAGGTGGTGTTGCTTCCAGAAATGGTCCAAGTTGTCAATAAACTTCACATTCCATTTAAGACAGGCCGAAATCAGCCATTCGTTAAATCCAAATGTTCTGGAGAATTTTTCTGAGCTCATTTTTATTGCAGGTAGAGGGCCGGAGATGTACATCTTAATGTCAAGAGAGCTAACAGCTTTTAACAGAGCCTCGAAATTCTTTTTCAAAGTTACAGATTCTGGCTTATGGGTGACTTTAGCGTCTACCTGCAAAATAATATTGCTTATGTTTTGATTGGAAGCCATAATGACACGGATTTCTTCCGCAATGTCAAGAGGTAATTTATTTGGAAAACAGTAGCTTTTGATGTCATTACCTGCAATCTGATGTGTGTCTTGAGTAGAAGAGGTAATAAAAGCAGTGGTGGTGGGGGGCTTCGTTGCCTTGACAGATGGCGATTCTGGCTGTGATGATAGTGGTAGGAATCTGTTGCTCAGTTTAAGCTTTCCCGGTCCGAGGGAAACAGCTTTCTTCTTGTTTTTTTCTTCCCACTGGTGGAAAGTTCTCTTTGTTACTCCTTGTTGCGTTAGCAGATAGTTGCGTAACGTAAGCATTTGGTAGTGGAAGCAACCCAGTGTTGGTACCCACTGTTTTGCATGTTGTTAGCCTAGCCATGGGTGACGGATTCCGAGAAGGGAATTCATTTATAGATCCATCTTCTTGCATTCTAATCTTTGTCTCAAGAACAGTAATCCTCTGGAGATGCCTGTCGCAATCTTTGCAGTGGTTCATTTTGCCCGTTTGTGTGTTGTTTTTTGTTGTTTTTTATTTATTTATTTATTTATTTATTTATTTAAAAGATAAAAGTAGGAAGTAAACAAAAAATAAATAAATTTAAAAGATATAAAATAAAATAAAATAAGTAAAACAATAAAATGAATCAGCTGTAAGCAGATGGAAAGAAAATAAAGCAAAGAAAGTAAAGCAAAGCAGGAGCAGCAAGAAAATGCGTCCTCTCTTCAAGGCTGTCAATGCGATAGAGCATTTGGAGTGCCAAATGCTCTATCGATCTCTCAATGGCAGCAGCAGTCCAGCAGTTAGATAGCATTAACGGGCTGGGAACTAAGTTATTACAGTATAATACGTATCATTTTAAAAAGGAACGGAAAGACAAAAAAAAAAGTACCTGAATTAAAACACTTAGAAACACTTTCAGGGATCTCTCAATGGCAGCAGCAATTCAGCTACAGAAAGGAAACCACCAATTAGCTTGAAGCTAAAGCCTAAATTCCATTAACGTATGTTATTGTAATACACAACAAATATACATTTATAAAAACATTTAACACGGCTATATACATTCATTGAACTCCTGAATAACTCTTTAACATGAAATTAATGTTCATTGGCCGATTTATGAAGCTTATATAATTATTATTTGTAAAAGATTTAAATTCTGCTTCATAACTGTACATACCGGTTAGATGGCATTAACGGGCTGGGAACGAAGTTAGCATTGCGATCACCCTTGGTTATTAGAACCCCAATGCCACCAACCAATAGGACAGCTTACAGGAATGAGTACAATGGTGACTCCCAATAGAAACATTATAATATACAATAAATAGACAGATACAAAATAATACAGATATTAGAATAATAAAACATTAAAAAATACATTAAAAACAGTACTAGTGGCAAGTGGAAGCATAACTAATCCTGTTACACAAAGTTATTCTTTGTATTCTTTTTACTCCAAATAATTACATATTGTGAAACAAAAGCTAAGGAAATAGGATTCACTCATAATAAAGTAAGAACACATTTTTCCATGACATTTCAGCATCTTAGCTAGGTTATTGACATATTAGTCACATATTTGAGCGCTTATGTAACATTTCTCACATGAAAATAAAAGATTAAAACCAGTGAGCTAGGCTTGGGGTATCACCGGTAGGGTTGCAAAGGGGCGGAAACTTTCCAGATATTTACCATGGGGAAGTTAAGCTCGGAAATTTGGGGAATTTTGGAAATTTTGACCAATTTTATTTAATTTTTTTACAAAAGTTAACCTATAACATGAAACTTAAATTTAGTTAGAAAATACACGACTGGAATTCTAGATCTGGCAGCATGCTTTCATCGTGAATTGCGTGTCTTAGCCTGTTGGACATACTCTAAATTTTTATGGTCGGTCCAGACCGTGAAGGGTGCTCCGCGCCCTCCAACCAGTGGCGCCACTCTTCCAAAAGCCAATTTGACCGCCAACAACTCTCGATCTCCAACATCGTAATTTCTCTCGCAGATGTAAGGACACGAGAGAAATACGCCGCAAGGGTGGAGTTTGTGGTCCAGCGGAGAGTGTTGGGAAAGGATAGCTCCCACCCCCAGCTCAGAGGTGTCGACCTCTACCACAAAGAGGAGGGAGGGATTGGGAGTTATTAGGATAGGTTTGGAGCAGAACCTCCTTTTTAGCTCAGTGAAAGCTGCCACCGCCCTAGGATTCCACTGAAAACTAATAGACGATGTCTTTTTGGTAAGGGCTGTGATGGGAGCGGCTACCGTGCTAAAATTCCCAATGCCCAAGAAGCGTTGTACATTGCTTCACCGAATTGGGCGTAGGCCAGTTCTTCACCGCCAAAATTTCTCTGGGTCCATAAGTACCTTACCGTTCGCACAATGACCCCAAAAACGAGACAGAGCTGGTGTGGAAAGCACCACTTCTCATCCTTAACAAATAACTGGGCTTAAGAAGTGCCTCCAGAACCTGCCTAATGTGGACAATGTGGGATGAGAGATCCGGAGAAAAATTTAAATATCGTCTAAGTATAACGAAAACAGATTTCTCCAGCATCTCTCTCAAAACATTGTTCACTAGCGCCTGGAAGACAGAGGGGGCGCTAGTGAGGCCGAAAGGCATGACCCGGTACTCGTAGTGCCCGTGGTGCGTATTAAACGCTGTCTTCCACTCATTGCCCTCACGCATGCGCACAAGGTTGTAGGCGTTGCGAAGGTTGAGTTTGGAAAAGAGTTTGTAAGCCCTCAAATGTGGAGTTCATGAGTGGGCGAGGGATACGGATTTTTTATGGTGATGTCATTGAGCCCTCTGTAATCTATACAAGGTCTCAGCCCCCCGTCTTTCTTTTTGACAAAGGAAAAACCAGCGCTGGCTGGAGACGTAGATGGTGTGATAAAACCACAAAACCAAAGATTCCTCAATATACTGCTTCATAGCAGCATTCTCAGGGACCTATAAGGAATACAGTGAACCCCTGGGAGTAACAGTACCTGGGTACAGCTCAATGGCGTAATCATATGGTCTATGGGGCGGCAATCTGGTGGCGCATTGTTTACTAAAAACCTCGGCAAGGTCTGAGTACTCTTCCGCTGGAATGCGCCGGGGTAGAGCAAAGTCGAGTGCCCCCTACCACCTCCGGCGCACCGGAGGAAGTGTCAGACGACCCGTCCCACTCAAATTCGGAGGTGCAAAAATCCCCCTCCTCCATGGAACCCCCTTCCACAAAGGGATCCCAGGAAAGACTCTCCTCTCTACTCTCAGCGGAGGAAAGAGAGGTTTCCGAGTCGTAGTGAGACTTCGCCTCCTCTGAATCACTGTCAGAGCCGAACTCGGAGAGATCAGGGGCATGGCCCGACGAAGAGAAGGCAACTGAATGACAATGCGACCTAGCACTGAGGGCCCCCACTGACGAATAGGTTTCCTATCTCTACCCCAACAGATATGAGGGTTATGTAACCCTAGCCACGAATGTCCCAGTACCAGTGGGTACGACGGAGAGTCAATTAAAAATAATTCTATTCTCTCCAGAGTGCCCCTGGGGAGAGATGCGCATCTCTACTGGATTTGTCCTCTGCTTAATAACTCCAGAACCCAAAGGGCGGACTATCATTGGCAGTAACCTGACGGGAGCTAGTGAGTAGATTATAGTGGGGATTTTTATTTTCCTAGCCCATTTGCATCAATAAAAGACTCCACGACCCCGGAATCATAAAAGCGTTAACGCTTACAGAGCGTCCCTCCCAAAACAGTTGAACGGGTAACGGCAAAATAGCTGAACACAAAAGATAACAGGTTACAAGAATAAAGGATAAAGAGAAAGATTGGAAATAAAAGAGAAAACCAATCTAAATCCTAATTCTCTAACTGGACTTGCTGCGTTTCTTATTCATACGAACCAGAAACGCAGCGACCAAATTTCCTATACCTTACCGACTTTGTTGTCAACATAGCAAAGACAATATCGAAGTGAGGAAATGTGGAAGTACCGAGGCATTTATTAGCCGGCAGGAACGCAACACAGGTGCAGGGAATAATTGCCAGGCGAGATACAAAAACCAAAATGGAGGCGGAAAAAATCAGATAGAATGTAAGACGACGCCAAAAAGGAAAACCGAATGCAGAAACAGCAGAGGCTGCACAATAACCATGACATGCTTTGGTTAAAACAACCCAATTTTAATGTGAATTCAGTTGAATCTCAACCCTGCACTGACCATTCTTCCATAGAGTACTCAAGTGACTATGTCACACTGGTTTTGGAAGTGACTTCCCTATTCATTTAGACCATAGACATCAACTAAAACCTACTTTTAAACAATTTCTAGTGATTATAGAATTATGTCTTACCATCAATTTCCTGGATTGTTCAATATAACAAAATATCTAGTTTTTCTGGACCAGCTTTGAGTATATTTTATGTTTAGTATTTTTTTGTGAATATACCAGCGCTGACACTGTTTAAAAACTTGACGTCCCATAGTTCCCTCTGGACGGTTCAATGAAGTAAAATGGCCGAATTACCAAGGTGGTATGCACTGCCAAAAATGTCCAGACGAGATCGATTTTGATATTGGTCGAGAACCGCCTGTGTGTTGCAGTAATGGATATGTAGTCCGTTAAAGTGGACTACAAACCAGACTACAAATCATTAATCATTACTTTAAAAAATAAAAATTGGAACATGAAATGTATGCTCTATATCCTTATACCACACAGGCTAACCCAGGAATGTCACAGCTTATTCTATAAACCAGATTTCAAGAAATTGGCGATAGCCTCCGAAGTCCATTCTATCTGTCATAGGGAATTTACTTCCGAAACCAAACTCCACCCACGTCTGACTTGAGTACTCTATTACATGTGCAGTGCACTCGTTTATCACATGCACAGATAATTCCTAGCATCCTGCACACTACTGCAGGGCCCCCTGCATGCACTGTGCATTCTTCCATCACATGTGTAGTGCATTGTTCCATCACATACAGAAATAATTCCCAGCATCCTGCACACTACAGCAAGGCTATTGTGGCCACACTGCTGCATTTGAGCCCAAGGACTACATCCATTTTGAATCCATTTTTTTTTGGGGCGGGGGGGAGGTTAGGAAATACATTTATTTCATTCAACATTCATGTTTTTGGTTCAATAAAATAATCCATTAAAGTTCTACTCACAAATGTTTGCATGGATGTCTGTTTATGACAAAACAAAATGTTTATATTTATGTCTGCATATGACGAGGTAAATACAGCTAGTACAAATAATGCCAACATTTCCAGTTTATTCCCGTTAATTCTTGTTAATTCCCATATATTCCCGTTAATTCCCATGGAAAGTTTCCACCTTTGAATATTCCCGGAATTTTGCAACCATAATCACCGACTTCTTGCTAACTGAACCCAGCTCCAGCCATTGTAGCTAGCTAGCATAGCCTGTATGCCTTCATTATGCTTGTCATTAAGCTAACGTTAGCTTGGTAAAATATTTGTTAACCATCAATTTTCTGTAGTGTTTTGCATCTCCTGCCGCAAATTTTTATGTTTTGTTGCAGAGAATTAGAAGCACTGAAATGTCAAGATTAATTAGCCAGGCAACCAAGTTAGCAAGGCTATGCATTCTAGTCTTTCCTCTGCCTGTCTGCCTACCTTCATAATTAATAAATTTCTCAAACTAGAAATAACTGCCTTGCAGTTGTATGCCTCCACCAACAAGTCAAGTTGCAGTTTACATCGATGTCTGTCCAGACTCATAAAATTTATGTAGTGAAGACTTTGAAGGAATTTAACTTAAAAGGTATGAAGTGTATTTATTGGCGAAATGGAAGTTATCACTATATTGACATGTACAGAACCACTGTTATTAGTAGTAGTGATATTTCTGCATGGCAAATAATGTACTTGTAGATGTAGTAGTGTAATAGAAAAACAACAGACCCAACTGTCATGACATGCACGCTGCTTGTTCTGAGTAATTGATTCATTCATTGAAAGGGGCGTGTTCAAAATAATAGCAGTGTGGAGTTTAATTACAGAATTCATTCATTCTGTGAAAAAACAGGTGTCATTAATTGTCCTTTATGAAGGAAGAAGGGAAGCAAATGTTTCACACATTGTTATAAAATATCATCATAAAAAATTTCCTTCTGAATTGCTAAGTAAAATGGGCCGTTCCAACCATTGTTCGGAGGAACAACGTAATTTGATTAATTTGATTAAGTTGATTGGAGAGGGGAAAACGTATAAAGAAGTGCAGCAAATTATAGGATGCTCAGCTAAAATGATCTCAAATGCTTTAAAATGGCAACAAAAACCCGAAACGCGGAAGAAAACGAGCAACTACTGTTAAAACGTATCGAAGAATAGTCAGAATGGCAATGATTCAGCCAATCATCACCTCCAGAAAGATCAAAGATGATCTAAAATTACCTGTAAGTGCTGTTACAGTCAGAAGACGTTTGATCAAAGCTAAGCTATCAGCAAGAAGCCCCCGTAAAGCACCATTGTTGAAAAAGCGGCATGTGCAGAATCGGTTAAAAATTGCCAAGGAACACATCGATTGGCCCAAAGAGAAATGGCGTAACATTCTGTGGACTGATGAGAGTAAAATTATTCTTTTCGGGTATAGTGGTCGTCGACAGTACGTCAGACGACCCCTGGGTACTGAATTCAAGCCACAGTACACTGTGAAGACAGTGAAGCATGGTGGCGCAAAAATCATGGTATGGGGATGTTTTTCATACTACGGTGTTGGGCCTATTTATCGTATACCAGGGATCATGGATCAGTTTGAATACATCAAAATACTTGAAGAGATTATGTTGCCGTACGCCGAAGAGGAAATGCCCCTGTGTTTGAACAAGACAACGACCCCAAACACACGAGTAAGCGAGCAACATCTTGGTTCCAGACAAAAAGGATTGAGGTAATGGAGTGGCCAGCTCAATCGCCCGACCTCAACCCCATTGAAAACTTGTGGAGTGACATTAAAAATGCAGTTTCTGAAGCAAAACCCAAAAATTCACAGGAACTGTGGAATGTAGTTTGTTCATCCTGGGCTGAAATACCTGTTTCTAGGTGCCAGAAGTTGGTTGACTCGATGCAACGCAGATGCGCAGCAGTTATCAAAAACAATGGTTATGCAACTAAATATTAGTTCAGTAATTTAAAGTGAAGTTAAATCTTGAAAAATTTCTTCAGTTTATACAGTAAGTGTTTGAGTTTGAAGAGAAAAATGTCGACACTGCAATTTTTTTGAACAGATTAATATTCCTTTTCTTTGCTTCCTGTAAAAGAATAACGCAGACTTGATAAAATTTGTTAATGCTTTGATTTGGAATTGAATGTGTAATGTTTCCACTACATTTGAAATATGGAACTAAAAGCTATTAAAAAATATTTGCACTTTATTCACTTTTTTTAACGCACTGCTATTTTTTTGAACACCACTGTATGATTCCAGTGAATAATTTCCAGTGAGAAACATGGTGTCTTCACTTAGAGACTATTTTTAGAGGAGTAGAGGACTGATAGAGAAGCTAATTAGCCAGCCAATACAGTTTTGTAATTTTATTTGCAAATGAAATTAATGAACATGTTAAAAGACATACATTTGGCCGCTGATCACTGAGACATAAGTTGAGATCAAGCAGCTGAGAACCATGGAAAAAATAACAAAAACTTTTGTCATAATTAGCGTAGGAATTCTTGAGTTATGGCCAAAAACATCTTTTGTGAGGTCACAGTGACCTTGACCTTTAACCACAAAAATCTAATCAGTTCATCCTTGAGTCCAAGTGGAAGTTTAGGCCGAATGTGAAGAAATTCCCTCAAGGTGTTCCTGAGATATGGCGTTCACAAGAATGGGACGGACGGACGGAACAAAACATAATGCCTCTGGCCACGGCTATCGCCGGCACGGAGGCATAAAAAGAACACGTAACACCTTGTCAAGCCTTACATCACCCTGAAACTTGTCAGCAATGCAGATAATGTCTGACAATGTGACTTTTGTTTGGGGAGTTACAGGTGTCCCTAGCATCGGAAGTAAGTATTCACCCCTTCCAGTCTAGATCGCCATCTTGTGAAATAGGCCTATTGGGCTCGAGTGAGAGAGCACAGACGGGAGGGGGGAGGAGGGAGGAGTTACAGTCATAGGCACGTAGGCGGAACCAGCAAGGGAGAAAACCATTAAAAGTTAAAAATTAAAGGACGAATGTTAATTAGTGTAGTTTGAATACCTATCAATGAAGAAGAGGGTGGAGATGGGGTGTGGCTCAAATTAAACTTTTCACTTTGCCCTGCAGCGAATGCCTCTTTTTTTGGCTCAACATGCAGTGACACGGCTTAATTACATTTTAGTTTTTTTAACAATAGGATATATGTGATTTATGAAACGGAGACAAGATACACGACTTTATAACTCAAAATATGTGATTTAGTGTTTATTACCCCTTTAATTGGTTTTATTTGAACTTGTGCAGTTACAGGTTCTGACTTCCACACTCACACATTAAATTAAATGACTAGAAATGAAATGGTTTGGTAATATCAACTATTGATAGGGCTTGTAAATTTAAACTAACACTGTGGTTCCTCCAAATTAGACATCATTCAACACTTAATCAATTAATATATTGTATATGACCAATGAAAACGCATAACATTAAACACGTTCTTTGAAAAGCATAATGATCAAATGCATTCACTCCAACAAGAAACACTATTTTATGCTTTCTTGAGTTCTATCAAATTTAGATGTATAGGTCGCTGTGGTCAGAACATTGTTTTTTATTTTTTACAAACCCCAATTCCAAAAAAGGTTGGGACAGTATGTAAAATGCACATAAAAGCAGAAAGCAGTGATTTGTAAATTCTCTTTTACATATATTTAATTGAAAATAAATATATTTAATGAAAGAATATACCTTATCCGGACCACTTCGCTAGGACTAACCCAAGATAATGAGGACTGGAGCACACAGAGCTCAGAGCAAAAAACGCTTTAATGGGACTGACGTTTCGATGTCAACGACGTCTTCTTCAGAGTCAAAAGGAAATACAGACAACGCACCGGGAGGTATATAAATACCCTCCCATCAATTACACATTGTAAGGTGTGCATGTGTGGGACTAATAGATCTCGTCATCGATTCCACATACATAATGTTATATTCTTTAACAGGGTAGAGAGAAGACAACAAATATCAACAACAAATATCATAGGTAATTAAACTGAATAATATCCTATTATGAGCATGGCATAAACAATATATAATGAAAATCAAATAGCCTATACACAAATTACAAAAAAACATGAAAGATTCAGAGACTCATTTAACCCATTGGGTTCCACACTATTAAGTGTATGTATCCAGTACGCCTCTCTGCTGAGCAATTTCTTAATAATATCTCCGCCTCTGAATGACAAAGTGGCTGCGTCCCAATCCAGTTTTTGCTCCACCCTCAACTTCACTTGCAAACTTCACTTGGGGGAATCCCGTTTGAGACCAGGATGTACTTGATCTCCATATTAAGTGTGAGTCTAATCCGTTAGAAAGCCAAGTGAAGTTTGTGACATAGCCCCTCCACCCTCAACTTTTCTCAAGGGAACAAGTCTGCAAAAGAGCAGACTCGGCAAGCTCATATTACCCACAATTCACATCGAACGTCCTGTTCAGTGATAATCACCTTAATGTTTATCGCGCTATTATATATCTGAACAAAAACGTCTCCGACGTAAAAAAAAAAGCCAAGTTACTCACGAATAGCCTACAGAGCGCTGTCTATAAGTCCTTGCCTATCGTATCTCACACTAAATAAACTAGCTCTATTCCAAAGCAATGCTATCCAAACTTTCCTAAATTATTTAATGCAACTTGGCCCTGTGTTTCTTCATCTTAGCATATGAAGAGACTGTGCCTCATGGAACAACATATGATTTAAATTAATGTTTTTAACAGTTGATGAATAATTATACTCCAGAAAGGATATGGTTATACTTTGTTGGCAAGTTTACTTTAGAAAATGTACAGGTTTTAAAATGTTAACTGCTGCTACAGATTTCTTTACAATTCACAAGCAGACATTTATATAAGAAACATGTACAATAGAGAAAGGGGGGATGAATAAATAAATGCAGATAAAAATAAGTAATATTTTTAAAATAGCGTACATATAGCATTTTAACATGTTTGTGGGTCAGATGATGGAAAATAAGTAATAGTACTAATTTTCTTAACATAATAATAGTTATGATATTTGCAAACAGAATTTTGTGAACACAAGGATATCTATGCTCTGTAGGACCACACAGGTTTTGATAGAAATCCAAATATTCCAAATAAATAAATCAATAAGTACATAATAATAATAATAATACATTTTATTCATTCTGTGCTTTTCATAGACCAAAAGCAGTGGATGCAGACAATTATTCAAACATGCCCTATAGTGTTGTAATTTTTCTGTTTAATTTCTAAGTGCAACACATTTGTATCAGAGTATTTCCACTATGAATTATTCTCATTTTGCAGTTTCATGTGGAACATTCGGTTTCATTGACCACATTCTCTTGAGATGGTAAGATAAAGAAACACAGGGCCAAGTTGCATTAAATAATTTAGGAACGTAAACATAACGCCCTCTACTGACGAGAATGATAACATTTCTCCTATTAGCGATAGCCCACAATTACATTAAAAGAATTTGTAGATGAGCTGTATTTAATGTCTAATAAAATACAATGAACAGCACCACCTGAACTATGGATCATGAAAAAGCATGTAAATTAATTAACCAAGTCTATATGGAGACATGCATGCACAATAGGCTAGACGCAAACACATTGTATCTGAAAGAAATACATACAGCCTAAAATATGGAAATACAGTTGTAAAATAGGCGTATTAGTATTCTATAGAAATAACGTTAGGCTAATCAACACTGGCTTGTCAGATGCGTAACTCCAAGCTTCCATGTGTGGGCTATGAGCTGCCGAACTTCATAAGCACAGCATAATACCTTCGCGTTTTATTTTTTTTTCCGGTAGTCTAGTCTAACGTTGTCTGCGGGAAATCTTTTGGTACCGGACCATGTAGCTAGGTTTAGTTTAGTTTTCTGTAGTGCAGTGGATGTAAGGCATGTTGATTTGCTTCGTAGTAGCCTAGCTTGTACCTGCTTCCTGACTAGCAACTGACTGACATTAGTTTTCGCAAAACTAACATTGGCTAACAAGCTTAATTGGACAACGCATATTTCCCAGGAATCTTAGCCAGCAAGAAAACAATAGATACTACTAAGAAAGTAGCCTACCAGAGATTATTCTCCTGATTATAATTATAATTAAAAGTGTTTGCAGTAAGATACATTGTCTGCAGAGTACCGTAGACTAGAGCAATGTTCGGAGGCTATAGTAATTTTTTTAAAGTGACTAACCATGAATCATACATGTTAAGGGAATTGGAGGTTTATAAATGCGATGTCTTAAGGGATTGCAGCTTATAGTAGGCTATCGTTGATTCTTAATGTATTATCATAAATTCTTCATTTTCCTAGTAGTTCATTTTATGGTGACATTGTGTTATGTGTGAAAAGGATAAAGTGAACAGAGCTGAAGTGAAGAAATTAATGAATAAAGAAATGTTGGCCGAGGCAAGGGTATGTTGAGGTTCGGACTTCAGTCAGTCATGACCGCAAGAGCAGAGAGTAACACCCTCCCCAAACCAGACAAGAGCGTCCGGTTTGGGGAGGGTGTGATATAGTGCAAGTGAAATACAAGTGAAACATTGAACAGTTAATATTGGAAACCTCTTTTGCCTTTGCAATAAAAATACGTTAATGTGTTAATGTGAAAATAATAACAGTGTAATAAATGAAAAGTACTTAACAATTGCACATTGTTTTTGTAGAAGATAAGCATGTGCCCTGCTGGGCTCGAACCCACAATCTTCTGTGTCAGAGACAGCAACTCTGACCATTAGGCCGCAGTAGCTTCTTAGAAAGAGTGAAGCCATTAGCTATATTGACATTAAAAAACATTAGTATGAAGCATTATTATTGGGCGATAAGCTTGATGAGCAGGTATACGGACCATACCCTCAAAGAATAATTCTCCCCATTGGATAACATCGTGACGGAGGCAGGCAGTTTGGCAGGAAAAATAGGAAGAAGAAGGAGAAAAACGGCAAAATAACCCAAGTTTGGGGCTTTATTGTGTGGATGTATGAAGTTGTATCTGAATGCTGTGTGGTTACATGAGGTCAGAACATACAGAAGTTAACGTTTTTAAGGGCTGAGAGTCTATGGTAATTGTGGTTACTTCTGTAGGAAACCCTGAAAAGTGCCAAACTGTATGCTGTATAGGTATGGGGCATGCCCCGCCAAGCCGTAACTTGGCGGATAGCATACCTGCCATCCCAATATACTATATACTATTATAGTATAACGCTTGAAACTGACTTTTGCATGCCGTGCCTAACATTGCATACAAATGTAGCTATTTACTTGAAATTCCGGAGCACCACCACTGAATAATTAAGCCCCTGTAGTACCAGCAAGACAAAATCTCTGCCGCCGCACCTGTTGAGTATGATAGTTGATTACACTGGATGAGAACATTAAGTAGGAAAAATGTTCTATAAATATAGTGTACTTAAAATCCCCGAATGATATATTTATTTCCGGGTTTTCGCTGATAATAGTATGCAGGATATTTTTTGCGTACTGCATGTCACTGAACAGTCTGCATATACAGTATATAGTATGCAAGTAGCCTACACAGGACGCAGTAGATGGGCGGCGGAGTGAACGTGGCCATTGCAACTTGTTGCTCTTCTTTGTTGTTGTAGTCGACCAGTGCCGGCACTACATTCGTAGGTAACATAAAGTATCGCTCCGCCGCCGTACTTCCACAGAGAATATAGGTCAGCAAAAAGTCAAGGATTCAACGATAGTTTGACTTCAAAAATGATGGTATAAACACTCAAAATACCCCCGATAGACTGTCGTCGTATTTTATTTGCTTTGGGTGCACTGTGGAGTGTTTAAGTGCGTTTGATAGTGGATGCTACCGGTTATAATAGAGTTACGCTAGCATTAGCAACGTGTGTATTTAGCTGAAAGTGGTTTCCATCAATCAACTACATCATGGGTAAGTCGTAATTGAGACATTATGTCCAAAATTCCGAACTATCCCTTTAAGGTATCGTGACAACCCTGCCGGGGGATGTGGAGTATCCGCGCAACCTTTGTAGTGGGCCGGTGTAACTGCATGAGCTGCATCCTCTGCATGAACGGCATCTCGCCATTTCTGCTTCCGGGGGCATGTGATGTATCAACCCCTTATTGGATATAAAGCTACCATGTGATTATGCACTTTGAGACCATTTTGCGCTTGCGTACGTGTAGTTACTGTTTATGTTATTTAACTTATAGCCTGGTGGCTAAAAAGGTAGCAAAATGCCATAGTTATATCTATGGCAAAATGCTACCTACCTAGCTAACTGTCACTTACTTCCGGTGCTACTAGGAACAAATATTCTGTTCCTACCCATCTATTGTAGTTATTCACACTTAGCTGTAGCTAAACGCATTTTCCTTGCTAAAAAGCTTCATAGCTGGGCGAACTAGCTGCAGAACTATTCGAATGTTATGCAGAAACAAATTATAGGCGCTACATAAAAACCAAAATAGTAGCAACCGATGAGCCTGCTTACTCACAATAGCCACCTAGAAGGCGAGACAGTGCCTAATTTGCAATTTCGGAAAACATATTTAGGATATGATAACGTCAATTGTCACAGTAATTGTGGTACCGATGTAAATTAACATTAGTTTGTTCACATTATAGTCTAAGTTATAAATATTAGCTACATTGCCAGCTTCGTCTTAGGCTATTCACGTAGGCCTAGGCCATTCGTGCCCATTATTAGGTTGCTGCTACGTAATTAATGTTAGTTAAAGCTAATTAACTGTAGAAAGGCATGGTAACATAGCTGTATGTGAATAAGCATATCCGTATGCATGCGGTAGCATTGTATCCAATAAGGGGTTGATACATCACATGCCCCTGGAAGCAGAAACGGAGAGATGCCATTCGTGCAG
>CM056376.1:61894657-62194330 GCA_029718625.1 Synaphobranchus kaupii | reverse complement strand
CTATGTGAAGGGAAAACCGCTATGGGTACCATATTGGAGGGCCCTATAACTTGATCAAATCAAAAAGTTTGTTCAAAAAATCACTATTTCCATATACTAGATGTGCTATAGTCTATGTACAGTGAATCACAGAAAAAGTTGTTGTGGGAATTTTTAATAATTAAGCATCAAAGTTGGTACAGTTTGCGATTTGAAGGGGGGGAAACCGCTATGGCTACCATATTGGAGGCCCTATAACTTGATCAAATCAAAAAGTTTGTTCAAAGAAACAGTATTACCACATACTAGATGGGCTATAGTCTATGTACAGTGAATCACAGAAAAAGTTGTTGTGGGGAATTTTTAATAATTAAGCATCAAAGTTGGTACAGTTTGCGATTTTAAGGGGGAAAACCGCTATGGGTACCATATTGGAGGCCATATAACGTGATCAAATCAAAAAGTTTGTTCAGAAAAACACTATTACCATATACTAGATGTGCTATAGTCTATGCACAGTGAATTACAGAAAAAGTTGTTGTGGGAATTTTTAATAATTAAGCATCAAAGTTGGTACAGTTTGCGATTTTAAGGGGGGAAAACCGCTATGGCTACCATATTGGAGGCCCTATAACTTGATCAAATCAAAAAGTTTGTTCAAAGAAACACTATTACCACATACTAGATGGGCTATAGTCTATGTACAGTGAATTACAGAAAAAGTTGTTGTGGGAATTTTTAATAATTAAGCATCAAATTTGGTACAGTTTGCGATTTTAAGGGGGAAGAAACCGCTATGGCTACCATATTGGAGGCCCTATAACTTGATCAAATCAAAAAGTTTGTTCAAAGAAACACTATTACCACATACTAGATGGGCTATAGTCTATGTACAGTGAATTACAGAAAAAGTTGTTGTGGGAATTTTTAATAATTAAGCATCAAAGTTGGTACAGTTTGCGATTTGAAGGGGGGAAAACCGCTATGGGTACCATATTGGAGGCCCTATAACTTGATCAAATCAAAAAGTTTGTTCAAAGAAACACTATTACCACATACTAGATGGGCTATAGTCTATGTACAGTGAATTACAGAAAAAAGTTGTTGTGGGAATTTTTAATAATTAAGCATCAAATTTGGTACAGTTTGCGATTTTAAGGGGGGAAAACCGCTATGGCTACCATATTGGAGGCCCTATAACTTGATCAAATCAAAAGGTTTGTTCAAAGAAACACTATTACCACATACTAGATGGGCTATAGTCTATGTACAGTGAATTACAGAAAAAGTTGTTGTGGGAATTTTTAATAATTAAGCATCAAATTTGGTACAGTTTGCGATTTTAAGGGGGGAAAACCGCTATGGCTACCATATTGGAGGCCCTATAACTTGATCAAATCAAAAAGTTTGTTCAAAGAAACACTATTACCACATACTAGATGGGCTATAGTCTATGTACAGTGAATTACAGAAAAAGTTGTTGTGGGAATTTTTAATAATTAAGCATCAAAGTTGGTACAGTTTTCGATTTGAAGGGGGGAAAACCGCTATGGGTACCATATTGGAGGCCCTATAACTTCATCAAATCAAAAAGTTTGTTCAAAAAAACACTATTACCATATACTAGATGTGCTATAGTCTATCCACAGTGAATCACAGAAAAAGTTGTTGTGGGGAATTTTAATAATTAAGAATCAAAGTTGGTACAGTTTGCTATGTGAAGGGAAAAACCGCTATGGGTACCATATTGGAGGCCCTATAACTTGATCAAATCAAAAAGTTTGTTCAAAAAATCAGTATTTCCATATACTAGATGTGCTATAGTCTATGCACAGTGAATTACAGAAAAAGTTGTTGTGGGGAATTTTTAATAATTAAGCATCAAAGTTGGTACAGTTTGCGATTTTAAGGGGGAAAACCGCTATGGGTACCATATTGGAGGCCATATAACGTGATCAAATCAAAAAGTTTGTTCAGAAAAACACTATTACCATATACTAGATGTGCTATAGTCTATGCACAGTGAATTACAGAAAAAGTTGTTGTGGGAATTTTTAATAATTAAGCATCAAAGTTGGTACAGTTTGCGATTTTAAGGGGGAAAACCGCTATGGCTACCATATTGGAGGCCCTATAACTTGATCAAATCAAAAAGTTTGTTCAAAGAAACACTATTACCACATACTAGATGGGCTATAGTCTATGTACAGTGAATCACAGAAAAAGTTGTTGTGGGGATTTTTAATAATTAAGAATCAAAGTTGGTACAGTTTGCTATGTGAAGGGAAAACCGCTATGGGTACCATATTGGAGGCCCTATAACTTGATCAAATCAAAATGTTTGTTCAGAGAAACACTATTACCACATACGAGATGGGCTATAGTCTATGTACAGTGAATTACAGAAAAAGTTGTTGTGGGAATTTTTAATAATTAAGCATCAAAGTTGGTACAGTTTGCGATTTGAAGGGGGAAAAACCGCTATGGGTACCATATTGGAGGCCCTATAACTTGATCAAATCAAAAAGTTTGTTCAGAAAAACACTATTACCACATACTAGATGGGCTATAGTCTATGTACAGTGAATTACAGAAAAAGTTGTTGTGGGAATTTTTAATAATTAAGCATCAAAGTTGGTACAGTTTGCGATTTGAAGGGGGAAACCCGCTATGCTTACTCCGCTGGCCTCCAACCCAGAATACTGCAGCTGAACACCGAAGGACTCACCTCCAACAAGATCAGCGTCATCGAGCAGCTGGCCTATACCACCAAGGCCCTCGTCATCCTCCTCCAGGAGACCCATTGCGTTTCAGCAGACAAGCTAGTATTACCAAATTTCACACTAGCTGGGTCTATCCTAAGCAGGAAACACGGCCTTGCCACGTTTGTCCATGAAAGGCTGAGCTGGACTCTCGCCGACCAATCTCCGGCTGACTCGGAGATTGAGTGGTTGTGCGTGGACGTTGCCGGTTTTAAAATCGTAAACGTCTACAAGCCTCCCCCCTCGCGATTCACGCCGGTGTCTGTCCCGGTGTTCCCCCACCCCTGTCTCTATGCTGGCGACTTTAACTGTCAGCATGAAGACTGGGGGTATAATACCAACACACTCAACGGAGAGAACCTGGCTGCCTGGGCAGCTAACAACTGCCTGGCCCTGTTATACGATCCAAAGGGTGCAGCCAGTTTTCTCTCCGGTCGCTGGAACACTGGGACGAATCCTGACGTGGCATTTGCGAGTGTCGGTGCAGACAACCGGCTCCCGGACAGACGAGGTGCTCGGAAAGTTCCTGCGGTCCCAACATCGACCATCGCTGATAACCGTGCCTAAACTCGTGGACTCTATCCCGAGTGAGCCGGTGAAGCGATGGAATTTCCGTAAGGCCAATTGGAAACGCTTCCGCCCCCTCACTAACAAATCCACGTGGCGTCTCCCATCGCCTAATACCAACAACGTGGATGAGGCATACCGGGACTTCTGCGGCATGTTAGTGAAAGCGGCCAAGAAATCCATCCCACGCGGACGTCGCAATAGCTACAAACCGTGCTGGGATGCGGAGTGCGAGAACCTCTACCACGTTTTCCTTCGAGCTCCTGCCGGAACCGAGTCAAACAGGGCTGCTACAGCCCTGTTGTCAAGACTCGGCCGGAGGAGACAAGAGCGCTGGGAGGAGGCTGTCAATTCCATCGACTTCTCGCACTCCAGCCGCAAGGCATGGAGTATCCTGAACAACCTCACTGGCAGGTCAAGACACTCCCCTCGTCACTGCCCCATTTCTGCAAATAAAATCGCATCACAATTTGTGAAAAATGGGGTATACGAGAGTAAAGACCGCGAGTCATCACGACTCGTGGCAAAAGAAGTGTCTGACCTCTGGAGGGCCCCAACATCTAGCAGCGATAACATCTCCGGTGAATTTACACCGGAGGAGTTCGCTGCCGCCCTCCAGCACCTAAAGCCAGGAAAAGCTCCGGGCCCTGATTCCATCTGCCCGGAGCTTATACTGCATGCCGCACCTGCCCTGAAGTCCTGGTTAAGAGCTTTCCTCTCTTCCTGCTTGCGCCAACTCAAGATCCCCAAAATCTGGAGAAGAGCCCTAGTTGTCGCGATCCCTAAACCGAATAAGCCTGAAGGGGATACTAAGAGCTACCGTCCCATCTCCTTGCTCTGCATCCCCTTCAAGATCCTCGAGCGTCTTATCTACGTCCGCGTCGAACCGATCGTCGACCCGCTGCTCCCTCGGGAGCAGGCCGGGTTCCGACGCGGGAGATCGACCGTAGACCAAGTCACTTTGATGACTCAAGACATCGAGGACAGCTTTTCGTTCAAGAAGAAGGCCGGAGCCGTTTTTGTCGATCTGACGGCTGCCTATGATACCGTATGGCACCGCGGCCTCACCTGCAAGCTGCTCCGCTTGCTGCCGGACAGGCACATGGTCAGTATGATCCTGGAGCTTGTCCGAAATCGCAGCTTTAACCTCACCACTGGTAACGGACAGCAAAGCAGGTTACGACGCCTCAAGAACGGCGTCCCCCAGGGATCTGTCCTGGCCCCCCTCCTCTATAATATCTACACCTATGACTTGCCTGATACAGTCTCGCGGAAGTATGCCTATGCGGATGACCTCGCGTTGGTGTACTCCGCTGGAGACTGGCAGTCATTGGAGGGGACTTTGAGCCAGGACATGCAGACACTAGTGGCATACCTCCGGAAATGGAGGTTGAAGCTCAGCGAGGCAAAGACGGTGTCGGCGGCCTTCCATCTTAACAACAGGGAGGCTAAACGTGAGCTCCGAATATATATTGGCGGAACACCCCTGCCATGCTGCGCTGAGCCAATTTACCTCGGCGTGACATTGGACAGGTCGCTCACGTTTTGCCGACACCTTGAGTCACTGCGCAAGAAGTTAACATCTCGTGTGGCATTGATGAGGCGACTTGTCGGGTCAGGCTGGGGCGCCGACGCAAGAACATTGCGTACGGCAGCCCTGGCCCTTGTTTACTCGACTAGTGAGTACTGCGCACCGGTATGGTGTCGCAGTGCCCACACCCGCCTCATCGATACGCCCATTAACGAAGCCTTGCGCATCGTGACAGGATGCCTGCGTCCCACTCCCGTGGACAATCTTTCCATTCTTGCAGGCATCCTTCGCCGCGCGGGAGCCACAGCACGTCTCGCGTGCCGGGCCGTGGAGCCAAACCATCTGCTCCACGAAAGGCTCGCTGTAATTGCTGAGCCTCCCCGGCGCCTTAAGTCGAGACACCCATTTGTGCCTGCCGCACAGGAATTCCTGCAGCAATGCAGTGATCTTAACATCAGTGCGGCACGGTGGGCGGATTACATCTGGAGCACGGAGTGGGAGGAGAACACCTCTAGACTCCGTGACTTCATCCCAGACGTCGGTTTTCCCCCTATTGGGGTGGACCTGCCTAGACTGGCATGGGTGAGGCTTAACCGCCTCCGGACCGGCGTTGGGCGCTTCCGCTCATCGATGCACAGATGGGGCTTGGCTTCTTGCGCAGCCTGCGAGTGTGGCGCGGAGGAACAAACCGCAGACCATGTCATCCTGGACTGCCCGATTTATCGGGCACCCAATGGGATGCATGGTCTGTCGGTTCTGGATGATGACACGGTGACGTGGCTACTGGAGGTGTGCCCCGAAATATAGTCCGGGTGAACCCCCCCGGGCTCGGGGTGGTAAAAGGATAGCCCCTCGGCCCCGAGCCTGGGGATGTGGAACAATGAAGATCCTACCCAAACGCAGAAGCACACAATAACGAAGTTATGGTTCAATGCGCCTCATGTGCAATCTGGTACCATCCAAACTGTACCCCAGTACCAGATTCTGCCCTAGAAGAAACCCTGGAGGAGTGGAACTGCAGCAGCTGCACAAGGTTTTGATAAAAAAATTACGTAACTGAACAGAAAACCCATCATGTGGGCCATTTTTATTTTTATTTTGGTTGAGGTACAGTGTGTAATAAAGGGAAAAGAGTGTATTAAGCAATGGTTGTGTGGTGAACACTAGGGGTAACAAATTCACTCCGGAACTGTGGGTGGGGTTAGGGGGATATATAAGTGCGTTGCACAGGAAGTATTGTCGTTGATGCTACATTCAAGTTGTACCTGTCGGTTTTAGTGTGTGTTGTTTTTAGCTAATAAAGTGAAGTATCCGTGAAGTTGCCTCTGTCCTCCGTCCTCTGGCACTACACTGGTGACCTCGACGTCGGTTTTTGTTAAAGTTAAGTGTACGAAGACCGCGCCTACGCTAAGCTAGCCGCGCTAACGTGAAGCTAACAGCGCTGATGCTAAGCTAACTATGGCTACGAATGCCATTGCGCTTAAACTGCCGGAGTTCTGGGAATCGTCAGCTGCAGCATGGTTCTCGACGGTAGAGGCACAGTTTGAGATCCGGAAGATCACCGATGACAACACACGGTACTACTACGTTCTAGCAGCACTGGGAAGTTCCGTGGCCTCCAGACTAGTAGGCCTCCTCACAGACCCCCCTGACGCAGATAAATATGTGACTCTCAAGGCTCTGCTGCTTAAGACTTTTGAACTGTCTACTGCCGAGAGAGCTCATCGGTTGTTTGCTATCGAAGGCCTGGGGGATAGTAAACTGTCTGTGCTTATGGAGAAAATGTTGAACCTACTGGGTAAGGAGAAACCCTGTTTCCTGTTTATGGAACTATTCCTGCGCAACATGCCAGCCCGGGTCCAGGTAACGCTGGCCAACACCACCATCACAGAGCCCCGCGCCCTTGCCGAAGAGGCGGACCGGTTCTTCCTGGCTACTCAGCGCTCGTCCCCAGACCTGCTAGCTCCCACCGTCAGCGTCCCACCGCCAGCCTATCGCACAGGGACCAGGGACAAGGCCACGCCTCCTGACCAGCGTGGAGCTACAGCGGGCCTCTGCTTCTACCACGCCAAATTCGGCGCCAGAGCTAAGCAGTGCCGTTCCCCCTGCGACTTCAAACCGGCGGGAAACGGGAAGGCCAGCGCTCAGTAGTGGCCCTGAGCGCTGGCGACACCAGCAGGCTGCTTTTCATCCGCGATACCATCTCCAACCGCAGGTTCCTCTGTGACACAGGTGCGCAGAGGAGCGTTATCCCCGCTTCAGAGATGGACACCATGAGTGGGGAGCAAGGGCCGCAGTTGGCGACCACTGACGGCAGCCCCATCCACTCCTACGGCATGCGGTCAGTGGAGTTATGTTTCGGGGGTCAACGGTTTGTTTGGGACTTTGTCATTGCGTCCATCGCTTTCCCCCTGCTCGGTGCAGACTTTCTGTGCGCCCATGGACTATTAGTGGACATAATGAACAACCGCCTGGTCGACGCACAGACTTTCACCTCCTTCGCATGCACCCGCGGGGAGGCCGTCTATAGCGGGCTGTCTAGCTCACTCTCGGAGGAGAACCAGTACCTTCGTCTATTGGCCGAATTCCCTGACCTCACCCAGCCCACCTTCTCTGCGCCCACCTCGAAACACGGGGTGGAGCACCACATCGACACTAAGGGGCCCCCGGTCTACGCCAGGGCCAGGCGCCTCGACCCCGTCAAGCTGGCCGTCGCCGAGGCGGAGTTCGCGCATATGGAGCAGGTGGGCATCGTCCGCCGCTTGGACAGCCCTTGGGCTTCACCCCTCCACATCGTCGCCAAGCCTGGTGGCGGGTGGCGGCCATGCGGGGACTACCGCCGCCTCAACGATGCGACCACGCCCGACCGCTACCCAGTCCCACACATTCAGGACTTTTCAGTACACCTGTCGGGTAAGCGGGTTTTCTCTAAAGTGGACCTGGTGCGCGGGTACCGTCAGGTGCCTGTGCATCCCCCGGACATCCCCAAGACGGCGGTCATTACACCCTTTGGACTTTTCGAGTTTCTGAGGATGCCGTTTGGACTGAGAAACTCTGCTCAGTCTTTTCAGCGGCTGATGGACTCTGTGCTTCGGGACCTCCCCTTCATCTTTGTCTACCTGGATGACATTCTCATCGCTAGCGCCACCGAGGGGGAGCACCTGTCTCATCTCCGGGCCCTCTTCGCGCGGCTCAGCCCGCACAGCCTGATCTTCAACTGGGCGAAGTGTCTGTTCAGGCTGGACACCATCGACTTCCTCGGACACCGCGTCATGTGTGAGGGGGCTGCCCCCCTCCCCTCGAAGGTGGAAGTGGTCGCTGCCTTCCCACGCCCCCTCACAGTCCGGTCGCTGAGGGAGTTCATTGGGATGGTGACCTTCTACCATCGCTTCATCCCTCGGGCCGCTCACGTCCTGCAACCACTGTACGGGGCTCTAAAGGGCAAGACCCCCAACCAGACTATCGAGTGGACCGCGGAGCGGGAGGGGGCCTTTAAAGACACCAAAGCTGCGCTGGCCCAGGCAGCCATGTTGGCCCACCCCTCGCACACAGCGCCCATAGCCATCACCACTGACGCTTCCGACTACGCCGTTGGTGCGGTGTATGAACAATGGGTGGGAGGTGCCTGGCAGCCCCTCGCCTTCTTCAGCCGCCAGCTGTCACCCGGCGAGCGCAAGTACAGCACCTTTGACAGGGAGCTCCTCGGTCTGTGGCTCGCCATCAGACACTTCCGGTTTTTACTGGAGGGCCGCAACTTTACTGCCTTTGTGGACCATAAGCCCCTCACATTCGCTATGTCCAAAGCAGCGGAACCGTGGTCCACCCGCCAGCAGCGGCAGCTCTCCTTCATCTCTGAATTCACCACGGACATCCAGCACGTGGCGGGTAAGGCCAACCTGGTTGCTGACTACCTCTCCAGAGCGGACTGGTCCAGCTGGTCTTGGACTACTCTCGCATGGCCGCGGACCAGGCCACCGACCCCAGCATCCAGACCCTCAAATCGGCGGATACAGGGCTGCACCTGGAGGCGGTAGCTTTCGGCGACTCGGGGGCCACGCTCCTGTGTGACATTTCCTCAGGTCCACCTCGGCCGGTGGTTCCTGTCAGCTGGAGGCACCCCGTGTTCGAGGCGGTGCATGGTCTGTCTCACCCGGGCAGGAAGCCGTCGGTGCGGCTAGTGGCGGCGAAGTTTGTGTGGCACGGGCTCAAAAAGGATGTGAGAGCCTGGGTCGACGCGTGCACAGCCTGCCAGCGCACCAAGGTCCACCGCCATATCAAAGCACCCCTGGAGCGTTTCTCCGTGCCCGAGCGGAGGTTCGACCAAGTGCACGTCGACCTGGTGGGTCCCCTGCCTCCATCCCACAGCTACACCTACCTCTTCACCATGGTGGACAGGACAACCCGCTGGCTAGAGGCGGTCCCCCTCTCCTCGATGACGGCCGCTGACCTGGCCCGGGCGTTCATCGGGACGTGGGTTGTCCGGTTTGGCACTCCATCTGACCTCTCCTCTGACCGTGGCCCGCAGTTCACTTCGGAGCTGTGGAGCACCGTGGCGGAGGGCTTGGGGGTTAAACTCCACCGTACCACCGCCTACCACCCCCAGGCTAACGGCCTGTGCGAACGTTTCCATCGGTCCATGAAGGCCGCCCTCCGAGCCAACCTGACGGACGGCAACTGGCTCGACAAACTTCCGTGGGTCACGCTCGGACTCCGGACGGCCCCCAAGGAAGACCTCCAGTCCTCCTCGGCCGAGCTGGTCTACGGGCAGCCGCTGCGGGTCCCCGGGGAGTTCATACCCAACACGACGGACCCCTGGTTTGCTGTGGCACAACGTGCCTCCCTGCTGGACAGCACCAAGGTCTTCGCCCCTGTCCCCACGACTCAGCATGGCGTCCCTGCATCCCAGGTGCCCCCAGGCCTGCGGTCGGCGGGTTATGTATTCATCCGCCGTGACGCGCACCGCAGCCCACTGTACGACGGCCCGTTTCGGGTCCTGGAGCACGGGGCCAAGCACCTGGTAGTGGACATCGGCGGTAAGCCTGAGCATGTTTCGGTGGACCGCGTTGAACCCGCACACCTGGACTTGGATCAACCAGTGGACTTGGCCATGCCTCCTCGCCGGGGCCGCCCCCCGGGCCAGCCTCCTCCCTCCCCCCTCACTTCCCCCCCCCCCCCGTCTCCGTTGCCCCCCGCCCCGTCCAACAGGAGGAGACCGTTTGCACTCCTGCTGTTTTCCCCGCCCCTCCTCCCGGAGTTGTTGCGGCCGGGCCATCCGCCCTCCATGCCACGTTGATTTTGTTTATTAGGGCGAATTCTGGGGGGGCTCATGTGGTGAACACTAGGGGTAACAAATTCACCCCGGAACTGTGGGTGGGGTTAGGGGGATATATAAGTGCGTTGCACAGGAAGTATTGTCATTGCTGCTACATTCAAGTTGTACCTGTCGGTTTTAGTGTGTGTTGTTTTTAGCTAATAAAGTGAAGTATCCGTGAAGTTGCCTCTGTCCTCCGTCCTCCAGCACTACAGTTGCATGTTTTGTTTTTGTAATTTTTTGAATGCTTTTTGGTGGTACACTTACCAGTTTTCTTTTGTACAAAGTAAAGGTACCAATTTTGATTACACTAGGACACACCTATCACATGCTAGTAGTGCTGTTTTGAAAACACCTCTGTTGGTGTAACATTGTGGTAACATTAACTGAAAAGTGGTACCCAGTTTCTACCTGTAAACAGCAATAGGTACCAATATTGATGCTCATTTATTATGGGATTACCTTTTGATTTGGTGTTATAGTATCTCCAATATGGTACCCATAGCGGTTTTCCCCCTTAAAATCGCAAACTGTACCAACTTTGATTCTTAATTATTAAAAATCCCCACAACAACTTTTTCTGTGATTCACTGTACATAGACTATAGCACATCTAGTATATGGTAATAGTGTTTTTCTGAACAAACTTTTTGATTTGATCAAGTTATAGGGCCTCCAATATGGTACCCATAGCGGTTTTCCCTTCACATAGCAAACTGTACCAACTTTGATTCTTAATTATTAAAAATCCCCACAACAACTTTTTCTGTGATTCACTGTACATAGACTATAGCACATCTAGTATATGGTAATAGTGTTTTTCTGAACAAACTTTTTGATTTGATCAAGTTATAGGGCCTCCAATATGGTACCCATAGCGGTTTTCCCTTCACATCGCAAACTGTACCAACTTTGATGCTTAATTATTAAAAATCCCCACAACAACTTTTTCTGTGATTCACTGTGGAGAGACTATAGCACATCTAGTATATGGTAATAGTGTTTTTCTGAACAAACTTTTTGATTTGATCAAGTTATAGGGCCTCCAATATGGTACCCATAGCGGTTTTCCCTTCAAATCGCAAACTGTACCAACTTTGATGCTTAATTATTAAAAATCCCCACAACAACTTTTTCTGTAATTCACTGTACATAGACTATAGCACATCTAGTATATGGTGATACTGTTTTGTTGAACAAACTTTTTGATTTGATCAAGTTATAGGGCCTCCAATATGGTACCCATAGCGGTTTTCCCTTCACATAGCAAACTGTTCCAACTTTGATGCTTAATTATTAAAAATCCCCACAACAACTTTTTCTGTGATTCACTGTACATAGACTATAGCACATCTAGTATATGGTAATAGTGTTTTTCTGAACAAACATTTTGATTTGATCAAGTTATAGGGCCTCCAATATGGTACCCATAGCGGTTTTCCCTTCACATCGCAAACTGTACCAACTTTGATGCTTAATTATTAAAAATCCCCACAACAACTTTTTCTGTGATTCACTGTACATATACTATAGCACATCTAGTATATGGTAATAGTGTTTTTCTGAACAAACTTTTTGATTTGATCAAGTTATAGGGCCTCCAATATGGTACCCATAGCGGTTTTCCCTTCAAATCGCAAACTGTACCAACTTTGATGCTTAATTATTAAAAATTCCCACAACAACTTTTTCGGTGATTCACTGTGGATAGACTATAGCACATCTAGTATATGGTAATAGTGTTTTTTTGAACAAACTTTTTGATTTGATCAAGTTATAGGGCCTCCAATATGGTACCCATAGCGGTTTTCCCTTCACATAGCAAACTGTACCAATTTTGATTCTTAATTATTAAAAATCCCCACAACAACTTTTTCTGTGATTCACTGTACATAGACTATAGCACATCTAGTATATGGTAATAGTGTTTTTCTGAACAAACTTTTTGATTTGATCAAGTTATAGGGCCTCCAATATGGTACCCATAGCGGTTTTCCCTTCACATCGCAAACTGTACCAAATTTGATGCTTAATTATTAAAAATCCCCACAACAACTTTTTCTGTGATTCACTGTGGAGAGACTATAGCACATCTAGTATATGGTAATAGTGTTTTTCTGAACAAACTTTTTGATTTGATCAAGTTATAGGGCCTCCAATATGGTACCCATAGCGGTTTTCCCTTCACATCGCAAACTGTACCAACTTTGATGCTTAATTATTAAAAATCCCCACAACAACTTTTTCTGTGATTCACTGTGGAGAGACTATAGCACATCTAGTATATGGTAATAGTGTTTTTCTGAACAAACTTTTTGATTTGATCAAGTTATAGGGCCTCCAATATGGTACCCATAGCGGTTTTCCCTTCAAATCGCAAACTGTACCAACTTTGATGCTTAATTATTAAAAATCCCCACAACAACTTTTTCTGTAATTCACTGTACATAGACTATAGCACATCTAGTATATGGTGATACTGTTTTGTTGAACAAACTTTTTGATTTGATCAAGTTATAGGGCCTCCAATATGGTACCCATAGCGGTTTTCCCTTCACATAGCAAACTGTTCCAACTTTGATGCTTAATTATTAAAAATCCCCACAACAACTTTTTCTGTGATTCACTGTACATAGACTATAGCACATCTAGTATATGGTAATAGTGTTTTTCTGAACAAACATTTTGATTTGATCAAGTTATAGGGCCTCCAATATGGTACCCATAGCGGTTTTCCCTTCACATCGCAAACTGTACCAACTTTGATGCTTAATTATTAAAAATCCCCACAACAACTTTTTCTGTGATTCACTGTACATATACTATAGCACATCTAGTATATGGTAATAGTGTTTTTCTGAACAAACTTTTTGATTTGATCAAGTTATAGGGCCTCCAATATGGTACCCATAGCGGTTTTCCCTTCAAATCGCAAACTGTACCAACTTTGATGCTTAATTATTAAAAATTCCCACAACAACTTTTTCGGTGATTCACTGTGGATAGACTATAGCACATCTAGTATATGGTAATAGTGTTTTTTTGAACAAACTTTTTGATTTGATCAAGTTATAGGGCCTCCAATATGGTACCCATAGCGGTTTTCCCTTCACATAGCAAACTGTACCAATTTTGATTCTTAATTATTAAAAATCCCCACAACAACTTTTTCTGTGATTCACTGTACATAGACTATAGCACATCTAGTATATGGTAATAGTGTTTTTCTGAACAAACTTTTTGATTTGATCAAGTTATAGGGCCTCCAATATGGTACCCATAGCGGTTTTCCCTTCAAATCGCAAACTGTACCAACTTTGATGCTTAATTATTAAAAATCCCCACAACAACTTTTTCTGTGATTCACTGTACATAGACTATAGCACATCTAGTATATGGTAATAGTGTTTTTCTGAACAAACTTTTTGATTTGATCAAGTTATAGGGCCTCCAATATGGTACCCATAGCGGTTTTCCCTTCAAATCGCAAACTGTACCAACTTTGATGCTTAATTATTAAAAATCCCCACAACAACATTTTCTGTGATTCACTGTGGAGAGACTATAGCACATCTAGTATATGGTAATAGTGTTTTTCTGAACAAACTTTTTGATTTGATCAAGTTATAGGGCCTCCAATATGGTACCCATAGCGGTTTTCCCTTCACATAGCAAACTGTACCAACTTTGATTCTTAATTATTACAAATCCCCACAACAACTTTTTCTGTGATTCACTGTACATAGACTATAGCACATCTAGTATATGGTAATAGTGTTTTTCTGAACAAACTTTTTGATTTGATCAAGTTATAGGGCCTCCAATATGGTACCCATAGCGGTTTTCCCTTCACATCGCAAACTGTACCAACTTTGATGCTTAATTATTAAAAATCCCCACAACAACTTTTTCTGTGATTCACTGTACATAGACTATAGCACATCTAGTATATGGTAATAGTGTTTTTCTGAACAAACTTTTTGATTTGATCAAGTTATAGGGCCTCCAATATGGTACCCATAGCGGTTTTCCCTTCAAATCGCAAACTGTACCAACTTTGATGCTTAATTATTAAAAATTCCCACAACAACTTTTTCTGTGATTCACTGTGGATAGACTATAGCACATCTAGTATATGGTAATAGTGTTTTTTTGAACAAACTTTTTGATTTGATCAAGTTATAGGGCCTCCAATATGGTACCCATAGCGGTTTTCCCTTCACATAGCAAACTGTACCAATTTTGATTCTTAATTATTAAAAATCCCCACAACAACTTTTTCTGTAATTCACTGTACAGACTATAGCACATCTAGTATATGGTAATAGTGTTTTTCTGAACAAACTTTTTGATTTGATCAAGTTATAGGGCCTCCAATATGGTACCCATAGCGGTTTTCCCTTCAAATCGCAAACTGTACCAACTTTGATGCTTAATTATTAAAAATTCCCACAACAACTTTTTCTGTGATTCACTGTACATAGACTATAGCACATCTAGTATATGGTAATAGTGTTTTTCTGAACAAACTTTTTGATTTGATCAAGTTATAGGGCCTCCAATATGGTACCCATAGCGGTTTTCCCTTCAAATCGCAAACTGTACCAACTTTGATGCTTAATTATTAAAAATCCCCACAACAACTTTTTCTGTGATTCACTGTACATAGACTATAGCACATCTAGTATATGGTAATAGTGTTTTTCTGAACAAACTTTTTGATTTGATCAAGTTATAGGGCCTCCAATATGGTACCCATAGCGGTTTTCCCTTCAAATCGCAAACTGTACCAACTTTGATGCTTAATTATTAAAAATCCCCACAACAACTTTTTCTGTAATTCACTGTACATAGACTATAGCACATCTAGTATATGGTGATACTGTTTTGTTGAACAAACTTTTTGATTTGATCAAGTTATAGGGCCTCCAATATGGTACCCATAGCGGTTTTCCCTTCACATAGCAAACTGTTCCAACTTTGATGCTTAATTATTAAAAATCCCCACAACAACTTTTTCTGTGATTCACTGTACATAGACTATAGCACATCTAGTATATGGTAATAGTGTTTTTCTGAACAAACTTTTTGATTTGATCAAGTTATAGGGCCTCCAATATGGTACCCATAGCGGTTTTCCCTTCACATAGCAAACTGTACCAACTTTGATGCTTAATTATTAAAAATCCCCACCATAAAATTTTCTGATATTCACTAGACATAAACTAGATTTATGTGTTGATTTGTACAATCCCTTTGATTTGTTGGAGTTAAATGCTTTAAAATATTAGTTTTCATATGTATCCTGCAATTCATACCAACACTGTTGCTCATGTATTACAAAACATCGTAGTAGCCTATATAGTTTCCTCGAAATTGTAATTGAAAGCATAATTGTGATAATTGTGTAAACGTTTAAAATTCTGCGAAATAAAGAAAAAAAGGCAAAAATTCTGCGTTGTACAATCCTCGCTGCTTCTCTCTGAGCAATTTCATTTACAGCTAACGCAGGGCACGTGACCGCGTTTCCGACGTAATCTCTAGTATATTTGCGAACGTATATTTTAAGCCGTGATAGCTTGACCGTCTTTTTCCGAACCCGTGATAGCTTGACCGCAGTTTAAAAGAGCCAGTGTTACATGGACTCGGACGGACCACTGGCTTAGAAGCAACACGTTCCAGACCTTTTTTTGTTGTTGTAGTAATTCCTTTTTATGTTTTATATTATTAAAACTTCAAGTAGCTGGCTAGTACGATTCAGGTTTTTGACTTTGCTTTTATTTGCTGGTTATGTAAAAATATATACATTTGTCATAATATTACTCAACCATTTAAAGTGTATGTTTTTCACTGTTATTTGTAGGATATCTTTAAAAGCCATTCTGTAATATTTTAGAGGCGTAGCTAAACTAACGTTTAACGTGTAACGTTACCTACGAGACGGCGACATAGTCTAGACATATTCTCAACATAGATGGTTGTTAATGGAAATATTTGGGCCAAATGTTTTTAGAAAAACAAATGTGTCTTCACTGGTTCTGTTTCCATCATAGCATGTTGACAACCCTGTAGATGAGGGGGCACAAATAGTAAAGGAGAGCTAGCTAACGTTAGCTATTTCGGCTAGCCTGTAATAACCTGGAACCGATATCCCTCCGTATTTTCGCAATCCACTGACGACGTATATGTGGATCCTGTGGGAAACGATGAAAGGACACCCCTCGGTCACTTTCTCTCCTTTGATAGGAGTGACATCCTGGCACACAGCAGTGAGACATTATTCTAAAATACAGGGTACCAAAGATTTTAGATAATGACAGCTCCAGTCTATTATGTGACAGCTACCGTATCTATGACAGCTACGCTCAAACACTTCTTGTATTTTTCCCACCTCAGCCTCGTTTTCGTTCCAAGATGGCGTCTCGCGTGAATTGGGTGTATGTGAAATGGCTAAATAAACATATCTTTTTCCATTTGTCTGTGACTGCCATTGTTGTATGCCAATCAGTGCTAACCATTGTTGTATACTGTCTAAGTCCTTAATTCCAACATGCAAAAACTAGGCCTGCCTTTAAAAGTATTGATATCAAAATGTGGCCAAGTTGCAACTAACAATATTGCCTATTGAAGCTCACACTAAATAAACTAACTCTATTCCAAAGCAATTCTATCCAAACTTTCCTAAATGATTTAATGCAACTTGGCCCTGTGTTTTTTCATCTTAGGATGTGAAGAGATTGTGCCTCATGGAACAACAGATACTTTCAATTAATGTTTTAAACAGTTGATGAATAATTACACTCCAGAAATTAGGATATGGTTATACTTTGATGGCAAGTTTACTTCAGAAAATGTACAGGTTTTAAAATGTTTGCTGCTGCTACAGATTTCTTTACAATTCACAAACAGACATTTATATCAAGAAACATCATGTACAACAGTGAAAGGGGGGATTAATAAATAAATGCAAATAAAAATGAGTAATATTTTGACCTAGAAAATAGCAGTCATATAGCATTTTTACAAACATATCCAGACATGTTTGTGGGTCAGATGATGGCAAATAAATAATAGTACTAATGTTCTTATCATAATAATAGTTATGATATTTCCGAACAGAATTTTGTGAACACAAGAATGTCTATGCTCTGTTGGACCACACAGGTTTATATAGAAATCCAAAAAAAAAAATCTATAAATACATAATAATAATAATAATAAATATAGCTGCAAGCAGCGATTTCCGGGGACCGTGCGGCATTAGCGGCATTTGTCAAACGCAGAAACCGCAAAATGGTAGACAACTCTAGACAGGGTTGACCCAAAATACAAATATTTGTTTCCAATCAGGGCTTTTGCCATTGCTGATGGTATCTTAACCCGATCCAGTAAGGGCTTGCGTATTAAGTCTTTTAAGTACAAGTGAAACAGTGAACAGTTAATACTGTTACATTTCTTAACTTTTGCAATAAAAAGGTGTTTCTTAATGTGAAAACAACATTAAAAGAAGCATAGCATTTGCACAATAGTTTTGCCAAACATTAACCTAGCCATTGGTACCAAGCCGGAATTGAACCGCTGACCACATACATGGAAAGCCAATACTGTATCCACTAGGCCAAAGCAGGTTAGCAGAAATGAGGAGGCCAAATAAGACTTGTGTGTTGTGGTATCAGATTGTTTTGGCTTACTGACTTCATAATTCAAACAGATAACAGGTAATATTGTGAAATTTCCTAGCCTTTGCAATAAAAAGAACATTTTTACAATGACGTGCAAATTGTGTGCCTCAAAAAAGACTTGGGAACAGGTGGGGATCGAACCACCAACCTACTACACGGCAGTCAAATGCCTTAACCACTAAGCTACTGGAACTTTCACAGTTGGTATAGTAGGTAGACGGCCGGTTAAGCAGAGATAGTGTACTTGGTGGATGGCATACCTGCCATCCCAACATTTGTATTTCTTTAGTGCCACCACGCAGATTGATTGGGTTAAAACTGCAGGGCTCAAGTCTTGATCTAACTCTCAATCAACCCACCAAGTTTCAGAACTTTATATCAAACGGTTTTAGAAGTACTAGCATTTGTGCGATAAGCCACGCCCAATGCAAAATCCATTGGCTTCTCATTCGGCCAATTTTTGACATACGCCTTAGTAAAGTAATGCGTGTATGTAGAGAAGTGGGTTGAGTCCCTTGAACAGGTTTGGTGCAAATTGGTCAAATTCTGTAGGAGGAGTAGCATTTGTTTTACAAAAAATGCAAATTAGCGGAAAATCGAAGATGGCAGACTTCATGGTTTATTGAGGCAAATTTGTTGGGCAGGAGTAGCGGGATGTATCCACCAAAGTTTGTGACTGTAGATCAAACGGGGCGTCGGCAGTGGGCATGTCAATGATTTTTAGTGAATTTTTAAATATTTTCTTATATTTGGATCTCTATAGCGCCACCACGTGGCTCGATTGGGATGAAACTGGAGAAGTCAGGTCCAGATGTTACTCTTAAAAGACCTTGCAAGTTTCATAACTTTCTGTGAAATGGTTTTGGAATTATTAGCATTTTTGTGATAAGCCACGCCCACTGGATATTTATTGGCTCGTCATTCGGCCATCTTTTAAAATATCAAAATTCTGTATATAGGTTTTATGATGCATGGTGTAAGGAGTGGGTTTACCAGGTTTCATGTAAATTGGTCAAATTTTATAGGAGTAGTAGTATTTTAAATGTTTTACAAGTAATGCTAATTAGCGGAAAATCCAATAGGGCTAACTTGATGGTTCCTTGAGGCAAATTAGTTCAGTATGAGCAGACGGACCTCTATCCCACATTTTGTGACTCTAGATAAAACGGGGCGTATGCAGTGGGCGTGTCAATGATTTTTAGTGAATTTTTAAATATTTTCTTATATTTGGATCTATATAGCGCCACCACGTGGCTCGATTGGGTTTAAACTGTAGAGGTCAATTCCTCATGTTACTCTTAATAGATCTACCAGGTTTCATAACTTTCTGTCAAATGATTTTGGAATTATCAGCATTTTAGTGATAAGTTACGCCCATTGAAAATTCATTGGCTCGTCATTCGGCCATCTTTTAAAATATCAAAATTCTGTATATAATTTTTATGAAGCATGGTCTAAGGAGTTTGTGTACCTTTCATGCAAATTGGCCACATTTTGTAGGAGGAGTAGCATTTTAAGTGTTTTACAAAAAATGCTAATTAGCGGAAAATCAAATATGGCTGAATTCATGGATCCTTGAGGTAAATTTGTTCAACATGAGCAGAGGGACCTGTACACCACATTTTGTGACTCTAGGTCAAACAGGGCATCAGCAGTGGGCGTGTCAATGTCACAATATTTACATGTGCACTACAGCGCCACCAACTGGCCTATCACCACGAAATTTGGTATGAGCTTGTGAGATGACAACTGCTAACTATTTGCCAAGTTTCACGATAATCAGCCAAGCGGTTAAGGAAAAACTCAAAGAAGTAATAAATGAGTACATTTAAGCCAAAATGTCGGCAAATTCAAGATGGCGCCCACCAAATTAGTAAAGGAACTGTGATTTTTAGTGATTTTTTAAATATTTCTTTATATTTGGAACTCTATAGCGCCACCACATGGATCGATTGGGATAAAACTGTACATGTCTAGTCCTAATGGTACTCTTAACAGACTTACCAAGTTGCATAGCTTTCTGTGAAATCGTTTTGGAATTATTAGCATTTTTGTGATAAGCCACGCCCAGTGAAATTTCATTGGCTCGTCATTCGGCCATCTTTGAAAATATCAAAATTCTGAATGTAATAATCTCAATTGGTCAAATTTTGTAGGAGGAGTAGCATTTTAAGCGTTTTACAAAAAATGCTAATTAGCAAAAAATCCAATATGGCGGACTTTATGGGTCCTTGAGGCAAATTTGTTCAGAATGAGCAAATGGACATGCATACCAAATTTTGTGACTCTAGGTGAAACGGGGCGTCGGCAGTGTCAAAATTTTGTCACGTGCACTCAGGGCTCGAAATTGCGACCGTTTTGGTCGCATATGCTCCTGAAATTTAATCTGTGCGACCTCGAAATATAATTGGGAGCATTTGTGCGAGTGCAAATAATTGTTCTGGTGCGACCTTTTTTTTTTTTTTTCCCCAGTCGAACGTCCCTTTCTCTGACAGTGACAATTCTAACCAATCAAACATGAGCTTGACGTTCTTACCTTTAATGCTGATTTTAGATTGGTTAAGATTAGCCTTCAATCACTACCTTTCACGGCACTCCACTGTCACGTGACACAGAGAGCTAATGCGTTAACTAATGTTACCTGAAGACAAAAGTTTATCAATTTATTAACGTTACCTAACTAGCTAAATTGGTAACGTTAGCTAGCGTTATCGAAAGCTAACAATATGAAGCGAACGATTACGGCATTTTTTAGTAATGTTAACGTTACTAAAAACGTAACAGGTGTAGTCGCCGTGGCTGCTGAAACAGTTGGCGATGGCGACGTGGGTGCACCAGCAGCGAAGAAGGCGTACACTTTTCGGAGAGAGTGGCTGAAGGACTTCGGACTTCGTTAGCTTTAGCTTAGGTATGACAACGGCGCAATGCACTGTGTATACTGCCTGTGGGACGGAGATCGCAGGTAACAGTGCGTTTGCAACGGAATCGACACATTTTAAGCGTGAGAGCGTAAAAAAAAATAATAATTACATATATGTGACGCGGTATGTCAAAAGCAGGCGGAATTGGGCAGAGCTACGAACAGAGGAAAAGCTGCAAAATGCCTTGGGGGTGAATTTTAGCGTTTTTGAGATTTTTGAACATTTATGATGCTACAAATATTAAAAATGTTCTGTAAAAGTTTCAAACTGAAATTTCATCGACAAAGTATTTTTTAAGCACTTTTAGAGAGGCATGTCATTTCACAAAATGATGCCTTGTTCGAGATTTTGCTTGGAAATGACGCCAAATTTAGCGTAACTTCTAGCTCACTTGCTAACGTAAAATCGCATGATGATATTTTGCCAACATATTGGTTATTCAAACGGTATCTTTCTTGATGAAATAAACTATTAATTGATTCTTAAAACAACAATAATCGTGAGCTTGTTTATGGATTACAACAGCCGCCCGATAATGGGCGCCCTTTCTTTGGCAGTCTCGTCTCATCTTAAAGACGTTAAAACGAAAAAAAAAACACGTTATTGGCTTAAAAGTTAACATCGTTTTTGTAAAGAAATAAATCCAATGCGATTGAGCCTATCTCTTTTAAGCCAATAAACGATAGTTGTCTCCCCTTTTTTGACATTACTGTCTCATCTAAAAGACGTTAAAACAAAAAACTACCGGTCACGTCTACATGTTTAATATTGGCTTAAAACTTAGTTTATCGTTTTGGGAAGAAATAAACCCAATATCGACATCTTTCGGACTGTCAGGTAAACTATCCAGTTAGCCAGCTATTTTGCCAACATATTGGTTATTCAAACGGTATCTTTCTTGATGAAATAAACTATTAATTGATTATTAAAACAACAATAATCGTGAGCTTGTTTATGCACTACAAGAGCCGCCCGATAAAGGGCGCCCCTTTTTTGACAGTACTTTCTAATCTAAAAGACGTTAAAACAAAAAAACTACTGGTCACATCTACATGGTTATTGGCTTAAAAGTTAGCTTATCGTTTTGTGAACCTAATAAATATAGCCTAATATGTTCAATGGTATGTGCCAGAATAATATCAGTATCGTATGTTGATCACAAAAATGTCTGGTTTCCGCCCGATAACAGGGTTCGGTACGCTAACATTGTTAACCAACTTGTTTTGTTTAAACTCAAACTTTAAAGGGCTATTTCTCAGTTTCGATGTTTCAGACGGTCAAATTTAAAATCTTAATAACTTCGCTTTGGAATATCCGATTTGAAAAAAGAAAGCGGAGTTGTAAAGTGCAAGGTCTATGTTTTACTAATATACCAATAACTCAAAATTGACCTCTTGCCCAATTCCGCCTGGTTTTGACATACCGCATCACATATTGTTGGTGCTCCTTACATTTTGGTGGGTGCTCCTAAATTTTTGCTGGTGCTCCTAACTTTTTGAAGTTGGGAGCACCAGTGCTACCAAGTAAAAAAGTTAATTTCGAGCCCTGCGTGCACTACAGCGCCACCAGGTGTTCAATCTGCGTCATAATATAGAGGATTCAAGAGTTTGGGAATCCCAACAAGCGTGCCAAGTGTGGTGATTCTAGGACAAACCAGCTCACAGGAATTTTAGGTGAAAGGGAAGAAAAAAAAAAAAAAAAAGAATCTGAACAGATACAATAGGGTACCTGCAGCTTCGCTGCACGGTCCCCTAAATATAGCTGCAAGCAGCGATTCCCGGGGACCGAGCGGCATGAGCAGCATTTGTCAAACACAGAAACTTTAAAATGGTAGACAACTCTAGACTGGGTTGACCCAAAATACAAATATTTGTTTCCAATCAGGGCTTTTGCCATTGTTGATGGTATCTTTACGCAAGCCCTTACTGGATCGGGTTATTACGTCTTTTAAGTACAAGTGAAACAGTGAACAGTTAATACTGTTAATTTTCTTAACTTTTGCAATAAAAAGGTGTTTCTTAATGTGAAAACAACATTAAAAGAAGCATAGCATTTGCACAATAGTTTTGCCAAACATTAACTTAGGCATTGGTACCAAGCTGGAATTGAACCGCTGACCACATACATGGAAAGCCAACATTGTATCCACTAGACCGGTATCATATTGTTTTGGCTTACTGACTTCATAATTCAAAACGATAACAGGTAATATTGTGAAATTTCTTAGCCTTTGCAATAAAATGAACATTCTTACAATGACGTGCACATTGTGTGCCTCAATACTTGGGAACAGGTGGGGATCGAACCACCAACCTACTCTACGGCAGTCGAATGCCTTAACCACTAACCTACAGGAACTTTCACAGTTGGTATTGTCGGGTAAGTGAGGACAGGGTAAAATGTGTATTTTCTGAATCCAGCGGTTCCAACAGTCAATGCCCTTGTTAAAACGTTCGGCACTCTGAATACAGAACACAAGCGATATTGCGTGCTAGAACCCCTCACTTAACCTACATTCAAAATAAGTTTTACATAATTTAATTTTATTATTATTATTAAAAATTACAATCATCAATTAAATCGCCAAATTCGTTAGTAGGTAAGTCGAACAGTAACCTGGTGGATCAACTAACAAGCCAAAACAAAGTCTAAATCAGGTCTTGAGATTAAATAATTTTATTAAATGAAAAACAGTCAATGAGAATAATGACTGGAAATCATACATTCACTAAGGAATGTAGGCTGACTACTTATAATTTACAAAAGGGAAGACATTAAACCAGACATTAATTAGAAGATTCCAGTAAAGAAAGAGATAAGCCAAAAATTGCCAATATTATTTACCCTCCAGCTGAACAGGAACAAAAGGAAACGCACAAGGAACCAAAAAGGATGACTTCTTCCCCAAACAAACTCCAAAACTGACTAACTTCTTTTTCTGCGGTACACTCATAAAATACCTTGACAGGGAGGGGATCCATGCCCTGATTGGGTTAAGGTGTGGGGGAGGGGGGGGGGAGGGGTCATGACAAAGACTGGCCTATCTTTGATGTCTGTGGGGGTAAGTGAGCGAAAGAGAGACAGAGAGCGACAGAGACAGAGGGGGGGGGGGGGTACTTTACCTATATACACTACTCACAAAAAGTTAGGGATATTCGGCTTTCGGGTGAAATTTCAGGATGAACCCAAAATGCACTATAACCTTTACAGGTGAAATTAATTTGACCTTCTCTAAACTTTTGAATGCACATGTCCAACTATTCAATGTTTCAGTACTTTTTGCACAACTTGCTGTTCTCTAACAAGGAGCTGAACGGCAAAATTCACAACAGGTGTTTGATCCATGAATCGACCAATAAATTTCCTGGTTCAATTAGAATTGGTATTTAAACAGTCCTCTTCATCATGCTGTTCACATTTTGACATCATGAGACCAAGACGACACCTAACAATTGATCAACAGTACCTCGCCATTGCGAGGCTTCAAACAGGATGTTCTCAGAGGGAAGTGGCCACTGAGCTTAGAGTGTCACAGAGTGTCATCAGCAGGTTGCAACAGAGATACAGAGAGACTGGAAGAGTCACAGAAAGGCATAGAAGTGGACGTCCTTTGGCCACATCCCACACTGATGACCGCTTCATTGTGAACAGTGCCCTGCGGAACCGGATGATGAATGCCACTCAACTCCAGGCACATTTAAGGGAGGTGAGAGGCACCCAAGTGTCACGTCAGACCATTCGAAACCGTTTACATCAGCGTGGTCTGCGTGCTAGACGACCTGCAAGGGTACCTGACCACACCACCAGGCACAGGCGTCATCGTCTTGCATGGGCCAGGGAGCATTTACGCTGGACGAGGGACCAGTGGGCCTCAGTGCTGTTCTCTGATGAAAGTCGATTCACGTTGAGCAGAAATGATGGCCGCCAACGATGTTGGAGACGTCAAGGAGAGCGCTATGCATCAGCCACTGTTGTCACCAGACGACCCTTTGGTGGTGGCGGTGTTACAGTGTGGGCAGGTGTGTCTAGTCAATACAGAACTGCCCTACACTTTGTGAATGGTACAGTGACAAGCCCATACTACCTGAATAACATCATTAATCCAGTCATTGTGCCCCTGCATGAACAACACAGGCCTAATTTCATCTTCATGGACGACAATGCTCCAGCTCATCGAGGTCGCATCATTAGGGAAAGGCTGCTGGAGACTGGGGTACCTCAAATGGAGTGGCCTGCACTTTCTCCAGACCTGAATCCCATAGAAAACCTATGGGATCAGCTGACTCACCGTGTAGAGGCTCGTAACTCTGTACCCCAGAACCTCAATGACCTGAGGGCCGCCCTTCAAGAAGAGTGGGATGCCATGCCTCAGCAGACAATAAGTCGACTTGTGAACAGCATGAGACGTCGTTGTCAAGCTGTAATTGATGCTCAAGGGCACATGACAAGTTATTGAGACATTGACATTTTTGTTGTGGTATACCCACCACTGTTGTTGGCTTTTGTTTCAATAAATTGTTTGAGATGAGGAAATCACCATTGCATGCTTCTACTTAAATGCCCTACTTTCATGATACGTATAATATCACTGTAGCGTGAACTTACATTTTCCATAAATTTCACCCGAAAGCCAAATATCCCTAACTTTTTGTGAGTAGTGTATATCTAAATATTAGATATCCTACAGTATGGTAGGTAGACAGCCTGTTAAGCAGAGATCAGTGTACTTGGCGGATGGCAACATTTGTATTTCTTTAGTGCCACCACGCGGATTGATTGGGATAACTGGAGGGCTCAAGTCTTCATCTAACTCTCAATCAACCCACCAAGTTTCAGAACTTTATATGAAACGGTTTTAGAAGTACTAGCATTTATGTGATAAGCCACGCCCAATGCAAAATTCATTGGCTTCTCATTCGGCCAATTTTTGACATACGCCTTAGTAACGTAATGCATGTATGTACGCATGCGGGTTGAGTCCCTTGAACAGGTTTGGTGCAAATTGGTCTAATTCTGTAGGAGGAGTAGCATTTTAAGTGTTTTACAAAAAATGCTAATTAGCGGAAAATCGAAGATGGCAGACTTCATGGTTTCTTGAGGCATATTTGGCATGAGTAGCAGGACGTATACATCACATTTTGTGACTGTAGATCAAACAGGGTGTCGGCAGTGATCAATGATTTTTAGTGAATGTTTTAATATTTTCTTATATTTGGATCTCTGTAGCGCCACCATGTGGCTCGATTGGGTTGAAACTGGAGAGGTCAGGTCCAGATGTAACTCTTAATAGTAGAGATCTATGATCCAAATCCGGCTCTTTGTCACTGTAGCAAGTTATACATCTCTGCAAAGGAACTGTGATTTTTAGTGAATTTTTTTTTTTTTTTATTATTAAAAAAAAAATAGCTGCAAGCAGCGATGTCCGGGGACCGTGCGGCATTAGCGGCATTTGTCAAACGCAGAAACCGAAAAATGGTAGACAAGTCTAGACAGGGTTGACCCAAAATACAAATATTTGTTTCTAATCAGGGCTTTTGCCATTGCTGATGGTATCTTAACCCGATCCAGTAAGGGCTTGCGTATTAAGTCTTAAGTACAAGTGAATCAGTGAACAGTTAATACTGTTAAATTGCTTAACTTTTGCAATAAAAAGGTGTTTCTTAATGTGAAAACAACATTGAAAGAAGCATAGCATTTGCACAATAGTTTTGCCAATCATTAATCTAGCCATTGGTACCAAGCTGGAATTGAACCGCTGACCACAGACATGGAAAGCCAATACTGTATCCACTAGGCCAAAGCAGGTTAACAGAAATGAGGAGGCCAAATAAGACTTGTGTGTTGCGGTATCAGATTGTTTTGGCTTACTGACTTCATAATTCAAACAGATAACTGGTAATATTGTGAAATTTCCTAGCCTTTGCAATAAAAAGAACATTCTTACAATGACGTGCACATTGTGTGCCTCAAAAAAAACTCGGGAACAGATGGGGATCGAACCACCAACCTACTACACGGCAGTCAAATGCCTTAACCACTAAGCTACAGGAACTTTCACAGTTGTTATAGTAGGTAGACGGCCTGTTAAGCAGAGATAGAGTACTTGGCGGATGGCATACCTGCCATCCCAACATTTGTATTTCTTTAGTGCCACCACGCAGATTGATTGGGTTAAAACTGCAGGGCTCGAGTCTTGATCTAACTCTCAATCAACCCACCAAGTTTCAGAACTTTATATCAAACGGTTTTAGAAGTACTAGCATTTGTTCAATAAGCCACGCCCAATGCAAAATCCATTGGCTTCTCATTCGGCCAATTTTTGACATACGCCTTAGTAAAGTAATGCTTGTATGTAGGGAAGCGGGTTCAGTACCTTGAACAGGTTTGGTGCAAATTGTTCAAATTCTGGAGGAGGAGTAGCATTTTAAGTGTTTTACAAAAATGCTAATTAGCGGAAAATTGAAGATGCCAGACTTCATGGTTTCTTGAGGCAAATTTGTTGGGCAGGAGTAGCGGGATGTATCCACCAAATTTTGTGACTGTAGATCAAAGGGGGCGTCGGCAGTGGGCGTGTCAATGATTTTTAGTGAATTTATAAATGTTTTCTTATATTTGGATTTCTATAGCGCCACCACGTGGCTCGATTGGGTTGAAACTGGAGAGGTCTGGTCCAGATGTTACTCTTAAAAGACTTTCCAAGTTTCATAACTTTCTGTCAAATGGTTTTGGAATTATTAGCATTTTTGTGATAAGTCACGCCCATTGAAAATTAATTGGCTCGTCATTCGGCCATCTTTTAAAATATCAAAATTCTGAATATAACTTTTATGAAGCATGGTCTAAGGAGTTTGTGTACCTCGTTTCATGTAAATTGGCCAAATTTCGTAGGAGGAGTAGCATTTTAAGTGTTTTACAAAAAATGCTAATTAGCGGAAAATCAAATACGGCTGACTTCATGGATCCTTGAGGTAAATTTGTTCAGCATGAGCAGAGGGACATGTACACCACATTTTGTGACTCTAGGTCAAACGGCGCGTCGGCAGTGGGCGTGTCAATGTCACAATATTTACACGTGCACTACAGCGCCACCAGGTGTTCAATCTACGTCATAATATAGAGGATTCAAGAGTTTGGGAATCCCAACAAGCGTGCCAAGTGTGGTGATTCTAGGACAAACCAGCTCACGGGAATTTTAGGTGAAAGGGGAGGGAAAAAAAAGTTTTAAAAAAAAAAATCTGAACAAAAACAATAGGGTACCTGCAGCTTCGCTGCACGGTCCCCTAATAAAAAAAGAATCTTAACAGATAGAATAGGGTACCAGCTGCTGGTACCCTATTCTATCTGTTCAGATTCTTTTTTTATAATTTTTTTATTTTTATTTTTTCTCAGCTTTCACCTAAAATTCCCCGTGAGCTGGTTTGGCCTAGAATCACCAAACGTGGTAAGCTTGTTGGGATTGCCAAACCCTTGGATCCTCTATATTATGACGCAGATTGAACACCTGGTGGCACTGTAGTGCACGTGACAAAATTTTGACATTGACACACCCACTGCCGACGCCCCGTTTGACCTAGAGTCACAAAATTTGGTGTACAGGTTCATCTGCTCATGTTGAACAAATTTACCTCAAGGATCCATGAAGTCAGCCGTATTTGATTTTCCGCAAATTAGCATTTTTTGTAAAACACTTAAAATGCTACTCCTCCTACAAAACTTTGCCAATTTACATGAAACTAGGTAGACAAACTCCTTAGACCATGCTTCATAAAAGTTATATACAGAATTTTGATATTTTAAAAGATGGCCGAATGACGAGCCAATAAATATCCAGTGGGCGTGGCTTATCACAAATGCTAATAATTCCAAAACCATTTCACAGAAAGTTATGGAACTTGGAAGGTCTTTTAAGAGTAACATCTGGACCTGACCTCTCCAGTTTCAACCCAATCGAGCCACGTGGCGGCGCTATAGAGATCCAAATATAAGAAAATATTTTAAAAATTTCTAAAAATCATTGACACGCCCACTGCCGACGCCCCGTTTGATCTACAGTCACAAAATTTGGTGGATACATCCCGCTACTCCTGCCCAACAAATTTGCCTCAAGAAACCATGAAGTCTGCCATCTTCGATTTTCCGCTAATTAGCATTTTTTTGTACAACACTTAACATGCTACTCCTCCTACAGAATTAGACCAATTTGCACCAAACCTGTTCAAGGGACTCAACCCGCATCCCTACATACATGCATTACTTTATTAAGGCGTATGTCAAAAATGAGAAGCCAATGAATTTTGCATTGGGCGTGGCTTATCGCACAAATGCTAGTACTTCTAAAACCGTTTGATATAAAGTTCTGAAACTTGGTGGGTTGATTGAGAGTTAGATCAAGACTTGAGCCCTGCAGTTTTAACCCAATCAATCTGTGTGGTGGCACTCAAGAAATACAAATGTTGGGATGGCAGGTATGCCATCCGGCAAGTACACTATCTCTGCTTAACAGGCCGTCTACCTACTATACCAACTGTGAAAGTTCCTGTAGCTTAGTGGTTAAGGCATTTGACTGCCGTGTAGTAGTTTGGTGGTTCGATCCCCACCTGTTCCCAAGTTTTTTTTGAGGCACACAATGTGCATGTCATTGTAAGAATGTTCTTTTTATTGCAAAGGCGAGGAAATTTCACAATATTACCTGCTATCAGTTTGAATTATGAAGTCAGTAAGCCAAAACAATCTGATACCGCAACACACAAGTCTTATTTGGCCTCCTCATTTCTGTTAACCTGCTTTGGCCTAGTATCCATTTGTCAGACACAGAAGTTTTCACGCAAAATATGATCTGGTGCAGAGCGCGTTGTTGCAGTAATGTCAAAAATCAATTCATAACTGTGCCATTGGCTACATGTTTTGAACCAACATTTCTTTTCAAACATCGTCAATAGTCTATCTCACACAAAAGCCGACAAAAACATCCGTTTATGTGTTGGTCTACCTATGTTGTCCTGTTGCGGTTTAGTGGGCAAGATTTCTTGATTCATTTGCAACAAAGAGGATGTGCACTTCAGCTCTGTTTGGGTTATGGTTTTCACACATAACACAATGTCACCATAAAAATGAAGTAGGCTACTAGGAAAATGAAGAATTTACGATAATACGCAAGCCCTTACGGGATCGGGTTTATATACCATCAACAATGGCAAAAGCCCTGATTAGAAACTAACATTTGATTTTGGGTCAACCCTGTCTAGAGTTGCAATAAAAAATAACTTGTTTTGTGTTAAAAAAACATTCTTAGCATGACGTGCACATTGTGCGCCTGAAAAGAAATGTTAGGAACAGGTGGGGATCGAACCACCAACCTACTACACGGTAGCACAATGTCTTAACCACTATGCTACAGGAACCTTCACAGTTGGTAAGGTAGGTAGACAGCCTGTTAAGCATAGATAGTGTACATTACATTACAGGCGTTTAGCAGACGCTCTTATCCAGAGCGACTTACACAACTTCTGATTACATCTTATTACATTTATCCATTTACACAGCTGGATATATACTGAAGCAATGCAGGTTAACCCCTTGGCGCAGGTGGCAAATTTAGTCAATTCTCATCTATTTAGGGGGTGCCCTGTTAAAGGCTTTATAACTCCAGGTGTGAGCATCACATAAACTCGGTAAATGGCTTAAATGAAACAAGACAGGTGTACCCTTTACAATACAAACTTAGATTTGTTTATTTTCATAATTTAAGTCAAAATAAAGTGCCACAAATGCAAAGAAACTTTTGAAAAATGGAGAAAAAAAAATGCTTTTCTTTAGTTTTCAACAAAATACTGAGAGCTACATAAGTGAAAGAGGTAAATATATACATTTCCTGGATCATAAACTCCATGCCAACAAGTGTGCAAAATCTGAGGATGATATGCAGAACTACTAAAGGTCTATGATGCAAAATATAGGCAGTGTACCCTGTTGTCCATTGGTGTCTCCAAATCTATCCAAATGGCTAAATTGTGCACGGCTCTAAATAAAATAAATGATGATATATTTAACTACAAATCAACAGTTTTGGCTCATTTTCAAGTGGGGATTACTATATTTTCATCAGTATAGAGGGGTAGATATCTATGGGTCCGAAACCCCTATGCAAAACATGTCATAAAATTAATATAATTTGTTTTGTCCATTATAAAGCATATACATTTGCTCCTTCTGATGGATTAAGATAAATACATTGATATCACAGTGCTACATACACCTAAATATGTAGCCTAATCATTCACTCTTGTACCTCAATAAAACATCACTTTTCCCTGTACTCTACAGCATGTATACTTTTGGCCCGGGATTGCATTTTTCTGTCGTTTTTTAATTTATTTTTATGTTTCTATTCATAATGACTCTAAGGAAGGTTTTTACATTAATCTACCACATATCAGCGCACAGTAAATTGGAATGAGCATTTGCCATAAGTGACAAGTATATATGCCATAGCCTATATTATATATGATAACATGAAAATAAAATAGTGTTCCACCATCTGCAAAATGTTGCAAAATGTTCTATCTTCAATGAAAATCAGTAGCCTACATCAAAAATAAAATGAACGATTGCCTTACAGTATGTGAAATGCACTCAAAATGCGAAAATAACAATAGGCCTATCAAACATATTGGAAAGAGATTGCTAGAGTGGAAAAACGAACGCACATGTAGCCAGCGAGACCAACAGCATTTTAGACGCAAAAATACTTACATATCGATAAAGGGAAACTCTCCTTCCTAATGCGTTATTTATAGAGCTTGCGTAATACGAGACTGCTAAAACGAAAACTGCCGTTACGCAGGGCTGTGGTAAATTGTTCAAAGCACCCCAGAAGACATTTCATATACCGTTGCTAAGGTTAAAATGTACTCTATTGGATATAAGAGCCGACAATTAAACCAGAATGAACTGTAATGAATGAGACAGGCTTGCAGGGCACGGGGGGTATTACGAGTCGACTTTTCAGATAGTGTAATAGCGGTATAAAGTGTTGTACATTTCTCAAACCGATTGTACCAGACAATAAATGACCACTGAATTTTGAAAGGAACATCTCAATGTGTAAAACCAATAGTAGGATTGCATATTCATTTCATATTTAGTAGCATATATTGCTAGTAGAATACATGGTAGAATGAGAGAATACTTTCACATGTTTATTTTGCATTTGAGTGAGCAGGGCTTTTCACGGCTTTTCTGGCATACGATCAGGCTATTGTCGCGTTTATCTTGTTGCTATGACGGAATTCTAATTTTGTATGATGAATAAATATATTTATAAACTCAAACATAGACGCTATTGTCCCACTATGTCACGCATGGGTAGGTATAGACTGGGTGGGGGGGTGCTTGTTAAATGGACTTGCTACGGGAAAATAGTGACAAAACTCCGTATTGTGCAGAAATAGTCACGAATCATCTACCAATAAAGTTAAAACAGTGTTTGTGATTTCCACTAATAGTTTGGCTGCAGGAGCAACGAATGTCTCAGTTGAGCAAAATGATGGCGCCGGCGCCATTATCACTATGCATCTACGTAAAGGAGTTAAGTACCTTGCTCAAGGGTACAACGGCAGTGTACTACTGTATGTAGTGCAGCATTGCTTGGTGTGAGCGTTGCTGTCTCGAGTGCATGTGGGCTGCCTTGCAGGGACGCCTAGGCATTCACTTTTTCAAGTGTCTGCTTGTACGTCCGTGTTGGCTAGTCCTAACCATAGCCGATGCTGCTCAGGTACCGGGTATGTTATACAGCATTTTTTCACCCCTCTGCGTCCCTGTTCAATGTTAGAACTATATTCTATCTCTCCAACATGTTGCTGATTTTCTATTCCCCCCAAACTGACTGTGTATGTTTTGATTGACATGGTTCTAGAAAATCCAATCAAAAAATTTATAAAATAATAAAAAAAATCTTAGGGTTAAGTGCGATTTCTACGAGCGATTCTATGAAGGCTCTTTAATTTGTAACACGCGTTTCCCAAAAATGTTCTTAGTGTGGACGCGCACTCACCTCTTAAGAGCTACATAACCTCTTGCTGCCAAACGCCCCCTAGCGGTAACGCGGGCGTTACGGAAATTATTAAATTATACATTTCATTAATTTAATAATATATAATAAACTGCTCACCTCAATATTTTGATTAAATATCCTTAAGATATATCCATTCCTTCTGGGAAAGTGGTTTTTAAGCCCAAAACGTCGAGATAAAACTTCGTAAATAACGTTGGAAACTCTGACCTAATTCTCAAACATGTATTGCAGCTTGATGTCACACCATAAACAATGTGCTGGTAAACTGTTCTGCTTAATTGTATTTCACAAAACTTTGGTTTGAAAAATCATTATACTTTTAGGCTTCAAGAAAAAATACTTTAAAAACTTTCATAAGGCTGTACATGATTTGTTTCCAATTTTAAACCGACTTGTGCTTTTTTGCACTTGATTACGACTCGTTCGGCTGTGTTCACTTTGGCGTTGTGAAACTCAGCCAGTTTCTGGAGTACCAATCCCGTGGCTTAGTATATGTTAGCCAGAGTGGTTTTGAACTTGTTTGCAGAGATTTATGCAAAACCGTCGTCAATTGGGTGTATTTCTTTGACTGATAGCACAATAGGCCTATCTGAAGTGGGAAAAACTGTCTTCGACCCGCCTCCACTCCGAGTATTATTTGCTTTCCATTGGGTTTTAAAACTGTCTGTCAAATATTCCAGCCAATAGCCAAGACTCTTATCTTTCAAACAAGCCCTCATTCAACACATTGCCGTCGTAAATCAAGGAAATACAGCCCTGCGTATAAGGAAGTGGCAACCACGCGTAATTATCGAACCAAGATGGCGCAGTGTTTTTACCTTGTAGCGTAGCTCGCTACATTCCGTTTAGCAAAGCACAATTCATAAGGTAACTGCGCTGTTTATATTTTTACTTTAGTCTTTTTCATACAGTTTTTGGTTAGTTATGTCTAGGTTATTCAGGAGTTTCTCCGTGCAGCAGAAATATGGTTTTGCGGTCTCAGTGACGCAGAGTGATACAAGGTAACAGATTATTTTGCCGGTATACCAGTGCAAATTCACTGTTATTATAAAACGAATCCCTCTGAATTAAATGAATATAGCTAACATTACTATATTGTAACAATGGCAAGCTAGCCAGCAAAATTACACATAGCAGCTAGCTATCTATTTGTGTCTGAGACAAGTGCAGCCCTGTGTAAGAGGAATTATCAAACCGAGATGGCGCAGTGTTTTTACCTTGTAGCGTAGCTCGCTACATTCCGTTTAGCAAAGCACAATTCATAAGGTAAATGCGCTGTTTATATTTTTACTTTACAGTTTCTTTCATACAGTTTTTGGTTAGTTATGTCTAGGTTATTCAGGCAATTTATGCATGACCTAACACGAGGGAGAGATAACATGAGGATGAGTTTGTTGTTGTTGATTATTATGCAGGCATTTTATCTAGGGTGGACATTTGATTTTATATACCTGGACTAATTTCTGGCTAATGAGGCAGAGCTTTTTGGGGACCCACGGCTAGGCTCACAAAGAGGAGTTATTTCCTCCCATAGCTATTGTAGCTCATCAGGTAAAAAATCTGAAATTTGAATTTAGGTACCCGTTTTTTGTTTTTTCACAATTTCTGTACATAAATTGTTGTAGTTAAGTAGCAAGAAGTGTATGTATATGAATTATGACTAATTAGTCATAATAGTGCAGTTCTCTGTTTTAATAAAAGCTATGAACCATATTTGTAGCCTTTACAGTTTTTGAGATAAACAGCTTTGTTTGTCACTAGTAAATACAGGCGAGAATTGGTATATTTTGCCCTTGGTATTAAGAGGTTAATGTCACTGTCTGTGGTGCTGCTGATATGGTGAAAGAAATGAATGTGAAATTTCATGAAGGCAGACATTCTCCCGTAAAAGTGTTTTTTCAGCGCCTAAACGCTTCCTGAATATGCGTGGTGTTAGTAATTGATAGATATTTTCACTTTGTCAGTGCTATATAAGGCCTCCATTCCTTGCATGAAATTCTCTAATAAAGGCGAACGGTATGGAAGCGTATCCAAGAACCAATCGTGAAGACGCATTCACCGTGTGTGAAGGTGGAAAATGCGCCTCAGGTGCGTGCACAAGTCAGGTGGTGGCCTTCTTGTCAGGCCATCAAAATGTTGTGCAGTCATCATGGTGACTGCGATGCTACACAACATCACTGTCCGGGCAAGGACCCCATTATGGGAGGAAGGCGATAGATTGGGTGACGCGAACCCCAGAGATGCCCAATACAAGGTCGGTTACGAGGCACGCCAACGTCTCATAGAAAGCTTTTTTTTAATTAAATATTTTTCCCACTGATTTTCCTTGTCTCAATCTTATGTATTTGTGTAGGGCTACAATGCCCTCCACAATTATTGGCACCCCTGGTAAAGATGAGTAAAATGGGTTATAAAAAATTCACCGTTTGGTGAATTAGCTTAATCATACACTGAAAAAATGAGAAAAATCCAACCTTTCATTGAAGTAAATAATTCAGAGGAAAAAAAATCCCTCAAAGAAATTATTATTTTTAATAAAACCACGTGCCACAAATTATTGGCACCCCTGCATTTAATACTTTGTACAACCTCCCTTTGCCAATAAAACAGCACTGAGTCTTCTCCCGTAACATCTAATAAGGTTGGAGAATACAGAGCAAGGAACCTGAGACCATTCCTCTTTACAGAATCTCTCCAGTCCTAGGTCCTCTCTTGAGCGCTCTCCTCTTTAGCTCAGCCAACAGGTTTCCAATGGGGTTTAGGTCAGGGGACTGAGATGGCCATGGCAGAAGCTTGATTTTGTGTTCAGTTAACCATTTTTGTGTTGATTTGGACGTATGTTTTGGATCATTGTCCTGCTGGAAGATCCAACAACGACCCAGTTGTAGTTTCCTGGCAGAGGCAGCCAGATTCAGATTAAAAATGTCCTGGTATTTCATAATGTCATGTACCCTAACAAGGTTCCCAGGCCTTTGGAGGAAAAACAGCCCCACAACATCACGGAACCTCCACCATACTTAAAGGAGCACTGTCACGCTTGTTTAAATTGAGATTATTTGGATTGAATGCTTAAATTATGTGTGTAGGCCTTTTTAAAATCACCGTCAGTGCAGCCGTTTCCTATTTATGGGAAATACGGCGGCAAAACTTCAAAGGGCAAACACGAACAGTGACGTCACTGGACGTGTTTGCCCTTTGAAGTTTTGCCGCCGTATTTTTTGCTTGAATTTCCAGCCAGTATTTCCCAGAAGGTAACGGGCGCTCAAACTCCACCCTTGAACGCAGAGACTGGTTTATGGGCGGGCACCCATCCAGGCGACACTCCCCACGAAAATACGGTAACGTTAGCATACAAATATCACGTGGCCTATCTTGGCCGACGACTGTAGCCTGAGAGATATGCGGGACAGCTCTGAGTTCGCGGAGTTAGAGGACGAGCTTTTCGATTTTTACGAAGATATACAACCGTACAGTTTTGAACCGGAATTTACAGAGGAAGAATTACATAAGCGAGAGACAGAGAGCGGAGGACGAGGCAGCCGAAGCTAACAGAGAGCAGAGAAGTGGGAATATAAATTGGTGCCAGTGTAATTAGTTACAAGTTGTAATTTAGCTAACGTTAACTAAACTTATGTTAAAGTCGATATGTTGTGCTTGCCAGCATGACACCAAGATTCGGACATTCCATGTAACGTCAGTTAGGCTACTGTCCGAATCAGTCGCTTGTTGGCTATACCTAGATGGCTATCTAGCTGCTCATTTAGCATCCTTTGTGCAACAACAGATATTACATTACTATAACCAGTTTTTTCTGTCACCCCCTTTATTTAACGTTAGGCAATTCAGACTGACCGCTTATCGTTGGCTATTGGAATGGGTACTCCATGGCGAACGACTGGGGAGAGGTGTAAGAGTTGTGCTGCCATTGTGTGTAGTCTCTGCAGTACGTCAAAGATACCCTTCTCCCGATGGTCAATATGTTGGATTTCTGGACACCGACGAAGACTGAACCAGACTCTGCACTTTGTGATACCTCACGCTTTACTTTTGTTTTATTATTGTAAAAATGTGGCCATAATTGTCAGAAAATTGAGCCCATAGTGTTCAATAATAGACATACAATGCTATAGTTACTGTTTCTCCTGTTGAGTTGGCTTTGTATAAATTTCCAACATATTTGTTGGTTTACAAGGTCTAAGTTTGAAAATGCATACCTCTATCACATTCAATAAAATCACTGGGATTGTAATTGATTATTTGGAATGGTTGTTACTTCAACATAAGATTATCTTCATTATGGCAAGGTAAACAAAGACAAAATAAATACAGAAAGGTGATATTGTAATAATAGTAGTAGTAAGTCTTTATTGTCCCCAAGGGGCAATTATTGTGCAGTAGTTGAACAACACATACTGAAATGTCTAAAATAAGTAAAATGAAATAAAGTAAAAATAAAAATGCCAGAATTTCCAATATTTCTTAAGGTACCGCAGACTCGACAAGCAAATTCTTTGATTTAGCTCCCAGTAATTCGCCACTATAGTCGCGCTGGAAGTCCTCTGGCTTGAAGTGTTTCGAACAAACACGAACTTTGTCGTAATCCTTTTTTGGCAAGTTTATCGGATAGATCGGGTTGTTAATTGCTGCCAGCCACTGGATGCACCTAGTCTCATTTTTGGGCAAACGGTATCCTGACTTAATATCGCACCCACGTACGGCGCACGATGGCATTTTGGGCAGACACGCAAGAATTTTCTGCGGTATCTTCACTTGAACAGTTAGCTCGTCACCGTGCTCGCAGCAGTGGTGTGTACGCCCCCTATTACATATTCATGTACACCAAACCTAAGCGTGCGCAGGGAGATATGGGAAATGTGGTAAATAAGGCTGGAGCTGCTCTGGAGATGGAGCTGTTCTTGAGGGCCCATATCTCAAAAACCACAATTCCAATCTTTATGATTTTTTGGAAAATATGAAACATTGAAATAGTAGATTAGAATGCAGAAAACATGCATAAGCGTGACTGTGCTCCTTTAACAGTGGGGAACAGGTAATTTTCGGTATAGCCATCTTTTTACGCCAAACCCACCATGAGTGTTGGTTGCCGAAAAGCTCAATTTTAGTTACATCTGACCATAGAACACGGTTCCAGTCAAAGTTCCAGTAGCGTCCAGTAACTTCAGGTGCTTACGTTTGTGGTGAAATGACAGGAAAGGCTTTTTTCTGACATGCCTTCCAAATAATTTGTTGGCATGGAGGTGACGTCCAATGGTAGATTTGGAGACTTGATGACCCCAAGATGCTACTGTAAAAAAAGGTGAATCTTTTATAACCCTTTTTACTCATCTTTACCAGGGGTGCCAATAAATGTAGAGGGCACTGTATTTAAGGAATGCCTGTATGGGTAATTTCCAAATCTATAAAAAAAAGAATACATTTAAATACATTTTCTGTTTTTCATTACATATTGTTGCATCAAACATCACTTAAAAAAAACCCAATCAGTGGTTATGGTAACCGTAAAATGAAATGAGCACTAACACGAAAAACCTAATAAAGTATGTGATTCATCGGCTTCTAAAATGCACCGTATACGACTGGTCGTATCAAATGTTAGAGCGTTTCTAAGAGTGTCGTAAATTACGATGCTTTTGGGAAACGCACCCCAGAACATATGGCAATGCTGAGACAAACCGTTTAACCAGACTTGAAAAGCCAACATTCCAACTTAATCTTTAGTGGACACATGAAACTGCAATTCAACACATTTATGTACTGAGCATTGAATAACCAGGCCAAGCCCACACAATGGCATGGCTGAGAAATTCATGATGGCTGGTACTGGCACACAAAATCACTTGTTTCGTTTTGTTTCAAGGGTAGACATACCACCTTTTCTCTGTGCGTCTTCTGGGCATCCAAAAGCTTAGAGTGCAGGATGGAAACAGATGATTCTAGTTCAGTCTTCTGACTATGGTACATGGATGCCAGTCTTTCAGCTTGTTTTCTGAGAAAACAAAGAGCAAAACATGTTCAGCAAAGCTCACTGGGATCAATGTGTACAATGAGGCAAGGATGAAATACGCTGCTTCTAATAAATGTACTTGCTATAATTTGCAATGTAATAGTATACATAATTCGAATGTGAATGTAGTTTGCATGCATATCTTACTGTAACAGCCCCTCCTGGGCAAGCATACTGTTGGAACTGTCGTGGGAAATGCTCCTCCGTTTTTTTGTCAGTAATGCCTCCTCCAGGTCATGGCTGTGTCTATTGCTGAGATATGTATTTATTTTGTCAACTAAAAATACACAACTCAGCAATAGACATACCAAACTAGACTCGCTAAACATGAAGCCCCTGTTTGTGCAAATGACTGAAAAGAATGCAAAGAGATCTGCATTCACTCACTTTTAGGCAGGAAAATGAAATCACTCTTACTTTACATTTGGTGCTGTAGGAGTTAAAATGTGCATATGGATTACATACTAGAATTATATTTTAGATATGTAGAAAGTTTCTTAGAAAAGGTTTTACTAAAATAACAAATATTAATATTGTACTAATACAATAAGTAATTACTATTGTAATTGAAAACTAATATTGGTATCTAATAATTAAAACTGTAGTCTAGGTGGAGGGATTTTCTGCCCAAGCTCTCAGAAGCAATAAACTAACATTATTTAGAAATGAGTGCAACGAATGATGATTTGCTAGAAACTGGAATGCTTAATGTAAAAATAAATTACAAACCCCAATTCCCAAAAAGTTGGGGCAGTATTTAAAATGCAAATAAAAGCAGTGATTTGTAAATTCTCTTTTACATATATTTAATTGAAAACAGTACAAAGAAAAGATATGTAATGTTTTACCTTATCAACTTTATAGATTTTTGTAAATACACGCTAATTCCAAATTTGATGCCTGCAACATGTTCCAAAAAAGTTGGGACAGGGGCAAAAAATTAAAAAAAAACTGGGAAGTTCAAAAACACCTGTTTGGAAAATTCCACAGGTAAACAGGTGAATAGGTAACAGGTGATGCTATCATAACTGGGTATAAAAGGTGCATCCACGAAGGCTCTGGCGTTTTAAGAGCAAGGATGGGTCGAGGTTCGCCACTTTGCGAAAAACTATGTGAGCGAATAGTCCAACAGTTTAAGAACAACGTTTCTCAACGCACGATTGCAAGGAATTTAGGGATTTCATCATCTACAGTCCATAATATTATTAAAAGATTCAGAGCATCTCTGTGCAAGGCCGAAAACCAATATCAGGGTATCTGCAGGTTTCAGCAAGTAAAATTTAAGACTTTTTAAGACCTTTTTAATGCCACTTGGAATGGAATTTAAGACCGAGATTTACAACAAAAATATGGTTGGTGAGACCTAACGGCAGACAGCTGCTGATAGCAGAACTAGCAAAGTGGCCAACCATATAAGTAGATTTAAGCAATATTTTTTTTAAGAATGAAATGAGCAGATTGACACATATTATTTGGAACATATTTATTCAATAAAAGTTTAGTGGCTGAAATAACAGTCAGATACACGTTTAGATACAAATATACAAATTAAAATGAATAAAACAGGGCTGCAGCACAATAACTCAGTACACTTGTGTGTCTGAGAAACAAACAGCTAGTCCCCAGTGAGCATTTACTGAAGAGCACATGCAAAGATGGAGAGGGGTCTGCAAAAGTGGTTGAAATAACAATTTAGCATTATTTTTGTGAACAATGTAGTGCTCGCTAGCACATCAATCTTAATCAGTGTTGTCTAACTCACATTACATCAGTGTCAAAAATAATTTCTAATCTCTTAAATTCCCTCGTTGGCGTTATAGGACTGATGCTTCGCCACTGTGTGAAGAGTCCACAGCACCTCCGCTTGTAGCGTGGGGGTAGAGCCAAACGTTGTTCGGAGATCGCCTGAACTTGCAGTTGGTGGAAAAGTGCTAACGTTAGTGCTAGTGCTAGCTAGCCGTAGGTTACTTGAGACTGTCGGCTGTGCTACTGCGGCAGCGGCAGAGGCACTGGAACAAAATTGCGAAATCCCTGGGGTTTGTTGGTGGCTTTTTGCAGCAATCCTATGTTTCTCACATTGCATGTGGGATTCTACCGCCTTAATCCCCATGGTTCCTAGTTTAAACGATTTCTTGCAAAACGCGCACCTTGCTTCGTCGGGATTACCTTGCACAGATTTAAGCCACAGAGAAAAGTTGCCGTTCTCCAACCACAGTGCATTAAATTTGCACTTCCCCATGGTGGAGCTGCAGCGAAGGGGGATGAGCCGTACCGGTGTGCAATTTTCTGGTAAATTTAGCCAGGCTAACGTATTAGGAAAAAATGTCACTTCACGAGTCGACTGGAGTGGTGGTTCGCACTCTCTGCACGCCGGCCTCTCCTCGCGCATCTCAATATTTAAATGAACCTCTTCACAACACAAACGGAGCGTAATAAAAAAAAAATAGTTCTCTCCCCCGTACATTTTTAAAGACCTTTGAGTAATGAATTTAAGACCATTTTAAGACAATTTAATGAATTTAAGACTTTTTCAGGCCTTTAATTTAGATAAATGAATTTAAGAATTTTTAAGACTTTTTAAGGATCCGCGGACACCCTAAATATTGAATGCCCGTGACCTTCAATCCCTCAGGTTGTACTGCATTAAAAACCGACATGCTTCTGTAATGAATATAACCACATGGGCTCGGGAATACTTCAGAAAACCATTGTCAGTATACACAGTTCATCGCTGCATCTACAAATGCAAGTTAAGACTCTACTACGCAAAGTGTCTAGAAACTCCGCCGACTTCTCTGGGCTCAAGCTCATCTGAGAAGGACTGGCGCAAAGTGGAAACGTGTGCTGTGGTCTGACGAGTCCACCTTTCAAATTGTTTTTGAAAATAATGGACGTTGTGTTCTCTGGGCCAAAAACAATTGTTACCAGCAATGTTCAAAAGCCAGTGTCTGTCATGGTATGGGGGTGTGTTAGTACCCATGGCATGGGTAACTTGCACATCTATGAAGGCACCATTAACGCTGGGTACATATGCATTTTGGAGCAACATATGCTGCCATCAAGACGACATTTTTTCAGGGACGTCCCTGCTTATTTCAGCAAGACAATGCCAAGCCACACTCTGCACGTTACAACAGCGTGGCTTCGTAATAGAGTGCGGGTGCCTGCCTGTCTCACATTGAAAAACGTGTGTGGTGCATTATGAAGCGCAAAATAAGACAACGAACCCCCGGACTGTTGAGCAGCTGAAGTCTTATATCAAGCAAGAATGGGGGAAAAAATCCGCTTTCAAAACTACAATTAGTGTCCTCAGTTCCCAAAAGATTACAGAGTGTTGTTAAAAGGGAAGGTGATGTAACAGTGGTAAAAATGCCCCTGTCCCAACTTTTTTGGGACGTGTTGCAGGCATCAAATTTAGAAAGAGTGTATATTTAGAACAAAACAATAAAGTTGATTAGTTAAAAGATTAATATCTTGTCTTGTTTTCAATTGAATACAGGTCAAAAAGGATTTGCAAATCATTGCTTTGCTTTGCTGTTTTTATTTACATTGTATACACTGTCCTAACTTTTTGGAATGGGGTTTGTATATATTGTGACGATTCGGACAGAAATGTATTCTGTTGCAAATTTCTGAATGATACAGCCTCTTCTTCAAATTTGAATGGATGTGCAGTAATTTTTGAGATATTTACACTTAACCCCTTCGCGCAGATCCCCTAGTGGCCATGGCGCTGGCGCCAAAATTTTGCTCAACTCAGATATTCGATACTATGCCTACCCATGTGTGGGTGAGTGAGTTCATAAAAATATTTTTTCACAACTAATAATTTGTATTCCATCATAGCAACAAGATAAACCCAAAAATAGTCTACTCACTCAAATGAAAAATAAACATTAAATTCTTCTGTAATTATACCACGTCATTCTACAACCAATATCTGCTACTAAATATTAAATAAATATCCAATCCTACCATTGGTTTAACGCATAGAGAGGTCCCTTTCAAAATTCAGTGGTCATTTATTGTCTGGGACAATCCGTTTGAGAAATACACAAGACTTTATACCGCTATTACACTATCTGAAACATTGACACGTAATGCCTCCCATGGTCTGCAAACCGGTCTCATTCATTCCAGTTAATTCTGGTTTCATTAACAACTCTTTAATCCAATATAGGACATTACAGCCTTAGCAACAGTGTTTGCAATGTCTTGTTCAATGCTTTGAACAATAAATTACAGCCGGGCGTAACAGCATTTCTAGTTTAATTAGTTTAGTTTTATGCAAACAACTTGCCATATACTGTACCGTAGCATTTATTCTGTCTGAGAATATGCCTGACGGATATGCATGAGGGACATTCCCTTCTAGAAATATAAGTATTAACATTACTGCTTGTGTTATTTCAAATATGTATGTTAGTTTTTCCACTCTGCCACAGTGTTGTGCCGATATTGTTATTTCGCATTTTACATCCTGTACTGTAAGCGTTCATAGGTGGCTCAGTCATGTTTCATGTTTGATTTGCCCTTAAGCTAGAACATTTGGCAGCATTTTCCTGATGGTGGAATATTATTTGATTGTAATCTTATCATACATAATATAAACTGTATGGCATATTAGTAACTCACTGGGCAATACTTGTCACTTAGGGCATTGTAAATGCTCATTATTCTCTTTTTTTTAAAACTACGGAGAAATGTGATTCCAGGGCAAAACAAGAGTGAATGATTAGGCTACATATTTAGGTGTGTAACAGTGTGATATCAAGCATCAGAAAGGGCAAATGTATATGCTTTATAATGGACAAAAATAATTACATTCATTTTATGACATGTTTTGGATAGGGTATTGGACCTGTAGGACCTCTAATTGACGATATGGCCAGTCCTGGGCCCAACCTGGGATTCTCAGCTGAAACCTGTCTTAACCAACTGAAATCCACCAACAACATATCAGAGAGACAGGCACTGGAACTTAAGATGGAATACAAGACATTCTTGATCACAATACTGGAGAAGCTACAGAATAAGGCTCCTGTGAACCACCAGCTAGTGAGAAGCATGCGATGCCTTGACCCAAGATGCATGGCTGAATCCAAAGAAGTGTGCCTGGCTCAAATGAAAAGGATGCTACACCACCTTGTTGGGGCTAATCATGTGGAGGAGTCAGCGTGTGATGACATCCTTCGGGAATTCGGAGAGTTTTGTGATTTCGCTGCCCTTCAAGTCAGCTTCAGGGAGTTTGACCCCAAGACAGACAGAGTGGACACTCAACTATATGAGACAATGGGAACCAACAAAGCTTTCTCCAAGGTATGGTATGTGGTGAAGATGCTGCTAGTTCTCTCTCATGGACAGGCCAGTGTTGAGAGAGGGTTCTCCATCAACAAGGAGCTGATTGTGGAGAATCAGAAGGAGGCCTCTCTGGTTGCTCAGCGACTCATTGTTGGCCATATCAGATCTGTTGGCAGTGTAACTAATGTGCAACTCACCAAAGAGCTTTTGATCTCAGTTTCTGGAGCAAGACAAAGGTACCACAGCTACCTGGATGACCAGAAGAGGGCCAATGGTAAAGAAAAGAGTGTGAAAAAAAGAAAGGCTCTTGGAGATGAGCTGGATGAACTTAAAAAGAAGAGGGCCAGAGTAGAGAACGACATTGGTGCACTGGAGAAGTCGGCTGATGAGTACGCTGACAAAGCTGAATCCACTGGTAAACTGACTTATCACAAAATCTAACAGTTTGCGTCGCACTGCCAAAGAAAAAAAGGCATCTCTTCAAGACCTTGAAAAGCAAATTGATGAGAAACTTGCTGAGATGAAGCAATAAGCTGCCACGTGACTGTTACTGCATTTAAAATGGTGTTAATAGTGAATACAAGGACACACACTACAAAGATTTGTTCCACATTGAGTTCCAGACTTTGCATATTCCATCTCTAGATTTAGGAGTGGAAGTTCACGTTGGAAGAATTATTTTATTTATTTATATTATGTCTTTTTTTTTTAACAACTCATGTACTGTGAGCTGGACAATCGGTAGTTAGCACTGGCATTCCTACCCCAATGCACTATTTCTCTCTGTCTTGCTCATTCATTGTCTCTCTTTCTCATGCTCTCTCTGAGAGAACATGTGATGGCGTTTTTGATTTATCTTTTGAGATATTGACAGAAATGTTAAGCTATTGGAATTAAAATGAGAAAATATCTAAGTGCGTCTGTCTGGTATTTATTTGTTTTAGCGAGGCACCGTATGTTTCAGATGCAGACCTAATTTTACTTAGTGTTACAATGAATCATATTCAGTGGTCCCGCTGAGATAAAATAATTTCTGTTGGTCATGGAAATTCAGTTAAAGGTTGTGGAGAAGTCATGGAAAAGTTATTGAAAATCATTGGTGAAAAAGTGTATGAACCCTGACCAGGGCTTTGTACCTTGTTTTAATCACTGCCTGATCTCTCCACATATTAGCTCACAAGCATTTCAATAACAGCCAAAGCTGTCCCTCCCCTGATAAATCATTAAGTATGCATGGGCCAGGAGAAGGAGAAGGGACCCCCTCCCCCTCTTCCAACCACTTAAAAATGAGGTCCTGTCTGGACGTTTCAGTTGGCATCTGAGTCTTGTATCTGGACGGTGTTCGTGGTGTCTGGAATTTTACATTTCATCCCTGGATTTTTTTTGCCATATTCTGGAGATTACCTTGGGAGAGACAAGCTGCGGTCTGATATCATCTTTCATTAATTTATTTTGTGACTAACTTTTCCATGTCTGTAACATTCATTGTTTGTTAAGGTAGTTGAACCTTTGTCTTTAGATAAGGCGCTGAATACTTGTAGCTTAATAAATCTCTTAATTTTAATCTGGTTGTGAGTTGAACATTTTGATAAAGGTTGATCCAACAGGCTGCTCTGCCTATCAATGAAGTTGGCGATTTAATTGATAACTTTGATCATATTTAACTAATTTAATCAAATAAATTAATTTTATGTGTCGGGTAAGTAAGGAGTTTTAACCATTGATGCCACGTGTTCTGTATTCAGAGTGCCGAACATTAAACGAGGGCGTTGGCTGTTAAAATTTCTGGATTCAGAAAATACATATTTTACTTAATCCTCACTTCCCCGACAGACCCATAGATTGTTCTGCATATCACCCTCAGATTTTGCAGTTGTGGAGTCTCTCCAGGAAATATAGTTTTACCTGTTTTCACTTTTTTTTTGTTGTTGTTGCATTTTTTCAAAGTTTCTTTGCATTTGTGGCACTTTATTTTGACCTAAATTATGAAAATAAACTAATCTAAGCTAGTATTGTAAATGGTACAACCAGGGGTAGCGTTAACCGAGAATTTCCCGTCATTTACCGATTTTTAGAAGCGTAGAGGGAAAAATCCAAATGCCATCCGTCATTTTGACAGATAAAAAACATTGCTGCAAACACGTTGTACATTAATTGCAATAGTCTAAAAAGACTGTGTGAACAGTTTATAGTTCAATCCACAGCCTTGCTGTGGTCCTGTCATTGTGTTTGGGGCTCCTCCTCCCTTCCCGTTAATTCAACGTAGATCTAGTTAATTCTCGCATCTCTCTGTCCTGTCACAAATTAAGCCCTTTTTGTAGCTAACGTTACAGCAAGGGCATGAATTAAAACCTTTTTAAATAAACATGTTCTGCACCATAGATGTCAGGTTTATTTTTTTCCAGGGGGCCTCCTAAAAAAAATTCTGCCACAGGCAGAAAACATTGTAATCGCGTAAGCATATTTCTTTTTTTTTCCAGATTTTTTCCCCTTTAGCCAATCGGACCCTATGCAACTCAATTCCCCCGTGTAGCAACCGCTAGAGAATCGCCGCTGCAACCCCTTTGTCCGGTGGCAGGAAAGAGGGCGCGACTCCTCAAGCACCTAACCATGATACCAGCTCGCCCAGGGCTGTCTTATCTGCGACGATTCTCTCCGAGTCCCTCCCCCCACCCCGGGAGCAGCCGCCAATTTCCCCTCAAGCCCCTCCCTCAGGGCAACGGCCATACTCGAATCTGGCAGGACCGGGGATCGAGCCCTCGATCCTCGGGGCGCAACCGCACAGACAGAAAGTCTGTGCCTTTGTCCGCTGCACCACCGCAGCGCTCAAGCATAATATTTCTTTTTTTGTAATTTACTTTTTATTGCTTTTCCCTTTTTTTTTTTCCCACTCAAAGACATTCAAAAACATAAAGACAATGAAAATATTACGCTCAATAAAAATAATAATAAAATAAAATGTTAAAACAGTAAAAAAAAAAAATTTAAAAAGGAAATGCATATAATACATATATACATACACATGTATACCTCGCACTCTTATACTGTATAATACATACACACATACACATATTTAAAATAAAATACATTTAAACAATTAAAAGAACACAGGGTAAGCGTCCTCATCACTTAGGGTAATTCGCATATAATACCAACCAAAAGCAGTCATCTCCCTAGTCACACACTAATTACATTTATGTAGGGGCCCCATATTTTCTGAAAAACCTCCTGTCTATGGTTTAGTTTATAAATCATTTGCTCATAGCTGGCTATCTTGGTCATTTCCCCCATCCACTCACTAAAAGGGATAGTCCCCTTTGTTTTCCAGTGCCTGAGCACTATCCTACACCCCGTTATAAGGGCCAGTCTGCACCACAGAGTCTGCTGTGCAGACAAGCCTACCCCCTCAGCTATTATACCCAGTATACAGAGCGCAGGGCTCTGCAACAGCTCTGCTCCAAGTACATCACCAAGGAATGTTATCATATTTTCCCATAGACTCCGTGTCATTTTACATTCGTAAAGCATATGTAGAAGAGTGCCTCTGTCCTCGTCACATCTCCAGCAGATATCTGACTCCCGTAGTTTTAATCTTGCCATTTTACAGGGTGTCCAATAGCCTCTATGTATGATCTTATAGGTGATTGATTGAGTCTGCATTTCCCTTGATGTCCTACACCAAGACCCAACTATACCCTTCCACACTTCCTGTGATATCTCCCTCCCCAAATCCTCTTCCCAGGTTCTCTTGAGACCGTCAGTCTTTGGGGGTTGAGAGTGTCTCATGAGCCTATAAAACAGAGATGCCCCTCCCTCGATCAACCAGTCACTTTGAAACACCTCCTGAATGTCTGTTTGAGAGATCAGAGGGTGTTTCTTATTTACTGGCATAATAGAGCTTCTCAGCTGTAGATATTTCCAAAACTCCTTCCTAGGGATTTTGTATTTAGTTACCATTTGTTCAAAAGACATAAGATTGACCCCTTCAAAAACATCTTCCATGAGAATAATTCCTGCTTCTACCCATGACCTCCAACAGAATGTTTTTTTTACCAATTGTTAACAATTTATTATGCCAAATTGATGTCTTTTTAGTAAAGGATGGCTTCGAACCTGTGATCTGGTGGGCAACTCTCCAAGTTTCCCTGGCAAATTCTAATACAGGGTTTTTATGAGGGATTTCTCCACTTGTCTGTGAGATAAAAGCCTGAGTGGGGAATGGCTCTGTAAGTTCCTTTTCGATTGAGACCCAGCAGGGGGCCCGATCCTCTGCTAAATATGTTTTGGACAACTGTTTAAGGGAGAAGGCATAATGATACCAGTCTACCCTTGGGAGACCGAGACCACCATCCTCACTGGCAACACATAGTTTTGTTTTGTTAAAAGAAGGTTTTTTGCCAGCCCATAAAAACCTATTTACAGCCTTATTGAACCTTGTCAATAGAGGGGGAGGAAAGACCCAGAGGTAAAAGATATGTAATGTAGTTAATTTGTGGAACTGTTATCATTTTTAAGATGTTAATTTTACCCAATAGAGATAGTTTTGACCAATTTAATAACACCCCTCAATTTTCTGTATAAGGGGGAGAAGGTTCGATATCATTATGTTTTCTAGACCTGGTGTGAGCTTGATGCCTAGGCAGGGCTCGAAATTAACTTTTTTACTTGGTAGCACTGGTGCTCCCAACTTAAAAAATTTAGGAGCACCAGCAAAAATTTAGGAGCACCCACCAAAATGTAAGGAGCACCAACAATATTTTGTTGTATCGGGTTGTATACGGCAATCAGTGGGCGGGGTAACAATGTTGCTCCATTTAGTTACATTATTGGGGCGATAGACGAGATAAACTAACTACAATGTAGCACAGCATTGTTTCATTTCAGGCGGCACCCGCTGCAATTATGTAGACTGCGAGGCTGCATAGAGTGGAAATGTGAGGCTTAGGTTCCGGAAGCAAAAACTTTATTGAGGTCTACAGCATTTAGATGCAGCTTTTCTGAATTTGGCTATGGTATAATTTAACAACAAACAATATGAGGAGTGAGCTTTGGTAGCTCAGCTACCACTTTACAATAATGCATAATGGAAGTAACTTAATAGGCTATATAGCCTACCCTTTTCTTTTAATCATATTCCCCTATCAATTCGCACACTGTAGCTTAAGCTATATGATTGTATAATTGATTAGCTAACGTCAGAATTCATAATGTAGCCCTACAAGATACAAGCCTTACTTTGTCAATTCACCTAAACTAGGCCTACGAGTTTACAGAACAGTAACGCTGCCGCGGCCGCCGAGGAGCAGCAAGCAATCAGTAACGTGGATGTGGTCAGTCAGCAGCGCACATCTATCTCAAAACCACGAAAAAAACAGAACAGAAAGTAACGCCCTTGTTAATAATGTCCTAAATAAGCGATCGCATATATGCCAGAATAAAAGCTAATAGCCCAAGAGAAGGAATCTGTAGTAGCCTAGCCTAGTCTTTTAATAAGATCTCTACTAACAAGCATAGTTTAGCTTCGGGACAACAACATCAACCTAGCCATAGCGCTAGACTGAGAATACTAAAAGGGTAGCCTATTAATCCACTTCCTTCATGAACTGTTTTAAAGGAGAATATGTAGCACAGGCTTAGCTATTCACTCCTCGTATTGCTTGCAAACTTGTTTGTTGTTAAATTCTGCCATAGCTACATTCAGGAAAGCTACATCTAAATGATGTAGACCTAAGTGCATGGTAATTGATTGATTCCTGTACGTTATTAGGCTTTATGTGATAATTTGAACATAGGGTATACGATTCTCACAAATGCCTCGAAAAATCAACATGATGTCCCGCATATTCCGGTAAAAGACTGCGTGCAGATGTTGTATAGCCTAACCCACGTGTACATGTGCGCGGATGCCTCCTCTGTTTTCTTCACAATTTGCACACGGTTTTGTATATATAGCCTATACTATATATATGAATGAAAAAAAATGTTTTGGCCCAGCACTTTTGAAATGATTCCGGCGCCACTGCATCTGTTACGTTTTTAGTAACGTTAACGTTACTAAAAAAATCCGTAATCGTTCGCTTCATTTTGTTAGCTTTCGATAACGCTAGCTAACGTTACCAATTTAGCTAGTTAGGTAACGTTAATAAATTGATAATAAACTTTTGTCTTCAGGTAACATTAGTTAACACGTTAGCTCTCTGTGTCACGTGACAGTGGAGTGCCGTGAAAGGGAGTGATTGAAGGTTTCTTAACCAATCTAAAATCAGCATTAAAGGTAAGAACGTCAAGCTCACGTTTTATTGGTTAGAATGGTCACTGTCAGCTCACAAGGCACATACTGAATGTACTAACTAGCAAATGTACAGAGAAAGGGACGTTCAACTGGGGGGGAAAAAAGAAGAAAAAAAAAGGTCGCACCAGAACAATTATTTGCACTCGCACAAATGCTCCCAATTATATTTTGAGGTCGCACAGATTAAATTTCGGGAGCATATGCGACCAAAACGGTCGCAATTTCGAGCCCTGCTAGGTATACTAGTCCTGATGGGAGCCATTTAAACTGCCAATTTTTCCGGATACTTGGTGGACATACTCTAGACAGTGGCATAGCTTCAGAATTTGTCCAGTTTATTTTGTATCCTGAGACAAGGGAGAATGAGTCAATCAGCGATAATACGTGAGGTATAGCAGTCTCAGGGTTTGTAGAGGGGAAAAGAAGAAGACCTCTTCCCGTTTGTCAGCACTGAGGCACTAGGACCAGAGTATAGCAGTTTAACCCATTGTAAGTATGAGGAGCCCAACCCAAACTTCTGCAGCGTTCTAAACAAGTAGCCCCATTCAACCCTATCGAACGCCTTCTCTGCGTCGAGAGAAAGCAATCGTGGGTTCGACACTATTCCTTGTCTGCCACATCAGATGAAGCAACCTGCGGACATTGACTGCAGAGGTCCTACCTTTAATAAAGCCCACTTGATCTTGATGAATAAGACTGGGTAAATACACTTCCAGTCTAGTGGCTAAAATCTTTGCCAGTATTTTGGCGTCTACATTTATCAATGAAACGGGGCGGTAGCTTCCACACTGTTGGGGATCCTTGCCTTTTTTATGTATAAGGGTTATTATAGCAACTTGCATACTATCTGGTAGACTACCACTTTTAAGGGCATCTTGGAACACTGTGAGTAGCCTTGGCGAAACCACGTCAGAAAATGTCTTGTAAAAATCTGTCGGAAGACCATCCTCTCCCGGAGACTTTCCTGATCTCAGACTTTTTATAGCTTGTTGAACCTCCTCTAATGTAATATCCACCCCAATATATTTTTGTTCTTCCTCTGATAAGGATGGTAGGTCCACCATGGAGAGAAAATGATCTAAGTCCGCCTGGTCTGAAGTACACTGGGATGTGTATAGGTTTCGATAGAACAGCCTAAATGTTTCGTTAATTTCTGCCGTGTCTGTCACCAAGACCCCCCTATCATTCTCTACCGAAGGTATTAATGTTTGAGCATATTGTTGTTTTTCCCTCTGAGCCAAAAGTCTCCCAGCCCTTTCCCCCTGTTCATAATACTTCTGCCTGCATCGAAATAGTGCCGAATCAGCCTTTCTTTGCAGTATGGCATTCAATTCTAGTCTAAGTTTACTTAAGTTTAAAAGAATAGTTGTATCCAGCTGGGAAGAGTGCATTTTTTCAAGCTCTTTAATTTCCTTTTCCAACTGAATTAGTCGGTTGACAGCTTGTTTTTTTAGAAAAGAAAAAGAGTGTTGGATTAAACGACCCCTCAGATATGCTTTGAATGCATCCCACCACACCTGGGTTAGAGGCTGACCCCCCATTAATTTCCCAATACTCCAAAATTTCTTGCTTAATAAAATCACAAGATTGTTCATTTTGGAGTTATTAGAGGTATTAAGCCTCCATCGAGTTGAATGATCTCTGGTCCCTGTCCCCAAGCGTAATACCATCTCTACTGGTGCATGATCCGACAATACAATATTACCAATTGAGGTATTGATGGTCATATCCACCAGTTGTTTTGAAATTAAAAAATAATCAATTCTCGAATAGGAAGAATGTGGGTTAGAGTAGAAAGTATACTCTCTCTCCTGAAGACTAAGGAGTCTCCAAATGTCGACTAGACCCAATTCCTCCTCCATAATATCGATTGCTATTTGTGATTTCTGTACTGGCCTTGTACCTAAGGTATTAGACCTGTCTAGCGTTGGGATCCTCACTTGATTAAAATCCCCCCCGATAATTGCATAAGAGTTGCCAATTTGTTTCACCGTGTTCAGTAAAAAAAATCTGGTGAGTCTGAATTCCATGTCTATAGCCACCCATCTCCCCTCCTGGTCTGAAAATTGTTTATGGATTTTGATGTTAAGATTTTTACGAATTAGGATAATAACAACCCTGGTTGTTGGATGAATACGCACTAAAGAAGATTTTACCAACCCAGTCTCTTTGCAGTTTAGTAGACTCCTCATTGTCTAGGTGAGTTTCCTGCAAAAGGGCGATGTCTACTTTCTTTTGTTTCAGGTAGAGAAGAAGCTTCTTTATTTTAATGGCTAGGTTTGCCCCTTTGACATTCCAAGAAAGTAATTTAAGCATTGGTGTAAGAAGTCAAACCCATAATAGAACTCGTCCCTGTGTAACAGACAGCTTAAAAAAATAAAAAATAAAAAAAATAACAAAAACACACACACCACGGTAACCATCGATAATCAAGATGATTCTCCGAGGCAATTTCACCAAACAGAACAACAATAGTGCGTCCGTGAAACTCAAAGTCCCAGGCCTGCTGAACCCGCCCCCCCTTCTACTATGGCGTAACCGACAACATAGCGCATGCAGCAACTTTGCGTCAGTGAGAGATATCTGCTAGGCTACAGTCTGTTCAATTTAAACCCCTCCATCACATAGAATAATACACATACGAACAAAATTTCAAAATGGTAGGTTAGTAGCCTACAACAGTAGTCCTACTCCTAAAACTCCATTATTATGGTTGAACATAGCAAACATAAATATGTATGATTCACTCCGTCCGCACTTGTAGCTGACATATTCGCGCATATCCACGGCTGCATCTAAACTCAGGATTGGAGAGAAAAAAAAAGGGGATAACTAATGCTGGCCAGAAGTAGTCCGTGACTAATCATAAAGCAGCGTAGCTTCTGTTGCACCATTTTGCTGGTTCTTATAAGTCCACCACTACATTTTACCCACCACCAAAAATCATTTTAAATTAAAGGTAGTGGAGTAGTTTTTGTAAATTATACAAACTAGCACCAGCAACGACGTGACGAATATTATTACTGAACATAACAAACATAGGTCAGTGAATCAGACATTCCGTCCGTTAGCCCACTTAGAACCAAATTAGGACATACCTGCCCCTACGATGCTGTATTCAAACTTGAAAATCTAACAGAAAAACAGGACAGCTAGCCAGAATTAGTCCGTGATTCATCATGAAACAACTTAGCATGTCGCATCGGTTTGGCAACTGCACTCTCTCCAGTAGCCGGCGATATCATCCGCACAAGCCGCGGTCGGTCCTAACCAGGGCTCGATGAGATGAAATCCACAACCTCTTTGGGCGAAGTGAAGCTGTGTCGGGTGTTATCGGCATATCGCAAACCCTTGTCCTGAAGCTGTCTTTTCACTCCATCAAATTTCTTGTGTCTTTGGATGACATCTTGCGAGAGATCCTGATAGAATGACACGCGCTTGCCTTGCCACACAACTTGCCCCCTTCTCCCGGGCGGCCTGTAGCACAGATTCCCTGGCACTGAATCTCAGGAACCAGACAAGAATGTGTCGATCTCCTTTATCTCTCCTCGGTCCAGTTCGGTGAGTGCGTTCAATCTCAAAGCCTTGTTCTACATCAATGTCCAGGGTTTCGGAGAGAAGCTTTTGTATGAACCCATGTATATCTCGTCCTTCAGCTTTTTCAGCGACACCTGCTAAGGGGACATTGTTAGGACGCCCGGCATCTTCCAGGTAGGTGATTTTCTCTTGGAGCCGTGCCACGGTTTTCACAGCAGAGTCGACAGTTGTTTCTCTGATTTGGCATTGGTCTTCCAAGTCCGAGATTCGGGTTTCAGTGTCTGTCACTTGCTTCCCTAGCTTCTCCACTGCAGACTGAACTGTATCCATGCCAGCTTTCAGTCCACTCATATCGGAAGCAATGCTTTGTAGCAAGGTCCTTATGCTGGCTAACTCTGCTGCAGTGTCTCTCTGAGGAGCCGCCGCCATGTTGTCCTCGTCGTCCTCAGGCTGTCGAGCATTAGTTTGGCTTCTTAAACTGTACTGTGGAGGGTTTCTCAAATCAATCGACATTCTTTTTTGTACGTTCAGTCGGTCATACACCTATATTGTGTATTTAATTAGGGGACCGTGCAGCGAAGCTGCAGGTACCCTATTGTTTTTGTTCAGATTCTTTTTTTTTTTTTTTTCTTCTCCCCTTTCACCTAAAATTCCCGTGAGCTGGTTTGTCCTAGAATCACCAGACTTGGCAAGCTTGTTGGGATTCCCAAACTCTTGAATCCTCTATATTATGACGCAGATTGAATACCTGGTGGCGCTGTAGTGCACGTGACAAAATTTTGACATTGACACGCCCACTGCCGACGCCCCGTTTCACCTAGTCACAAAATTTGGTATACATGTCCATTTGCTCATTCTGAACAAATTTGCCTCAAGAACCCATAAAGTCCGCCATATTGGATTTTTTGCTAATTAGCATTTTTTGTAAAACGCTTAAAATGCTACTCCTCCTACAAAGTTTGACCAATTGAGATTAAACTTGGTGTACACACTCCTTAGACCATGTCTCATAAAAGTTATATTCAGAATTTTGATATTTTCAAAGATGGCCGAATGATGAGCCAATTAAATTTCACTGGGCGTGGCTTATCACAAAAATGCTAATAATTCCAAAACGATTTGACAGAAAGCTATGAAACTTGGTAGGTCTCTTACAGGGTATCTGCAGGTTTCAGCAAGTTAAATTTAAGACTTTTTAAGACCTTTTTTAACATCGTTCTCCAGAAGCAGACGGTCAGCTCCAGCTCCATGCATGTACCCAGCTATGATGCACCTGCCGGGCTTCAATCAGTCTTCCTCACCGGCTCCTTATACATTGACATTTTCATATGTTCGGTCTACAAATTTCTATTCTGTAATCAGCATTTAGTAACCGGTGCCGGTCAGCGGCGGATGGACTTCCCCCTCAGAGTCAGGTTCTGCCCAAGGTTTCTTCCCGCTAACAGCAGGGAGTTTTTCCTTGCCACCGTCGCCTTAGGCATGCTCTACGGGGTTTCAGGCCCGGTTCCTTGTAAATTGTTGTGATAATGACACTTAAAAGTGCCATTTATATATATATATATATACGTATATATATAACTGACTGAATGGATTCTGTCAAAACCATTCTCAGTGCTGCGGTTCTGTTCTAGCGTAACCCTAATGGGGGTTGTGCAGCTGCCCTCGCCGCCATACCCATGCTTGCTCGCGTGGATGGGCGGGAGGGCTTGGTGAACAGAACCATACCGCCAAACCTAAAATGTATTGTTTCATAATGTCAATAAAGTTATTTGAACAACAGTGGCCTGACTGAACTAGCAAAGTGGCCAACCATATAAGTAGATTTAAGCAATATTTTTTTTAAGAATTAAATGAGCAGATTGACATATTATTTGGAACATATTTATTCAATAAAGGTTTAGTGGCTGAAATAACAGTCAGATACACGTTTAGATACAAATTAAAATGAATAAAACAGGGCTGCAGCACAATACCTCAGTACACTTGTGTGTCTGAGAAACAAACAGCTAGTCCCCAGTGAGCATTTACTGAAGAGCACATGCAAAGATGGAGAGGGGTCTGCAAAAGTGGTTGAAATAACAATTTAGCATTATTTTTGTGAACAATGTAGTGCTCGCTAGCACATCAATTTTAATCAGTGTTGTCTAACTCATCACATCAGTGTCAAAAATAATTTCTACACAGAAACTGAACATCAAACTTTCTGCTTCAAGTGCAAGGCAGAACTGTACAGCAAAATAAATAGCTCAATAACCTAATGTCCAAGCATGGTGTCCATGTACTTAATATTCTTAGCAAGTGACAACAGCGCTTAAAAGTGATCATAAATCCCTACTTCAACATTTCACATTAGTACACACTCCTGCATGCCCTCGTTGGCGTTATAGGACTGATGCTTCGCCACTGTGCGAAGAGTCCACAGCACCTCCGCTTGTAGCGTGGGGGTAGAGCCAAACGTTGTTCGGAGATCGCCTGAACTTGCAGTTGGTGGAAAAGTGCTAACGTTAGTGCTAGTGCTAGAAGTGCTAGCTAGCCGTAGGTTACTTGAGACTGTCGGCTGTGCTACTGCGGCAGCGGCAGAGGCACTGGAACAAAATTGCGAAATCCCTGGGGTTTGTTGGTGGCTTTTTGCGGCAATCCTATGTTTCTCACATTGCATGTGGGATTCTACCGCCTTAATCCCCATGGTTCCTAGTTTAAACGATTTCTTGCAAAACGCGCACCTTGCTTCGTCGGGATTACCTTGCACAGACTTAAGCCACAGAGAAAAGTTGCCGTTCTCCAACCACAGTGCATTAAATTTGCACTTCCCCATGGTGGAGCTGCAGCGAAGGTGGATGAGCCATACCGGTGTGCAATTTTCTGGTAAATTTAGCCAGGCTAACGTATTAGGAAAAAATGTCACTTCACGAGTCGACTGGAGTGGTGGTTCGCACTCTCTGCACGCCCTCTCCTCGCGCATCTCAATATTTAAATGAACCTCTTCACAACACAAACGGAGCGTAATAAAAAAAAATAGTTCTCTCCCCCGTACATTTTTTAAGACCTTTGAGTAATGAATTTAAGACCATTTTAAGACAATTTAATGAATTTAAGACTTTTTCAGGCCTTTAATTTAGATAAATGAATTTAAGACTTTTTAAGGATCCGCGGACTTAAGAGTGCCATTAGGACTAGACATATACAGTTTTATCCCAATCTATCCATGTGGTGGCGCTATAGAGTTCCAAATATAAAGAAATATAAAAAAATTCACTAAAAATCACAGTTCCTTTGCAGAGATGTATAACTTGCTACAGTGACAAAGAGCCGGATTTGGATCATAGAACTTTACTAATTTGGTGGGCGCCATCTTGAATTTGCCGACATTTTGGCTTAAATGTACTCATTTATTACTTCTTCGAGTTTTTCCTTAACCGCTTGGCTGATTAGCATGAAACTTGGCAAGTAGTTAGAAGTTGTCATCATACAAGCTCACACCGAATTTCGTGGCGATAGGCCAGTTGGTGGCGCTGTAGTGCACGTGTAAATATTGTGACTGCCGACACCCCGTTTGACCTAGAGTCACAAAATGTGGTGTACATGTCCCTCTGCTCATGCTGAACAAATTTACCTCAAGGATCCATGAAGTCAGCCGTATTTGATTTTCCGCTAATTAGCATTTTTTGTAAAACGCTTAAAATGCTACTCCTCCTACGAAATTTGGCCAATATACATGAAACGAGGTACATGAACTCCTTTGACCATGCTTCATAAAAGTTATATTCAGAATTTTGATATTTTAAAAGATGGCCGAATGACGAGCCAATGAATTTTCAATGGGCGTGACTTATCACAAAAATGCTGATAATTCCAAAATAATTTGACAAAGTTATGAAACCTGGTATATCTATTAAGAGTAACATGTGGAATTGACCTCTACAGTTTCAACCCAATCGAGCCACGTGGTGGCGCTATATAGATCCAAATATAAGAAAATATTAAAAAATTAACTAAAAATCATTGACACGCCCACTGAATACGCCCCGTTTTATCTAGTCACAAAATGTGGGATAGAGGTCCGGCTGCTCATACTGAACAAATTTACCTCAAGGAACCATCAAGTTAGCCCTATTGGATTTTCCGCTAATTAGCATTAATTGTAAAACACTTAAAATACTACTCCTCCTATAAAATTTGACCAATTTACATGAAACCTGGTAAACACACTCCTTACACCATGCATCATAAAACTTATATACAGAATTTTGATATTTTAAAAGATGGCCGAATGACGAGCCAATAAATATCCAGTGGGCGTGGCTTATCACAAAAATGCTAATAATTCCAAAACCATTTGACAGAAAGTTATGAAACTTGGGAGGTCTTTTAAGAGTAACATCTGGACCAGACCTCTCCAGTTTCAACCCAATCGAGCCACGTGGTGGCGCTATAGAGATCAAAATATAAGAAAATATTTATAAATTCACTAAAAATCATTGACACGCCCACTGCCGACGCCCCGTTTGATCTACAGTCACAAAATTTGGTGGATAGATCCCGCTACTCCTGCCCAACAAATTTGCCTCGAGAAACCATGAGGTCTGCCATCTTCGATTTTCCGCTAATTAGCATTTTTTGTAAAACACTTAAAATGCTACTCCTCCTACAGAATTAGCCCAATTTGCATCAATCCTGTTCAAGGTACTCAACCCGCATCCCTACATACACGCATTACTTTACTAAGGCGTATGTCAAAAATTGGCTGAATGAGAAGCCAATGAATTTTGCATTGGGCATGGCTTATCGCAAAAATGCTAGTACTTCTAAAACCATTTGATATAAAGTTCTGAAACTTGGTGGGTTGATTGAGAGTTAGATCAAGACTCGAGCCCTGCAGTTTTAACCCAATCAATCTGCGTGGTGGCACTAAAGAAATACAAATGTTGGGATGGCAGGTATGCCATCCGCCAAGTACACTATCTCTGCTTAACAGGCCATCTACCTACTATACCAACTGTGAAAGTTCCAGTAGCTTAGTGGTTAAGGCATTTGACTGCCGTGTAGTAGGTTGGTGGTTCGATCCCCACCTGTTCCCAAGCTTTTTTTGAGGCACACAATGTGCACGTCATTGTAAAAATTTTCTTTTTATTGCAAAGGCTAGGAAATTTCACAATATTACCTGTTATCTGTGTGAATTATGAAGTCAGTAAACCAAAACAATCTGATACCGCAACACACAAGTCTTATTTGGCCTCCTCGTTTCTGTTAACCTGCTTTGGCCTAGTGGATTCAGTATTGGCTTTCCGTGTATGTGGTCAGCGGTTCAATTCCGGCTTGGTGCCAATGGCTAGATTAATGTTTGGCAAAACTATTGTGCAAATGCTATGCTTCTTTTAATGTTGTTTTCACATTAAGAAACACCTTTTTATTGCAAAAGTTAAGAAATTTAACAGTATTAACTGTTCACTGTTTCACTTGTACTTAAAAGACTTAATACGCAAGCCCTTACTGGATCGGGTTAAGATACCATCAGCAATGGCAAAAGCCCTGATTAGAAACAAATATTTGTATTTTGGGTCAACCCTGTCTAGAGTTGTCTACCATTTTGCGGTTTCTGCGTTTGACAAATGCCGCTAATGCCGCAAGGTCCCCGGAAATCGCTGCTTGCAGCTATATTATGTATTTGCTATTGTTTTAGGGGGATGTAGGCGAACAGCTTTAGCGGAGGTTTCACCTACGCAGCCATCAGGGGTGCTCGCTCCACCGGAAGCCAAGCATAATATTTCTGACGTTTTTGTTTCCCATATCATTCAGTTTGTTTGTTAGGTTATTGCATAGGAAATACAACATTCAATGCTTAACGTCCTTTCAAAACAATATCAAATTTTGCCGTATGCAATAGCTATATCACGTTTTATCCTACGTTTTATCCTATCCTATGTTTATCCTAACTGAAAGGTTGCAGGTTCGATTCCCAGGTAGGACACTGCCGTTGTACCCTTGAGCAAGGTACTTAACCTGAATTGCTTCAGTATATATCCAGCTGTATAAATGGATAAATGTAATAAGAAGTTGTGTAAGTCGCTCTGGATAAGAGCGTCTGCTAAAAAAATAAAAAATAAAAAAAAAATGTTCATACAGTTGAATGCCTCCGGCAAATAACTAAAAAATAGTTGACTCTACAATCGCGCCAAACATTAACATAGCTACAAGCTGCCTTGCATTCAAAGGCTTTTCCCCCTCATTCTCAGAAGCTATGACTGAGAATTAATAACGTCATTTCAATCTATTTATGTGCATTTGCTGTCTTTTACCAAAGCAATTAATATGTTTTAGGCTATTTTTTATTTCAAACATGTCCATCCCTCTAGAGCCAGTAGTGTGTAGCATACCTAAACAAATCCTCACGCTTCTTTGTTGCCACCACCCGTGACCTGAATCAAACTATAACTTCACTCTGCATAAGAATCACCCTTCAATACGATTTGCCCGTGGGTGCCCAGGCCTCTGAGCACACAAAATCCTATGTTCTGCACTTTGTTTTAGAGGCAATTGATCGCCCCCAATTTTATTTTCAACACTAGCAAGAACAATGAAATTTATTTATTTTTTTATTTTAATAAACGTTCTGCACTTTGTATTCGTTATTGTTTCGTTATGAATAGACTTATATTTGTTGGAACCAAAATGTTACAATACCGACATACATCCAAAAAAAACCGCAGACGATGTCAAATCGGTAAACATTAAAACAAACTTAATGACCGGTAAAAATAGATGGTGACGGATGTTTTTCGACCCCGTCCGTCACGTTGACGGATTCCGATTTATTCTAGCGCAACCACTGGGTACAACAGTTTCTGTGAAGTTTCCAAGTTTCTGTGAAGCACCTGGAGTTATAAAGACTTAAATAGAACACTGGTGTTTATTTAGTTACATAAATATCGCAGGCATTGAATTGTGAAATGAGCGCACAGAACAGTATTCGCGCGTGTGGAGCTATGAAGTGCGCGAGCAGAGAACCATCTGTGAGCATGGAGCTGTAATAGTACTGGGTTCTACATATGTGTTGAGGGACTGAACACATCAATAAATACAATGAGGGTATACAAAAAGATACTGTATAAAAACACATATCAAGAAATTATCCAAATTTATAGCATGACATTTAGTAAGAGCTCGTCATTTAAGCTATTTGGGTGAAGGGTTCCAAGGGTATAAATCCAAAAGGCTTCCCGTTGTAATAAAAGTGTCAATGTCACCACCTCTAGGAGGACATTTAACTTTCTCAATACCTTGAAATTTAAAATGTAATGCATCATGGGCAATTTTATTAAAGTGAATTGCAACTGGGTAGTTTAAATCATTGCGTCTTATGGAACTTTTGTGTTCACTAATCCGTTGTTTTAGAGCTCTTTTGGTTTTTCCCACATAAGATAAGTTGCATGAACTGCAAATGATCATATACACTACGTGTGTAGAAGCACATGCTATAATATCCTTAATAGGATATTCTTTGCCTGTCTTCACATTGCAGTGGCAATGGGTACAATGACCACATTTATTTTTCACCCCCACAGTTTTCTCGTATTATTCTAATTTGCAATAATAACCTTGTGGGGAGTAGGGATGTAATGGTATACCGTTTGAAGGTATACCGCAGTATCAAGCAACCAGGTTTCTGAACTGTAAGCCTTTCCCTGTAATACCGTGCCCACGGTATAAATTTATGTTGCGCAATGCGCATATGCACGGCGCCGTACGCCACTACAATGGAGGGTTACCTATCCACAGCTCCGCTCGTGACAGCCAGGGGAAAAAATAAAACATCACACTTCAAGTTGCTAGCAATATTGAATTGCAACAGTGGACTTTGTAATTTAATATACATTATTAAACTGCACTAGATTACAAGATTGTTGTGTGTATTTTCCGTCTTTAATGCTGTCCTTCTTGCCTAACAACCTGACCTAAACAAATAAGTTCATATTAGGTCATAAGGAGGACCCTTGCGTTAAATATTTTTATGTAAATGTTACAATGCTAATGCATGAGAGTACACACAGACACACACACACACACACACACACACACGTTTCAGTTCAATAAAGCAATATTTTTCTTCAAAGCAAAATACTTGCTTGTTTTTTCGATGGGCCATACTAGTATGTTTAATTAAAAGGGGGGAAAAAATTCATACCGTGAAATACCATAAACCGTGGTATTTTGGTAGATACCGTACAGTACTGTGAAATTTCATACCGTTACATCCCTAGTGGGGAGCACATGGAATTTTATTTTTTTTATTGATTAGTGGCTGATGATTGATGACAATATATAAAGACCCACAAGCGTGCAGTCAACCCCACCACTTGGCTGATCATGCCTTGGAGAGAGAATGTATCTTTAGGGACCACGCAAATATGTTTGTGGCGTGCGATGAAAGGCTGATGTTTGCACATGACCCTGAAGTGGGCAAACCTTTTATGGAATTTCTCAGGTGTTTCCTTAGGTGTAAAACATGAACAGGCACACGCATGCAATTCACAAACAATTGGCATTCATCATCTGGGATATGCACAAAATCAAAGGTGCCCCCCTTCCTACTACCGGCTGACGGGGTTGTGTAGCAGCGATTCTCAAGCGGTTGCTACACGGAACTGAATAACATAGGGTTCAATTGGCTACCAAATTGGGAGAAAAAGGGAAAAAATCTGAAAAAATTAATTAGAAAAATAAATAAATAAGAAAAGAACATTTTCAAAGCAGCAGGTATACTACGACGCAGGATTTCTGAGTTAGCTGGATAACCTGGAAGCTATCTTTACTTCAGTCCATGTTCCAGATTTGGGAGGGTTTCAGGTTTTTATTTTTCTACTGTCTATGGGTTTTACTCAGTGTAGTTATCCAGCTAACTTGGTAATCCTGCTTCGTAGTATACCCCCAGGCGCTACTAATCCATTGCAAAATGGCTAAGCATGTTAATACAGACACACGTTTTTAATATTTCTACTTTGTTGCAAAGTTTGTGCAAGTTGTAACCAAACGCAAATGTGAAAAGCAAGTGCAAGCTCTGTTTCATGCTTATTGTGCTTTCCATGTTCCCATTTGTAATAATGACAGAAGAGAAACTACCGGAAAAAAACCTCAAAAGCAAATTCCAAAACTTTTTGATGAATTGTTAAAATAAGTCAACAAGTGTTTTTATTGTTAGAAGCTAAGGTTTGAGTTAGTGTTCACTTCTTCCGTGGTTTATAGTTAGCTAGCTAGTTTTGTTCTTTGTCCAGCCCAACAGTCGGATTGGACACGTACACAGTTGATCTGTGACTTTGACGCTCCAGTTCAGGGGCACGCTATTTTACAAGTAGGCCTATCACAAGGCGTTCTCTGCATTATTTGTTCTCCCTCTAAAAAAAACAAACTTTAAAAAAAAATTTTTTATTGTTGTAACATTGCACTTCAATTTTTCTACTAAACAATATCTTATTGAATCAAATGTCTGTGGTGGCCTTTTAGAATACACAATTTTTATGTGGCTTGCCCCAAGAGTTTAGGGGCTCCCATCTGGTCAATTAGTACTAGTACTAGTAAAAACTGACTGCTGGTAGCCCGACATGGCAAACACATTTCAAAACAAGCATTGGGCCCCATGAGCAAATATTCACTGATATTGTTCTGTTATCGGGGCATGTGGGGACGATAAACTTAGCCAGCCAATATCATGTTGCACGATAACATTGTCATATCGCCCAAGCCTAGCCCAATGTTCCTTGATCAAACTTGTGCAGAATGCGTAAATACCAATCACTCCAAAGATAACAACTATTCAGTTGCATAGATCAAATTACCTTTCAGTTTGCTCCTTTATCATGAGGACATTCTTTTCCTGGAATTCCAATTTCAGAGCCCCCAGTTGTTCCTCCACCTGGCATACAAATGGTAATTATGTCAGACAAACTGTTGACAATTTGAGGAAATCACTACATGGATTTAAACAGAAAACAATGGTGACACTTTCATGTGGCTTCTCAAGCAACTAACTGGTAGGATGAATCTCAATCTAAATCAATGAATGACAATCTATTTGATGAAGCAGTCCAGCAACTCATCCATGCGCAACGAATCAAAAATGTGCCTTTTGTACCATAAATTCCCTTCCAGTCATAGTCTGCCAGGAAAGTCAAATCCATTCAGCAAGACACAGATTCTTCTCCAAACAACCAAGCAAAATAGAACTTTTACATTACAATTGCTTGGCAGACGTCTGTTTTTTCCAAGGATGTTGTGAATGAATAAAATCAGACTTAACGTCGTCACATTGAATGATGAAATACACAGTAGCAGCAGTCCACAATGATTTCTGTGTACGAATAAAGAAATACGTATTCACACTATTGCAATCACATTTTTTTTTAAATTTATAAATCCTAGTCTCTTCTCTAGCTCTTCAGTTTCTTCAGAGAAGTGTCACCCAGATAGCTCCACCATGATGAATCCCCATAATGTGCAACTGTTACAGAATCATTCCAAATGCTTGTTTATTACCGATCCATTATGTTTTTCCTTCCCCCCTCAACTTGGAGGTAGTTCACCCAAAATTTAATTAAGCTATATTTCTATATACTCACAGTGCTATCTACCCACCCAGATAGTTTCGCTGAGATTTAACTAGTTTTATAGATATTCGCTGCAGCTCACCTTGATATCACCCTGATACAACAGACCTCAACAGGTCCAATGTTTGTGGCGCTCAAAGCTCCAAAAATTTGCATTAAAAAGGTCTCTTTCAAAATATAATGACGAGGTTACTCATAAACATCCACAGACCTTTTTGTGCACGTTTTTTCAACTACTTTCTACCGAAGTATGTCAACTGTGTATATCCATGTCTCAACCAAAGCACACCAGCATTCTTGGGCTTAGTGTCAACACAGTGCATTTCAACAGTAGTGAAATCTCTGCGAAATTAGGATGGATAAATAACACTCTGGGTATATAGAAACATATCTTAATTCTATTTTTGGGTGAACTGCCATAGCACAACTGCACTGATCGCTTTAGTATTGAGAAACAGGGCAATCATTTAGGTCTTCAAAAATCATGATAAATTTAATATTCAAAAATGGGAAACTCACAGTATTCTCAGACGTCTTTACATGTTGCACCGAAAAATGGGTCACAAACCATGTTTTCTATCAGGTTTTATTGACTTAATTTTGCAATTCCGCAACTCAACTCAAACATCTGCCCCGGAAGCAAGACACTGCCATGCTACAACTTTGAACTTTTACGAAAATCTAGTGCGGAAGTTTGCAAATGGTTTGGATGCACAGGCCAATTGCAAGACGTAGTTCCAAATCAAATGTGATATTACCATTATTCAAAACATGTTCTGGATAAACATAAAATACACAAAGAGACACATGAGTATACTATGAGTTTCCCATTTTCAAAAAGAAAATTTATCATGCTTTTTGAAGGTGAGGTTGTGCTATGCACGATACAAGATACAAGAAACTTTATTGCCACACAACCAGGTTGGTGGTATTTGTTTACGGTACAGCATGTTAGCTCTTGTGAAACGTATACCCAACTTACCAACAATAAATACATACAATAAAAGATGCACACAAAACACAGTAGCATCGTCTCTGTCCAGTAGGCCGTCAGGGGTCTTAGTTAGAATGGGAGGGACCCCCTAGGGAGTTAAGAGTTCTGATGGCTGTGGGGAAAAACCTGTCTCTTAAGTGGGTGTTTTTGGAGAACAGACACCTGTAGCGTCTACCTGAAGGCATGGGTGGGAAAAGGTAGTGGGCTGGGTGGGAGGGGTCATCTGTGATCTTACCAGCCCGAGTGACTGTGCGGGTGGTGAAGAGGGAGTCCAGAGAGGGAAGGTCACATCCTGCGATTTTGGAGGCCTTCTTGACTATGCGCTGTAGTTTGTTTTTGGTGTTGATATCCGTAGTACCATACCAGACTGTAATGGATGATGTGAGGATGCTTTGTATAATGGCAGTGTAGAATTGAACCAGCAGGTGTTGTTTGACCCTGTACTTCTTCAGCTGCCTCAGAAAGTACAGTCGCTGCTGGGCCTTCTTCATGATGGTTTTGGTGTTTATGTCCCATTTTAGATTATTGCGGATATGGGTGCCGAAAAATTTGAAGGAGTCTGTCAGAGTTATGGGTTGGTCTGCAATTGTTATTGGCTGTTTGGGTGTTTTCGTTGTGTTCCTAAAGTCAATGGCTATTTCCATGGTTTTGGAGGTGTTGAGCAGGAGGTTGTTGTTCGAGCACCATCTCACTGCCCTATCCACCTCTTGCCGGTAAGGAGTCTTGTTGTTGTCTGAGATGAGGCCAACGATGGTGGTGTCTTCAGCGTACTTGAAGCTGAGCTGTCCAGGGAGGTGAATTGGTTGGTGTAGAGAGAGAAAAGCAAGGGAGAATGGACACAGCCTTGAGGGGCTCCAGTGCTGAGGGACCGGGGGTGAGATGTTCGGTGGTTCAACCTTGACTGTTTGGGTTCTGTTATTTAGAAAGTCCAGGATCCAGTAGTTTATGGCTGGGTTGATGTTCATGTCCTGAAGCTTAGAGAATAGTTTGGTGGGGATGATTGTGTTGAACGCCGAGCTGAAGTCGATGAACAGGATGCGTGCGTAAGTGTTAGGGGTCTCCAAGTGTTGTGGCGTGTGATGGAGTACCAGGCTGACGGCATCCTCTACTGACCTGTTGGTACAGTAGGCGAACTGATACAGGTCCAGCTGAGATGATGTTCAGGCTGTAAGGTAATCGAGGACCAGGTGCTGAAATGACTTCATAGCCACAGATGTGAGGGCAACAGGCCTGTAGTCATTGAGGCAAGTTATTTTGGTGGACTTGGGGACTGGGATGATGATGGATTGCTTGAAGCACTGTGGGACTGTGCACTGGCGAAGAGATGTATTAAAGATGTCAGTAAATACAGGGGCCAGCTGATCCGCACAGTAGCTGAGCACAGCAGGAGAGAGTTGATCAGGCCCTGCAGCTTTTCTTTTATTGCTTTTTTCGAAGACAGCTCTCACCCTATTCTTCTGGATGGTGAAAGGAGGAGAGGGGAAGAGGCTGAGGTGGGGGGCAGAGAGATGAGCCATCGTTTTCAAACCTTGCATAAAACTCATTGAGTTTGTCTGGAAGGTCAGGGTCCACATCCGCAGCTGGGGGGGCACGTTTTTTATAGTTGGTCATCTCCTGTAAATTTTTCCAGACTGCTCTGGGATTGTTGGCAGTGAATTGGTCTTCCAGTTTTTTGGTGTGATTTGTTTTGGCCTTCCTGACTGCAGATCGCAGTTCATATTTTGCCGATTTATATGCTTCCTTGTCTCAACTGAGATAGGCTGCATTCTTCTTTTTGAGTATTGCTGCTAATTCCTTAGTGAACCAGGGCTTGCTGTTGCCAAATTACCTTACGGTTTTAGTGGGGATGCACCTTTCCACAAAGAACCGAATGTATGACGTCACTGTGTTTGTGTACTCGTTGAGGGAGTTACACGTGGATTTGAAAGTGTCCCACAGAGTGCATTCTAAACAACCTCTCGGAGTGTCGACTGCCTCAATGGTCCAACTTTCACAAGTTTTTTATCTTGGATGTAACGTTTTAAGTTTTTGTCTGTACATTGGGATGAGGAGCAGCATCGCGTGGTCAGATTGTCCCAGTGGAGCTCTTGGAAAAGCACGGTAAGCAGACTTAATTGTGCTATAGCAATGATCTAGAGTGTTGGCTCCTCTAGTGGGGCATGTCACTTGTTGTTTGTAGTTGGGGAGCTTGCGGGAGAGATTTGTGTGGTTAAAATCACCCAGAATTGTTATAGGGGAGTCTGGATATATACTTTCTGTTGTGGAAATGTGATGCGTTAACTCACTGATGCCGTTGCTAGCATTAGCTCGGGGATGGATATAAACACCGGTTAACACAATCGATGCAAATTCTTGTGGAAGATAGAATGGTCTACAGATTACAGTGAGGAATTTGAGATATAAATTATTATAAATGATGGAAAACAACATTTCAATAAGGTCTTGGTTGAAAAAAGTCAACCTATCCTGAGTTTAAACTGTAGAGGGACCAACAGCGTAATTGCTCTTTACACCTCAAATGTATCACACTCAGCTACATCAGTGAATAATATTACAAGTAGCTGAAATAATGACACTGCGGCTTTTTTTCCTCCGAGATGCAACAAATATAAAAACTAAGATCATGAACTTCAGCAAGTATCTTACAAGCAGGAGTTTCTCCTTCAGATTGGCATTCTCCATGTCAAGGTCCTGCAGCACCCTCCCTACTGCCATGCCCAGGGAATAGTTGCCCGGGCTGGCAGAAACCTGGTCCATATATGCGCTCATGGCACTTCGCTTCTCATAATCCAGCAGTGCGGAGCCCACTTCCTGTAGAGTCTGGTCCAAAGCCACCTGCTTCTTGCAAAGCAATTCAACCTGGTTTTCAGCCTCCAGCAGCATATGGTCCCCAACTTGCTTACTGCCCTGTAGCTCCCTGATTGTCCCTTGCAGTTTTCCAACCAGGTCTGCCTGCCTCTGGCACTCCTTCACTCTGCAGTCAAAACAAGCAGAATGATTTCAAACTAACATTTTCCCATTAACTGTATTTTCAACACTAATGATGGCCGCAAGCAATGTTTCAAGAAAAAGGAAAAGTGTCCTTGATCAAGTGTAAAAACAGATCACTTAAATGACATACTAGATTTCCTTAGGTTTAAACAAGTAATGTTAGATTGATAGTTCATGTTTAAAGGGGAATTCCACCCAAAAATGATGCTTGCTTTGTAGAAACGTAGCTCTCCTCCTGATTAAAATGAGCTCTCAGCCAACATTCTACCTGTAGAGAGAGCAGCCCCAAACTACTGCGCATGTACCAGGTACCTGCTTTATTGTGAACTACAATGGCCAAGAGGGCTTACAGTTTATGGGAGTCATACAAAGCCAGTCACACTGAATAACCTTACAGAAGCAGAGGCCAAGGGGCTTGGCATTTTACTGCTTGTGTAGTGCTTGTGAGAGAGGCCACATAACTCGTGGCAAGTCAGCCACTAATGTAACAGTTATACTGAGAAAATACCACCATCATTAGCTCAGTCTCCAGAAAAACGGGGGAAATACGACCCTTCATTTATCTACGTTTGGCATCGTGAAAACATTAGCCAGCCAGAAGTCTGTAACACTTAGCTAGGCTAAGCACCCCGGTTCCATGTCGGGAAATCAACCCCTAGCTCCCATTTTTCAGTATGAAATGCTTTTGTATCGACCAACATGCCGATGCAGAATATTAAACATATACAATTAAAAGTTAAAACATCATTGTTGTAGGCTACTTGTTAGCCGTTTTAGCTACGTTTGCTAGCAAAGCCAAAAAGTTTCCAGTTTATTTATTTATTTCGGCACGCATATAGTTACACTTCATCACAATTTCTGTAATATGCCCTGTACAAACACAGTACCCGCCGAAAAGGGGTACGGGAAAAAGCAGCCTGCTTATCAAACGTCCCGCCCCAGTGCAACTCGAATGCACGGATGTCGGTAAAAATATGGAATCGACGTATTTATCACCCCGATATCCGACCTCCTTCCATTAACGAATGCAAGGTTAGCTATTATAGCCTCCATGGCAAACATTTAATAACCTATTTGTTTTAACGCCAAGAAACCCATTGCTAACAACAACTAATGCACTAGCCCAGAAAAAATACATTGCTTTTGTAATCGAATGCTCAGAAGGAAACCGTTCAATTATGGTCAACGAGCTAATGTAAAGGTCATGGATCATAATGTAACGTTAGTTGACATGGTTCCTTACCGGGTGATTCAATAAGGCAGAGGAAGATGTAAGGAATCGGGGAATACCACAGGAGATCCACTCTGTGACTGACAGCACTTGTTTGGTTTAGTTTGCCAAAACATCTTTAGGTAATTTTCTAACATTATAATAAAATAGCAATGATCGCTAGCTTCATCTACGATGTGTCCCTACCACAGAACCATCCCTATTCAGAACAGTGAAATTCTTCCCTCACTGGCTCCGCCTACTTGCTATGTAATTTACACGTCCACTTGAAAACACTGTAGTCTTTCAAAAAGAGAAAGTGGTAGAGGTATACGCCATTTTGACGTATACCTCTCCCCAATTTTTAACTTTATATTCAAATAAAAATTAATTTTTTTTGGCCAGACAAAGATAGTTTGGAATTTTGGACATAATGTCTCAATTACGACTTACCCACGATGTAGTTGATTGATGGAAACCATTTTCAGCTAATTCCATGCTGTCCCTTCTTTTGGACATACACACGTTGCTAATGCTAGCGCAACTCTATGGTAACCGGTAATTAGCATCCACTACCAAACGCACTTACACTCCACAGTGCACCCAAAGCAAATAAAATACGACGACAGTCTATCGGGGTTATTTTGAGTGTTCATACCATCATTTTTGAAGTCAAACTATCGTTGAATCCTTTACTTTGTGCTGACCTATATTCTCTGTGGAAGTACGGCGGCGGAGCGATACTTTACGTTACCTATGAATGTAGTGCCGGCACTGGTCAACTACAACAACAAAGAAGAGCAACAAGTCGCAATGGCCACGTTCGCTCTGCTGCCGTACTTCCACATTATTCAAAACATGTTCTGGATAAACATAGGTCAGCACAAAGTAAAGGATTCAACGATAGTTTGACTTCAAAAATGACGGTATAAACGCCCAAAATAACCCCGATAGACTGTCGTCGTATTTTATTTGCTTTGGGTGCACTGTGGAGTGTTTAAGTGCGTTTGGTAGTGGATGCTACCGGTTACCATAGAGTTGTGCTAGCATTAGCAACGTGCGTATGTCCAAAAGAAGGGACAGCATGGAATTAGCTGAAAATGGTTTCCATCAATCGACTACATCATGGGTAAGTCGTAATGCGGATGTAATATGCAGCTGACGAGCACAGCTGTTACCAGTAATGAGTGACCATCCCCTCACAGGGAGAAAAGGTGATAAATGTACACCTGTGTTTTTATGCTCCGTCTTTGACTGAAAGCTCAGCAATAGCACTTTCAAAAACCGTTATATGTGAAGTTTGCAATTGAGAAAATGTGCAGAAGTCATCCATTTTTACATGGAAACCTAAGTTATCTGTCTGGTGGTAATTTCTTTCATTACAATACAAATTATTTGTTAAGGTAACATTACACTTATCGATCATGAACAGGCCTCTGTGCCTTCTTGGTACTACCAAATTTGTTTTATTCCTGAGAGCAACACTGATGTTCTCCACTTTTGTATGTCATTCTGGATAAGAGTGTCTGCCAATGATTCATGTAATAATGTCATGTGGCAGATACTCAAGAAGAACCAAAAAAAGGGGGTTGAACATATTCACCTCTGATCCAACAGGGCATCCGTCTCCATCTGACTGTCCTGTAGCTTTGTCTGCAGCTTCATAATGCATTGACGAAGGTGAAGATTTTGCTGCTCGTGAAGGCCATGCGTCTGAAAAACATTAACCCAGATTCCAGGCAATAATCAATCAACATCAGTACACTAACAATCGACCAAACTAGTGATAGATATTGTTACACAAGAGAAGGAAAAGCATTCAGGTGTTAAGCTCTACACTACAGGATTTTTCATGAATGAAAGACAAGTATTATTTTTCAATCACAATAGCATGTCTTCACAAACAAGGTCAGAAAGCCTTGGTTTGACTGACCGCACTCAGCTGTTGTTGTAGCTCTGAGACCTGCTGGGAGTACCTATCGACCACATCCTTCCCTGAATGCTTCAGATTGTGTTTCTGCACATCTAGGTTATGGTCATACATGTCCGGCTGAATTCTTAAGTCCTGACCAGAGATGTGCACTTCTGGAACATTGACCTCCGTTGGGATACCTGAAAATAAGATAGTCTTTTGATGTTGTTGGGACACAAACATCAGAAACTCATGGCATGAAAACAAATATGAAAAATGTATTTAAGCTTATGTTCATTCGTCCAATTTCTTTTGGTCCCCTAAAACTGGGGGACTATGTATAAAGGGTTGGGAGGTAAGTGTTTGTCCAAGAACAAATAACAGAAGTTATAGTCTGTATAAATTGTGCCCTCACCAATAGAATTAACCTTGATATTTTTGGGCACGTGGGATGTGGCGCCGCCTAGGGTACGACCCATCCTCTCCATGGTGCGTTTGGTTGCATGTTCAACCTGCTCTTGTAACTTCTGCGTCTCTATTGTCTGCCTTTCCAGTTCCTCACTGAGCAAACAATTCACCACATTTAGGTTAATACCCAGAATAAAATAAAACAATCACAATTCACAGCGCTGTTCTGCACACACTTAAAAAGCTGATAATGTTCTGAGAAACCTTTGATTTCTCTGCAACATGAAAACAGAACACAAGTTTCTTACTTGGCAGCATGCAGCCCTTGGTAGTTCATATTTGAATCAATTTCATGATTCAACTAGATATGTAGCCATGTAGTATCTGTTCTATAAAAATTTTGATCCTACTTATTACAAATTCATAGGGATGCACAATATCTTGGCAACTATATTGGTATTGGCAGTAGGGATGTGCATAAGCCTAATTTTCCTGTGTTGATTAATCGGGGTTTGGCATGAACGAATAATCCTTATTTGGCACTTGCAGGGGCACACATATCTGGTTATTATAATTATTATTATTACAGCCATGAGCAAAACAGACGTTACCATTATACGTAATCTGGGAAAACAAAACAAATTTTAAATTGAATTATTTACCTTAAGCATGAGAATCTGTTGCAAAGTCATTTTTTGTATACACCACAACACATGTTCAGATGAATTAATTAAATTCTAATTAAAGGATAAGTTCGCTATTTTGGACCTTGGACCCTATTTGCAGTCTGTCTTCCATGAACCTGTCACATTGAGTCCATATTTTCGCTGATCGGTCCAGTATTGAGCTAGCTACAGATTTCCTGTAGGCTCTCACTGGGCTACAATAGAAGTCAAGGGGGAAATTAGAAATGTTATGGAAAAACAACGATAAATGTGCTTTTATAGCTCAGTGTGTATTCTTACGGTCTCAGTATGCTCTCCTGTGAAATGTAGGCTATCGCAAACGCAAACCGAATGTTGAAACAACAGTTCCATTTGAAACAGAACTATTTCTCCGACCGCACTACCTCGCACTGTAAACTTCCGCAGTCTAGCTACGTTGTAGAGAGGCCGCTTGAAAAGCAGTTGATCACAAATCCTGACCTCCCGTTGGAGTTTACTAGCTAGTAGCCTACAGCAGAACTATTTGTAACGCAGTGTTTGTAATCATCATTTGTAATAATTTACATTACCTGCGCAACTTCAGCCTCTCTCTCTTCTCTTGCTCTCTTATCATCCATCTCTTGTAGTTCCGTGTCCGTGTATTCTGGCTCAAATCTGTAGCCAGTAACGTCAAAGTCAAAATCGAATTCTTCGTCTTCGTAATCATTATAGTCATCCATCATCCAAGTTTTTTTGTGGAAATTGTAGCCTACGTTGCTGCAGGTAAACAAACGCAGACTGCTCACATAGATAGTTTCGTAAACGGCCGGCACACCTTCCCGCTCCCCCACCTCCGACACATAGTACTCCGCGGGAGCAGCGAAAACAAGCAACAGAGAAATGCTTACTTCCAAGCCATGCCAAGCATGTAAAAATGTTCGGATTGAGATACATTTCACAGGAGAGCATACTGAGACCGGTAACAATACACCCTGAGCTTCCCGTCTCATTTATTGTACATGAAAGCACATTTATCGTTGTTTTTCCATAACATTTCTAATTGCCCCGTTGACTTCTATTGTAGCCCAGTGAGAGCCTACAGGAAATCTGTAGCTAGCTCAATACTGGACCGATCAGCGAAAATATGGACTCAATGTGTCAGGTTCATGGACGACAGACCGCAAATAGGGTCCAAGGTCCAAAATAGCGAACTTATCCTTTAACATTACACTTTCTTACATTATTATACAATACATAAGGAGTTATCCAAATATGGAAAAATAACTATGCATGTTATAGGCTCTCTTATCGGTACCATCGTTTAATCTTACACCCCAATGTTAGCTATGCAGTACAGAAGACGGAGAAGGGTTGCCGAACTGGGGGATTTACCCCCAAACCTAGGGGATTCAAAAATTTGTTAGCATTTTACAACAAAAATGTATAGGAGTCAATGATAGATGTGGAATTTTAAAATGAGGTATGGGTACAAATTGCGAGAAATGTGCATGGGAGTAAATTGAAGATGAGGGTTTTGAGGAGGTTTTTTTTAGGGGGAATTAATTTAAGCATCTGGCAACATTGAGACTGAAGCTCGAACAAGGGAAGGGTCTTTGAATGTATAGTTACTGATATTCATTCTGTAAATTGTCTATGCCTATGTCTAGTTAGTTAAGTGATGAGTTAAAGTGGCTAACTAGCAAGGCGATACACTTATAGTTGAAGTCGAAAGTTTGCATACACCTTAGCCAAATCCATTTAAACTCAGTTTTTCACAATTCCAGATATTTAATCCTAGTAAACACCCCCTGTCTTAGGTCAGTTAGGTCACGACTTTATTTTAAGAATGTGAAATGTCAGAATAATATAGAGAATGATTTATTTCAGCTTTTATTTCTTTCATCACATTCCCAGTAGGTCAGAAGTTTACGTACACTCTGTTAGTATTTGGTTGCATTGCCTTTAAATTGTGTAACTTGGGTCAAATGTTTCAGGTAGTCTTCCACAAGCTTCTCACAATAAGTTGCTGGAATTTTGGCCCATTCCTCCTGACAGAACTGATGTAACTGAGTCAGGTTGATAGGCCTCCTTGCTCGTACACGCTTTTTCCAGTTCTGCCCACAGATTTTCGATTGGATTGAGGTCAGGAGTTTGTGATGGCCACTCCAATACCTTGACTTTGTTGTCCTTAAGCCATTTTGCCACAACTTTGGAGGTATGCTTTGGGTTATTGTCCATTTGGAAGAGCCATTTGCGACCAAGCTTTAACTTCCTGGCTGATGTCGCTTCAATATATCCACGTAATTTTCCTTCCTCATGATGCCATCTATTTTATGAAGTGCAGCAGTCCCTCCTGCAGCAAAGCACCCCCACAACATGATGCTGCCACCCCCGTGCTTCACAGTTAGGATGGTGTTCTTCGGCTTGCAAGCCTCACCCTTTTTCCTCCAAACATAACAATGGTCATTATGGCCAAACAGTTAAATTTTTGTTTCATCAGACCAGAGGACATTTCTCCAAAAAGTAAGATCTTTGTGACCATGTGCAGTTGCAAACTGTAGTCTGGCTTTTTTATGGCGGTTTTGGAGTAGTGGCTTCTTCCTTGCTGAGCAGCCTTTCAGGTTATGTCGATATAGGACTCGTTTTACTGTGGATATACACTTTTGTACCTGTTCCCTCCAGCATCTTCACAAGGTCCTTGGCTGTTGTTCTGGGATTGATTTGCACTTTTCCCACCAAAGCACGTTCACCTCTAGGAGACAGAACGCATCTCCTTCCTGAGCGGTATGACGGCTGCGTGGTCCTATGGTGTTTATACTTGCGTACTATTGTTTGTACAGACGAACGTGGTACCTTCAGGCGTTTGGAAATTGCTCCCAAGGATGAACCAGTCTTGGCTGATTTCTTTTGATTTTCCCATGATGTCAAGCAAAGAGGCACTGAGTTTGAAGGTAGGCCTTAAAAAACATCCACAGGTGCACCTCCAATTGACTCAAATAATGTCAATTATTCTATCAGAACTTTCTAAAGCCATGGCATCATTTTCTGGAATTTTCCAAGCTGTTTAATGGCAGTCAACTTAGTTTATGTTAACTTCTGACCTACTGGCATTGTGATATAGTGAATTAAAAGTGAAATAATCTGTCTGTAAACAATTGTTGAAAAAATGACTTGTGTCATGCACAAAGTCCTAACTGACTTTACAACACTATAGTTTGCTAACATAAAATCTGCGGAGTGGTTAAAAATGAGTTTTAATGACTTAAACCTAAGTGTATGTAAACTTCTGACTTCAACTGTATATACATATCCTGACACGAGCGCCAACTAGTGATGAGAATATATACAGAACCTCGGATGGTGACCCAATGGTGCAAAAGTATAATTAATCAGTCTCATAAAATGTATTATTAAATCATGATTATGAACTTCAATATGAACTTAAAATAACAACAACTTAATCTGAAGGCGTAAGTTCTTTTGGAGGATAGGGTCAAGTATTTATCCAAACAACAATCAGACTGATGACCAGGTTTAACAAAATACAATTTATTAAATAACAAACACATCTAAAACTAACATCCTAAAAGCAGCGAATGATATGGAAAGCAAAACAAAGTGTAGAAAAAGAATGAGGCATATTAGAATTCACAGTTCTATTTCTGTATGTGCATGTGGGTTCACGTCAGAACACGTGGTGTTCACAGATCATAAGACGTATTAGTCCATGGGCCAGACCGGATATCGGTACCATCTGGGTGGGCAAATTCTAATTGTGATTTTTTATTCCTATACATCCCTAGTTTATGTTTTGATATGATAGACCTTTGGGGACTGGTAGCTTATTAGTGGTTATCACCTCATGAAGTCATCCCCCCCCCTAAAGTAAATTGCATTTTAGACGCACCTGCATATCCTGGTTTAGGCTCATGGTCAAGACATTTGTCAGTGTTTCATAATACTGTGTTTGGTATCATTTTAAAGGGGACATTCTAAGCTTTCATTGAAGCCCATTGGTGAATCTATCTGACAAAGATAGAGGTCACTGGTGCTCTTCAAACTGTCAATGACACACATTTTTCCACAATTTTCGCCTAAACTACATACTGTCTTTTAGCCCTGTGGCATCAAGGAACATCAGAGACACAAAAGACAAAAACTGGAATACTCACAGGACTCCAAGGATTCAGGAAATGTATAATATAGCCATATTATTTCATTGTGAGATGTGATTACAGGCCTTAAATTAGAAGGATGACTTGGGCAGAAATCTCTCACATATTGTCTTCATTGAGTCCTTAGTCCATGGACCAGACAGTTGAGGGGGAAAGAAAACATAATTTCCCCCAATAGGCTATACATTATATCTAAATAAATGATGTAATTGAAAATACACAGTAGCCTATTAATAGTAGTATTATTAATAATAATAGTAATAGTAGCTAGAAATAATTTGAAATAAATAACAAACACTTTTTGAAGGTTTTGTCAGATTCCATCCCTCTAGCACGCGACTCTAGTGACAGATGACTGCTGGGACCATCAGCTGTGACAGATGCCCTTGTAAGTAATTTTGTTCAACCTTTTGAATAAAATGTTAAAAAAACATAACCATACTATTTACTGCCTCAAGTGAATTATCTTATCCCCAGCCAGATCCATATTTAGAGGTAATGTTAGCTAGCTAACTAGTTTAGCTAGCTAGTTAGCTAGCTAGACTAACTGCCTAAAGAGGATTAATTTATCCCCAGCCAGAGCCATATTTAAAGGTAACATTAGCTAGTTTATCTTGAGACAGGAGTGAGACAAGCTTTTATAATGTAGTATCAACTTGGGCAGCACTGGGACTGGGACGCTGGAGGCACTTCAGCAGACACCCCGCAGACACCACACACACACACACACACACACACACACACACACACACACACACACCACACACACACACACACACACACACACACACCACACACACACACACACCACACACACACACACACACACACACACACACACACACACACACACACACACACACACACACACACACACACACACACACACACACACAGTTTTAGAGCAGAGATTAGCCTACTGCCTATTTTTCCACAATTTTGAAACCTAATGTTATATAGGCTATTTGCCAACATTTCTAATCATTAAAATTTGGCTGAGTGGTTAATAACACCTGTTTCTCTTGTGTGACAAACTCAAAACACATTTTATTTTTGCTTTACAGAGACTCATTCTGGTTGCTGGTGGTGATTGTTTAAAGTGGATGTGAAGGAGCTACATCTTACATGGTAACAATTGTCTAGCTAGCTAACTTAAATGTTTCAGAGCAGAGATTTTCAATTTTGGCTAAGTGGTTAATAACACCTTTTTCTGTTGTATGACAAACTCAAAACACATATTTATTATATATTTTATCTTTACAGGGACTAAGAAATTCAGAGGACTCATTCCGATTTCTGATGGTGACTGTTTAAAGTGGATGTGAAGGAGCTACATCTTACATGGTAACGATTCATATTTTAAAGGCAGAATATGCAGCATTTTCCTAAAAATCTATGTATAGACTCTAAAAAAAAAAACTCTCAATCATCACTTATGACCCACTAGAAGTGTGTGGCAGTGTATTTATCTGCAGAGGCCCTGCCCTCTGCCTGTAATGAGATCTGTGCCCTTGATTGGCAGCACTGAACCAGCAGGCAGGGCTCATATTACGACGCTCTGATAATATTTCAGTCTAGGACAATTAAAGTTCGGTAATTTCATGTCAGACATTCATTCCTCTGTTTCAGAGAGGCACAGTACTGTAATGATGGATCCAACTTCAGGTGAAGGCAGCAGCGACCTGCCAAGAAAGCGAGCCCGCATGGACTGTATCATCCACTGCTCTGATGAGGATTCTGACACAAAGCTGGTGTCACCCCAAAACATGGACTCATGGAAAACTTTGTTGAGGGCAGCAGAAATCAGACAACATCTCCCAATTTTGAACTTAGCCAAATACTTGTGTGAGGGAGATATTCCACCAGTGCAGTATCATCGCCAGTGCCGTAGTATTTTCACTTTGAAGAAATCCCTGGATTCTATCACCAAAAAAACTGCTTCTGCCTCTGGAACTGCTCAAGTAAGTTCAAGACAATCATCTAGAGATGCGCCTAGCAATTCAATGGTGTATGATGAAACGTGTATCTTCTGTGCTAAATCAAGGAAGTACCTGAAGGGACAAAAAACGACAGAACCTCTTGTACAGTTTTCAGAGTTACGTGCGGATGACCGGATCCGAAAAGCAGCAGTCACCAAACTGGACCAAAGGATGATTACTATCACTAGTAGAGAGCTTGTTGCTGCTGAGAGCCATTATCACAGGTCCTGCTACCGTGCATATACACGTGGAGAGCACGCTACCAGCTCTAAGGCAAGGGAACAAATTGGAGATGCAGAAGCACAGTATGAGGTAGCAGAAAAACATGCCTATGAGGAACTGTTCTCATACATTAGGAATGAACTCTTTCCCAACCCAGAAGTACTACCTATGACATACTTCTCATCAAGACTACACTCATCCATGAAGTCTCTTGGTATCATCCAGATCAAGGACTCAACCAAGAAACACCTCCGCCGTAGGATGGAAACCGAACTTGGCGGATCCATCCATATCTTTCCTGATGATAATGGAAAGCTTCTTCTGTACCCAGACAGCCTATCAATGACTGAGTTGGCCAAAACTGCGCACTCCTTGAATATGGAACTACATCATTCCAGATCTGTCAACTTTGGGGATGTTGTAACAAAAGCAGCTTTTCTGATGAGAAATGAGATACAAAAACAAGCCACCTGATGTAGAACAAGATGAATTCATCATTCCTGAATCAATCACTCAATTTCTGCAAACACTACTGACTGGAAACTGCAAGTGCACAAGTCCATCTGAAAGGGTAAAGCGACTTACCACCTCCTTTGGCAGTGACTTGATCTTTGCAGTCACCTGTGGCAGAATCAAGCCACCAAAACACCTACTTCTGCCATTTGCTGTGAAGACCTTGACAGGAAACACAGAACTGGTACACACCTTGAATCGGCTCGGACACAGTGTGTCCTATTCACAGGTTGAAGAGATTGACACAGCACTGTGTCTGCAGAAGATGGAACTGTCAAGGGATGGTATACCACTACCAGAAAATATTCACCAAAATGTCTTCACCACCCTGGCTTATGACAACATAGACCGGCTAGAGGAGACAGTTACTGGAGCAGGAACCTCTCATCGAGTCAATGGCATAGCTGTCCAGGCAAAAGTCATTGGACCTGTAGCTCAAAGGATCATGCCTTAAGCAATAACACCAGACTCCACACAGAGGTCCCTCAACCCTGCATCTTGGAAGGGGAACGGACAGGAGGGCTGGAAGGGGAACGGACAGGAGGGCTGGAAGGGGAACGGACAGGAGGGCTGGAAGGGGAACGGACAGGAGGGCTGGAAGGGGAACGGACAGGAAGGTTGGAAGGGGAACGGACAGGAGGGCTGGCAGCATCGCCCTGGAAACAGGAGGGCGGTGACGACTGTCTCGCCCAGGAAGCAGGAGGCGGCGACGATTGCGTCGCCCTGGAAGCAGGAGGGCGGCGACGGCTGCGTCGCCCTGGAAACAGGAGGCGGCGACTGCTGCGTCGCCCTGGAAACAGGAGGCGGCGACTGCTGCATCGCCCAGGAAACAGGAGGCGGCGAAGGGCTCCTCGCCCTGGGGACGGGCGACGACCACCACATCATTGCCCTGGAGAGGGGCGGTGGAGGCCGTATCTTTGCCCTGAATACGGGCGGCGAGCAACGTCCGCGTAACCTGCTCAGACAGGCCCCTAAGAAGCTCAAACATCCCATCAAGACGGCGGCCCCGTCGATCACCAACCGCGGTCTGGCAGGCGAGGGCGTGACGGATCTGCCCTAAAACATCGTCTTGGGAGCTGGAGGGAGCGATGGTGTCTGCATTATCGCCCTGGGGAAGGGCAGCGGAAAAGGACTCCTCGTCCAGGGAGCTGCCGACAAGCGACGTCTGCGAAACTTGCTCCGCCAGACCCTTCAGCACCTCCAACACGTGATCCACCCGGCGGTCCAGTAGATCGTCGGTCGCGGATTGGGAGGCGAAGGCGTGACGGAACTGCTCCACAACGTCGTCTTGGGAGCTGGAGGGAGCGACGGCGACTGCATAGTCACCCTGGGGACGGGCAGCGGTGACCGTAACATCGCCCTGAGGGCTGGCCGGCAGTGACTGTGTAGCCTTGGAGGCCGGCCGGTGGGGACGGCGATGGCGTCGCCTAGGAGACCGGCCTGTGGTGACGGCGAGTGCGTCGCCCTGGAGGCCGGCGGTCCTAGCATCGCCCGGGCCTTGGCTCTCACCCAGGCACTGGCTCAGGTGCTTCTCCAGAGCATCCTGGCAGGCCAGTTCGTAACGGGACTGCCTAGCAGCATAGCGGCCGAAGGCGGGGTGGAGCGGGGGACAGGAAGTCGGCTAGGTCCTTATCTGGTCGGTTCATTCTGTTACGATCCCAGGGAAGGTTTGGACCTAAATGCACGACTGAGGCAGAATCAAAGGAAAGGAATATTTATTAAAGTTAAGTTTTGGGGTAGTCCCAAAACTGTACAGGAAAGCAAGCACAATTATCACACTTGGTAATGTCAGGAAGCCCGGAACGGGCTGCTCCAAGCCGGAGCTGGACTTGAGGGTCCGGAACGGGTTCCAAGCCGGAACTGGACTGGATAGTAGGAGAAGGCAACACCTGGACTGGACTGGAACTGGACCGGGAGGTCCACTCAGGAATAGGGTTCAGGAACGGATTGTTCCAAACCGGAACTGGACTTGAAGGAATAGGTGCACGACTCACACCTGGACAGGACTGGAACTGGACCGGGAGGTCCACTCTGGCAACGGGTTCAGGAACGGATTGTTCCAAACCGGAACTGGACTGTACAGGAAGGTGTACGACTCACACCTGGACAGGACTGGAACTGGACTTGAAGAGGTAGGTGGGCGACTCACTACGGCTGGACTGGAACTGGACCGGGACGACTACACCGGTACGGGGCAAAAAGCAGAGGGAGGTTAGTTTGGGAGTAGGCACGGGAAGGACCGGGAGGTTCTCACAGGGGTGCAGGGTTTGACAGGTAGGTAGCTGGTGAAGCACGGCAGAGCTGGGTAGTGTGGCGTAGCTGCGGTAGGTCCGGTTGGAGCTGACTGGTCTCCAGAGCTCCCGGAACCGTAACCGAAGAACTTGGTGGCTACTTCGGCCGGACAGGAACAACTGGAGGGTAGCCAGGTTATAACGCCACCACGGATCCTTACACGAGCTGGAGGTGGAGGGTACCGCAACACACACAAACAAACACGGGGAAAACGAACACTGCAACGGAGGACTGGAAGCCGGGTAAACTGGAGGTTGAAGGAAGACAGGTTAGCTGCATGCAATACTGAAATGACAGGGGAGGTAAACTACCAATCCGTAGTTCGCGAGAACTAAACACTGTAAGGGGATAATATCCCACAACCAAGCGAATAGCACTTTAACAGACCAGGAGCGAATAGCATTAACACCGAGTGAGGATAGTTAGCGAACAGTAAACAGGGGTCTGAAGGGTTACACATGTAATGAACCGACCAAGCAGGGGAGACAGCAGGTGGGTTAAATAAGGGAGTGAGATTGGAATCAACAAGGCACAGGTGCGGAAAGTAACCGGGAGTGCTTGTTAATTAGACAGGTGAGGAATGCAAGAAACGAGAGGGGAAGGTGATAGGCGGAAACTAAAGTGGGAAACAAAGAGAGCCAAACAGAGGGGGAGGACGCCCAGCCTGAAGCAGAGGGGAAAACACGGACAAGGGAATCCAACAAGACACGGAGGGACATGACAAAACCGGGGAAAACGGACTGGAAGGGAACGGAACGTCACACACTCAGCCAAATTTTAATGATTAGAAATGTTGGCAAATAGCCTATATAACATTAGGTTTCAAAATTGTGGAAAAATAGGCAGTAGGCTAATCTCTGCTCTAAAACTGTGTGTGTGTGTGTGTGTGTGTGTGTGTGTGTGTGTGTGTGTGTGTGTGTGTGTGTGTGTGTGTGTGTGTGTGTGTGTGTGTGTGTGTGTGTGTGTGTGTGTGTGTGTGTGTGTGTGTGTGTGTGTGTGTGTGTGTGTGTGTGTGTGTGTGTGTGTGTGTGTGTGTGTGTGTGTGTGTGTGTGTGTGTGTGTGTGTGTGGGGGGGGGGGGGGGGGGGGGGTGTCTGCTGAAGTGCCTCCAGCACCCCAGTCCCAGTGCTGCCCAAGTTGATACTACATTATAAAAGCTTGTCTCACTCCTGTCTCAAGATAAACTAGCTAATGTTACCTTTAAATATGGCTCTGGCTGGGGATAAATTAATCCTCTTTAGGCAGTTAGTCTAGCTAGCTAACTAGCTAGCTAAACTAGTTAGCTAGCTAACATTACCTCTAAATATGGATCTGGCTGGGGATAAGATAATTCACTTGAGGCAGTAAATAGTATGGTTATGTTTTTTTAACATTTTATTCAAAAGGTTGAACAAAATTACTTACAAGGGCATCTGTCACAGCTGATGGTCCCAGCAGTCATCTGTCACTAGAGTCGCGTGCTAGAGGGATGGAATCTGACAAAACCTTCAAAAAGCGTTTGTTATTTATTTCAAATTATTTCTAGCTACTATTACTATTATTATTATTATTATTATTATTATTAATAATAATAATAATAATAATAATAATACTACTATTAATAGGCTACTGTGTATTTTCAATTACATCATTTATTTAGATATAATGTATAGCCTATTGGGGGAAATTATGTTTTCTTTCCCCCTCAACTGTCTGGTCCATGGACTAAGGACTCAATGAAGACAATATGTGAGAGATTTCTGCCCAAGTCATCCTTCTAATTTAAGGCCTGTAATCACATCTCACAATGAAATAATATGGCTATATTATACATTTCCTGAATCCTTGGAGTCCTGTGAGTATTCCAGTTTTTGTCTTTTGTGTCTCTGATGTTCCTTGATGCCACAGGGCTAAAAGACAGTATATAGTTTAGGCGAAAATTGTGGAAAAATGTGTGTCATTGACAGTTTGAAGAGCTCCAGTGACCTCTATCTTTGTAAGATAGATTCACCAATGGGCTTAGAATGAAAGCTTAGAATGTCCCCTTTAAAATGATACCAAACACAATATTATGAAACACTGACAAATGTCTTGACCATGAGCCTAAACCAGGATATGCAGGTGCGTCTAAAATGCAATTTACTTTAGGGGGGGGGGGGGTGACTTCATGAGGTGATAACCACTAATAAGCTACCAGTCCCAAAGGTCTATCATATCAAAACATAAACTAGGGATGTATAGGAATAAAAAAATCACAATTAGAATTTGCCCACCCAGATGGTACCGATACGTCAAATTTTGGGTCTTGGCCCATGGACTATATACCTCGAGGGGGAAATACAAATCTAGCTTTAGCATGAAGCTAACGTGGCCTGAAACATGGCGTGTATTGAGGCTATAGAAATTTAGCAACATCTAGCTAAATTCCAGGCCCCTATCCGTTCACAGGCACGGGATTCTATATCTAATGGGTTAGGTATTAGTATGAGCATGCAGATCTCGAATAAAAAGGGAGGCGGATTGTAAATTAGTGTCAGCTTTAAGTGAGAGTAGGCTCTGTAACTTTAGCTTATGTGAGGCTAATCAGCTGTCGATAGCCTGCAAGCCATGTGTTGAGTTATAAGTTACTCCAAAATATACACAATAGATCAAATCAAACATGCAATCAAACATGTAATTACACTGACAATAAACATTAAACAAATGTTTTCCTAAAAATTTCCTGCATTTCTACACAACCTCACACAGGGCATTTTCTAAAACAAAATGTTTTATTTATGAACATTTGGGAGAAGATTTTTTTTTCAAAGCCCTAGGCAAGATTTGAGATGCTTTCATATATTGACAAATTATTTTGAGTATTTAGTGAATGCTTTCATATAAAGCTCAAGCCATGGTGGGCTAATCCGTACATTTTAAAAAATAAAATAAAATAAAATAAATTCATCCATAAATTCACCCATATCAACATTCTTGCTCATGATGGCCTTCTCATGAGCAAGAAAAACCAGGTTTTTTTTTCGCCCGTGCAACATGATGTGGCGGAAAATATATATCTTTCCTAATGCCGCTAATGTACGATTACCTATTACGTTTGTGCTTTTAATAAAAACATTTAAGAATCTACTAGCTGTAGTTTGCTACTTGGTTATATCCCATGACGTGCCTACACTGCAACATGAGCCACATCTGGACTTTCAGGAAGGTAGCCATTTCACAAAGTGGAATAAGGAAATTCGGCAAAAAACACGGGTTTCACATCTTTGAAATAATAGCAGGGGTTACTTCTTTACCTAACATGTTTTAATAGACGTGGCTTCTCTGGGGGCTAAATTATCTTCATTGATGGCTAGCTTCATGATGACAACAATTGTTAGTTAGATTTTATTCTAGTCAATAGCTAGCTGCAAACAAATGATGCTACATCTCTAGAGCCACTAGTTTCAAAGCTTTGAAATAAGTGTAGTTAGCTAGTTCTCTAGGGTTGAAAGAACGCTTGTCTGGTTGTAAAATACCTGTTTGGAAAATTAATTGCAACTTTGGTAACGTAAGGTACACAAATAAACCAATTGAATGCCGTCGTTTTAAATGAGGCATGTAATGTTAATGCTATAGACGGTTTTAGACGCATGTCAAGCCTGTCTTGGGAATCCCAATACTCCAAAAGAGCGCAATCGAAGTCGTCAGTCTCAATAAAATCTGTGCTGCACACTTTGGTGTTTTTTACATTGACAGAGTTGGCTGTAAAATCCTCTCTCTTACTTTGGACTAGGGATGGGACAATAATCGATATAACTATATACCGCAATAAAAAACATTAAAGATTATTTAATTGTCATACATTTATGATACCAAAATATTTAAATAACCATCTGTTACACTTTAGTATTGGTCATATAAAACTGAAGAAGAGTATAACTGGCTACGGACACGAGGGGAGCACTTCTTATTATCTGACACTCAGTAGACACAGCGACATAAAATAAGTTTTCATTGTACCATGGCAGAGGTCATACATCGCAGCAGCAGGAGATAACCTTACAAGAAACAACGAAGCTTTGCCCCCGTCAAAATGTTTACATTTACTTCAATAAGTTGCATGATATTTTGTTGAAACTTTTTTTTGTATTTACTTCTGTTATTTTGTGAAAACCAGTTATTGTCATAGCCAAAATGTTAACATTTTTCCATAATGCTTAACAATAAAACATATTTTAGTATAAATTAGTAACCGAAGTACGTTTTAATACTGTTTTAAGACTTTCAACTAATTTCAGTAATTATGGAGATAATATTGTATATCGTAAAAATGTTGGCCAAGATAATCATACTATGACATGGTACATGCCTACTTCGGACAAATCGTAACCGGAGATTTTCTACTTGGAAATAAATAACTACGATGCCCAGAAAGACTCAAATGAATACAACAACCCCCACAAACACACACATTTACCATATTTATTAGGGGTGTAACGGTACACACAAGTCACTAATTCAACTAGTTGAATTAGAACTCACTCTGAGGTGATGAGCTGCAAACACGCTTAATATACACACAGGTGAAACTGGTTCCAACTAGTTCTAATTAGCAACACAAAAGACGGGTAGCTGGCCCAACTACAGCGAGCAAGCTACGGACTAACTGCAAACAATTCAAAATAAACTAAGCTACCGAGTGACTCCAATTTGTTAAATTAACTAACAACAGCTGAAAGCAATGAAAAAAGATACGCTTATCTGAGTCCGAGTGTAGCCTAAATGATCCACGATGCAGCCATTATGCACTCTGTTACCGAAGCGTGACTTCAAAACCGAAGTACGTACCGAACTGTGACTTTTGTGTACCGTTACACCCCTAATATTTATAAGACACTATTTTATTTATTTATTTTTTGTAATTTTCAGGGTTTTGCTAATAGGCTTCCTGGCGAATCAATCCGTTGTTTACCCAACACACCTCAAACACTCAGTGGGCATCAAGACACGCCTTGTGCTTGACAATTTAGTTACAGGAAAATAATAACTAAATAAATTGATGACTGATGCTCATAAGGGTTGAATAACTCTAGTATTTAAATTGTTTAAAAAACAATTGGAAAACCTGCCATGTGTCCTTTAAGTCGTCTTTTAAAACACCCTGGAACCTCTCTAATAATCATCAAAGATGTAGATGTACATTTAAAATGTAAATGTAAATGAAGATCATACCTTAGCATCTCCAGATTTGTACTTCTTTCAGGAGGTCCATCAAACCCAACTGTAAAAATACAAAGCAAGCAGACAATATAATTTTGTCCAATTTCCCTAAAGCTACACTATGCAGGATTTTTAGCCTTGCTGTGGTCTTGTCTTAACAATTAAAGAAGTCTCTTCCTCCATCCTAAACCCCGCCAACTCACCTCCATTGAGGGCAAGAAACACACAGCAAGCAAAAAAAATTTCAGTTATGGTAGCTATTAACACCAAAATAAGGGTAACGTTGATGTTAACTAATGTTACGTTTTTACCTTGGAGTAAACATAATGTTAGATGTGCTACGTCATCTCCGAGGGGATCAATTGTGAATGAGGTCGCCCACATAATTTTATCCACAGCGGACACCATTCCTTGTTTGATTTGGGTTTTGGAAACGGGAAAATTATGAAACTAAGTTATAGTTATAGTTATAGGATCAATGAGGTCTGCCATATTGGATCTTTTGCAAATTTGCATTTTGTGAAAAACCTATAAAATCGAACTCCTCTGAGACCATTTGACATATCAACATGCAACTCACACCCATTTGTTCAGGGGACGATTCTCTAAAAAAGTACGAAGCGATTTTCTGATTTTCCAAATATCCTGATCGCAGTAAGCCAATAAAAACTGTTGAGGGCGTGGCTAGTCACAAAAACGCTAATAACTTCAATTCTTCAATGGATATTAATAAAATTTGGTTTGTATACTTGCACTGACCTTCTGAGCCAAACTCTAAAGTACTATAGAGCATAATATTTTTTTTTTAATTCATAAAAAATCACCATTATTTTTTAGACATTTAAAACTTGCGGTAGTGATCAATTTCCTCATCTGGAACATATGTATGTCCCATATATGTCGCTGCCATCTTGGATTGGCCGCCATTTTGGAAATGCTATTACCATTTCCCTTCATGAAAAATCACTGTTGTGCGTTAAACATTGAAAATTATGTGTTGTGATCAATCACTGGGCAGCCACAGGTTATCTGTTATGGCTTAGTGGTAACAGCAATGGCTTGGTATGTGGGAGACCCAGGTTCAATCCCCACCAGGTAGGCCCACCATAGGTTACTTTTCTTTTCGATGAAAACAATGCACAGTTTGTTATGCTTTTCACACTTAATAATGTTCTTTTCACATTATTGCAAAGGCGAAGAGATTTTACTATATGAACTATTCACTGTTTCACTAGTACTTAAATGAGTGAAACAAATAAAGTTTTAATAAAGTTATTCTTTTTCTTGCCAAATTCTTCATCAAAAATGCTCCATACCCTCAAATAATTCTCCCCATACAATACAACATCTGCAATGGCTTTGTGGTTAGAGCGATTGCCTTCAATGTGGGAGACCCGGGTTCAAATCCCACCAGGTACCAAAGGTTACATTTCTTTTCGACAACACAACATGCACTTTCTTATGCTTTTCACATCTACAAATCTTATTTTCACATTAATGGGGTAGGAAACACTAAAACACATTTTTTGAGTTAATATCTAGGCATTGCCTCAGATTGAAGGTCTCTTTCATGAATGTCTTCTCAAATTATTCAGCTTACCCAGAATTAACTGAAGGTGGTGGTCTGAAACAGTTTGACCTTTTATACATATTCATGTTTAGACACTCATGTCATGCAGCTACATGTGTCTCACGTATACCTTCCGAGACTCGACTGTAAAAGGAAACCAATGTAACATGATTCCAACAAAATTACAACCTTTTGCTTGGACCCCGTGTAGTCGCTGCTTTGCAGCTATATTTATTAGGGGTCCAAGCACGTAGTGCTGGAACCCTATTGTTATTGCTGGTTTTATTATTATTATTATTATTATTCCCACATTTGGTACAATTGCAGCAAAACCACATGAGAACTTTTGCTGAAACTTTGCACACATGTAGCCATTGCGCCAAGACACATGTACAGCGAATATAGAGAAAAAGTGAAATTTTATAAACTTTTTGGGCTATAACTTTTGAACCATTTAGCCTATCTTCAAAATTCATTTTGCCTCAAATTCGTTGGTTTGTGGCAAATAAATTTGCCATTAGGACCAATGAGGTCTGCCATATTGGATCTTTTGCAAATTAGCATTTTCTGAAAAACCTTTAAAATCAAACTCCTCCGAGACCAATTGACATATCAACATGCAACTCACACCCTTTTGTTCAGAGGACAGTCCTCTAAAAATTTGCGAAGTGATTTTCCTGATAATCCAAATATCCTGACCGCAGTAAGCCAATAAAAAATTATAAAAATAAAATATTGTGGGTGTGGCTAGTCACAAAAATGCGAATAACTCTTCAATTCTTCAATAGATATTAATAAAATTTGGTTTCTATACTTGCACTGACCTTATGAGCCAAACTCTAAAGTATTGGCTCAATAGAATCAAATGGTGGCGCTATAGAGCATAATATATATTTTTTAATTCATTAATTCATAAAAAATCATTATTTGTTAAACATTTAAGACTTGCTGTAGTGATCAATTTCCTCATCTGGAACATATGTATGTCCCATATATGTCGCTGCCATCTTGGATTGGCCGCCATTTTGGAAATTCTATTACCATTTCCCTTTGTCCCTAGTTTTGGCCTAACCACAAAACTGACAACTATGAAACTTAGTAGGAGGTAGTTTAATACAGCCACACAGCGATTTTTGCCACTGAGTGCCACTTGGTGGCGCTGTTACTGTCATTTGAATTTCCAATATTCTGCCCCTTTGCAGATAGAGACTTACATTCTACATCAGAAGATGTGTCTCCCCGTGGACAAATCGATTGCTTAGGAGTCATAAGGTCCAACATTTTGTATTTTCAGCCATTTTTTATTTATTGAAAAACCTTTAAAAAACATCTCCCCCTAGAGTGTTTGATCTATCAACATGGAACTATCACCAATTTGTTCAGATAAAAGTCCTCTTAAAAGTTACGATAAAGAAATCGGATATTTCAAACAACATGGCCGCAGTAAGCCAATAAAAATTGATGTGGGCGTGGTTTACCACAGAAATGCTAATAACTCCAAAATGATTTGAAGCATATTGATGAAATCTGGTAGCTATACTAGCACTCACATCAAGACACTAAAATTGGCTATAGAGAGCCGGTAAAAAAAAAAAAATCAGTATTGTGACCAGGGCTCGAAATTAACTTTTTTACTTGGTAGCACTGGTGCTCCCAACTTCAAAAAGTTAGGAGCACCAGCAAAAATTTAGGAGCACCCACCAAAATGTAAGGAGCACCAACAATATATGTAAATTTATTTTTTTTACGCTCTCACGCTTAAAATGTGTCGACTCCGTTGCAAACGCACTGTTACCTGCGATCTCCGTCCCACAGGCTTTACAGTGTACACAGTGCATTGCGCCGTTGTCATACCTAAGCTAAAGCTAACGAAGTCCGAAGTCCTTCAGCCACTCTCTCCGAAAAGTGTACGCCTTCTTCGCTGCTGGTGCACCCACATCGCGCATCGCCAACAGTTTCAGCAGCCACGGCGACTACATCTGTTACGTTTTTAGTAACGTTAACGTTACTAAAAAATGCCGTAATCGTTCGCTTCATATTGTTAGCTTTCGATAACGCTAGCTAACGTTACCAATTTAGCTAGTTAGGTAACGTTAATAAATTGATAATAAACTTTTGTCTTCAGGTAAAATTAGTTAACGCATTAGCTCTCTGTGTCACGTGACAGTGGAGTGCCGCGAAAGGTAGTGATTGAAGGCTAATCTTAACCAATCTAAAATTAGCATTAAAGGTAAGAACGTCAAGCTCACGTTTGATTGGTTACAATGGTCACTGTCAGAGAAAGGGACGTTCGACTGGGGGGGGAAAAAAAGGTCGCACCAGAACAATTATTTGCACTCGCACAAATGCTCCCAATTATATTTCGAGGTCGCACAGATTAAATTTCGGGAGCATATGCGACCAAAACGGTCGCAATTTCGAGCCCTGATTGTGACTCACCCATTAGGCAACTTGTAGAAGTTGTCCAAGGCCAGCAAAATAGCTTCAGTTTAACTGAACCAGTTGCTATCTAACTTTAGTTAGCTAACAGTACAAGCTAACATAGCCTCAGTCATAAAGCTTGCCACAAGGCAACCTGCTAGCTAACTAGCTAGCAAACTCCTAGCTAGCTATAGGAGACAGTAACTTTATCGTGTTACCATGCCGATTCGAATCGAATACTTCTGCTGGGGGCCCATGTTGCAATTCAAGAAAATTAAAGAAAATTAAATGGTGACTTAGTTTAGCCATTGTGTGTGGAAATTACAGTTGTCCAAAATAAAAGGCAGCAAGGACTTTTTTTTCTGATATCGGAAAAAAAATGTGTGCTTTGCGAGTGAGCAGGTTAAATCAATTGATCCAGCAGCGGTTGGTCATCAATATTTTGGTGAATACGGATTGGTTGCAAAGTTCAAATACATCTTTTTGACATAGTTTATATTTTCCAAGGCAAAAAAATATATATAATTCTGTATGTATGTTAAACCTGGTGGTGCTGGTGCTGGTGTTGTAATTTCTGCGTGTGGCGCGGAAGAGCCAGAGTGGGGATTTTTGCACAACTTTCGAACGCAGACATATTTTTATGAATGAAACTATCCCATCCCGTGGGTTTCCCCACTCTTTTCTCATTGTAATGTAGTAGCGCCTGTACTTTATCAATAAAAGCCAGTAGGATTTTGTGCTGTTTTTTGGGTTGCCATAGAAATAATAAATTCCCCGTGAATTTTAAGTGGAGTATGGATTGTTGGTATTAATTGTACATTTTATAAAAATAGCAAAGGAGTGTACTTAAATGTTCTTGTTTGTTTCTGCAAGAGAGTGGGTTGTCATTTAAATAATAAATTAGTGACTGCAACTTTTCTGTTCTCCACCTTATTTAACTTAAAGGTCCACTGCAATACAAAATTTTTGCTTTGTATTGGGATAAATGCTAGTCCCCTCATCATGAAATCATCGATGCATTTTTGAAAAAAATTACTGATTGAAAATTATAGGCAATTTTAAATAACTTTCGCACTTAACTACGCCCCACCCCCTAAAAAAATGAAGGTTGTCAAGCTGTAGATCACATGACCTTCTGACGTCATCTAAAGAACGATTAGATCGAAAGCTAGATTTTACACGCGTGGTTTCAATACATTACATTACATTCATTTAGCAGACGCTTTTATCCAAAGCGACGTACAATAAGTGCATACAGAGACGTCATCAAAGTCACTACAGAACAGACAAGACAAAGCACATCCTTCCCATAATGTAGCAGCTATCCTTAGTAATGAACGTTGACTGTAGTTCACAGTAAGCTGTGGGTAAATCAGCTATACTACACTTCTATTCTAAATACTATTATAAACTATAACAAACAGACAGAAAAACACAGGGAACTAGTACCATGAGGTCCTAGGTTAGAATATAAGTCAAGGTGGAGTCTGAAGAGGTGTGTCTTCAGGCCTCGACGGAACGCAGGCAGGGTTCGAGTAGAACGTAGGGGAATGGGAAGTTCATTAGCTAGGGTGGAAAAGCTCCGCAGTCGGGACGAGCGAGAGCCGTTGACACGGAGGGGGGGGAAGTGCGAGTCGCCCTGCTGTAGAAGAGCGAAGTGGTCGAGCAGGAACATAGTTCTGGATTAAGTCCTGCAGGTAGGCGGGGCCTGTCCTATTGGCTGCAGTGTAGGCCAGGGTCAGAACTTTGAACCTGATCCTGGCTGCAACTGGCAGCCAGTGGAGTGACCTCAGCAGGGGGGTTACATGGGAAAATTTCAGGAGGTTGAACACAGCCCATGTAGGCTTTGGTTGTAAAGTAGTCGTGTATCAGGAGACATAAAACCATCCATGAAAATGACAAGTAACAAGTCTATAACGTAATTCTGTGCGAGATTTTCTAAAACAACATTTTGTGCGTTTTTTTTTTTAACCATGATACGTTGACAAAAGATGGTATCTATGACAAAATATAGTCAGTAAAAAAATTTTAATAAGTTCACCAAAATAAGAAAATAACTATTCTAATGGTCTGTGTCTCTTAGCCTTGCAGCTGTAGGCTACACTAAACTGTGGTTAACGTTATTATAGCAGCACCTAGTGGTAAAAGTTGGTACCTAGGAATGTTAGGTTCTAGGTTTGGTTCGGATTTATGTAACATTCGCCATTCCACTGGTTGAATGGAAGAAGGTTTAAAAAACCCAGTTAGCTTGGGAATATTTTTAACAACTCCTGTTCACAAATGTTTTTTTTTCTTTCTCTTTTCGTTTTTGTGATCCGCTGGCGTGCTTTCGTAATTCCGACATTTTAGCTTCTGACAATAACAAGTAAAATCAGCACATGTAAGTAGCTACGTATAGCCACCAAAGACGTAGCCTAAATATGACTTTGCAAACCCATTGCACGAATCTGACCAAACTACTGGTAGCCTATGTATGTTTTTTGCTTTTTGTTAATAAATGAATGGATGAATGAATGAATAAATAAAATTAATCTGACCAGACAATTAACAAAAACATTATTTCAAGTGAATTATCTCACTGGCAAATTACATTATATTCTGGCCAATCGAGGGGTTTCAGCCCATGTAAGCCTGTGCATTAAAGCACCCCTGACGATCACGTTTTCACGTCATATTGATAGGCTAATTATTTAAGCGAAGATAACCTATGTGTGATTTGTTTTTTTTCTATCGGCATGGCAGCCAACACACACATAATTTATAACATTTTAATTGACATTAACAGAGTGTGACAGTGTGTCCAGAAATGCTCCGTGAGTCTGTGATGATTCTTCAGCTTAACTGCCGCTTCACTGACAGGACAACGCGTTGATAATTGCCAACTAACCAACTAACGTTACTACGTAACCATGCAGCAATCGGCTACACGCTGCCTACCAGCTTACTTGTAGTGACCTCCTCCGCAGTAGGCAGTAGCCTAATGGATTGAGTGAGCTAACTCAACCTCAAGTCCTCTATCGCTAGCATTTGTATTTATACACTGCCCGGCCAAAAAAAAAGTCGCACACTGTAATATTTTGTTGGACCGCCTTTAGCTTTGATTATGGCGCGCATTCGTCGTGGCATTATTTCGACAACCTTATGCAACGTCACAACATTTATTTCCGTCCAGACTTGCATAAATTTTTGGCCGAGATCTTGTATTGATGACGGGAGAGTCTAACCACTCCGTGAAGTCTTCCCCAGCACATCCCAAAGACTTTCAATGGGGTTAAGGTCAGGACTCTGGTGGCCAATTCATGTGTGAAAATGATTCCTCATGCTCCCTGAACCACTCTTTCACAATTTGAGCCTGATGAATCTTGGCACTGTCATCCTGGAATATGCCCATTGAAGGGATAACCTGGTCATTCAGTACATTCAGGTACTCAGCTGACTTCATTTTATTGCTGCATAACGTTGCTGAGCCTAGACCTGACCAATTGAAGCAACCCCAGATCATAACACTGCCTCCAGAGGCTTGTACAGTGGGCACTATGCATGACTGGTGCAACTGCGACTTTTTTTTTGGCCAGGCAGTGTATTTAATAGCCTACATTATTTTAATTGTCTTCCCAAGCCTTACACACCCTCCGTCTATGGACATGGGTCTAAACTAGTTCAATTTGGCTGCGTATACTTGGGGACTCAACTCACCATATGTTTATTATATAGATCACCGCCAATATTAGGAATTAGTTTTGCTGAGTTTTTTTTATTTGGTTCTGTTGCATGGGATGAAATGCAAATGTCCAGAAATTAAGGAAAATACCACATAAACAGTGGTTGTGTGTGGTTTTTTCCTGCCTTCTTTCTCTATTTTTCCATTTTTGCGTAGTTATGCCTTAGGAAAAATAAAAGGTTTTTAATTGTGGATTGTGGTTTTTAACTACTGGATTGTGATCAGAGGATTCTGAATCAGAAAATAGATCACTCCCAGATCCCTCAGACGAGTCATTAAAGGAGCTATGTGTAACAAATTTACTGTACTAAATCATAAAATGACCATGATATGTCATCAGAGATTAAGGAAACATGCTAAGTCGAAATACTGGCTTCTCCGACAACGCTACAGCCAGTATGTTCTCCTTTGAAATTTCCATTCCGGGTCTGTATTTGTTTTGGCCTGTGTGATTCACTATTCTCCGAGTTGACTCCGAGTCCACTGCCCATTACGAACAACCAGATGTACTCCGGCACTCCGACAGCCGATTTACGAATTCCTAAGCTAAGTTCAACATTGTTTCCATTTAGCTAGCTAGCTAAAGATTTTAATATATATATATGTATATAGTTACTAGCTAAACATACCACTAACATTAGCTTATATCTGTGTGACCGTAAACATAGCCAGCCATGCATCTAGCTAACATTGACAGTTATAAAAAATCCACATGAGCGGGTTTATAATTTGCAAACAATAAACAATAAATTAATTGCAAACGTATACATTAACTGATCAACTTACAGTGTAGGACTCGTCGTCACTTGTCATTGTCAAAATAGAATAAGCTCGTCTCAAAATATAATGTTGCGCTCAGCTCGTCTTGCGCTCGTGTTCGTTCAGTGTCTCAACTCTCTCCAATATTGTGAATTTGGATTGCAGTACCCATTTTAAACACTCGGTGTCAATGTAGCTCCTTTAACGTAATCATCTGTGTCGAGTAGAATATTTGCGTATACAGATATGGCGGTCGATTGGATGCAGCTAGACGTTCGTTCTTGTGATGATGTCACAGGGATTACGTAGTCGAGTCAGGCTTTTTTCCAGAATGTTTAGGGGCATTCCCATCCAAGATGATTTTTTCAATATAACTTGTTAGGAAATTTCCGTAACTGAAAATCATTGACAGATTTGGATTTACCATACAAAACTCCCTTAGAACGCATACATTCCATTTTTTAAAGATTTTATGTGGCAGTGTTCCTTTAAGGGGTTTTTAATTCCAAAAGTATATCAGATATCAGACTCTGAATGTTGGCAAAATGTAGATATATTTTGTGGGGTCAATACAGTGGTTTTAAAATACTGGATTGGATTGATTAAAAACTTGCCCAAAAATAGAATAATCAGCAGTCAATTAGGGCTGGGATGCTGACCGAAATACCGCAGTATTGCAGTCACGTCATGCTCACTGAAGAGCTGAGCTGGTCACCGCATTACCGCCCGTTTTTTTATTTTTTTTTGTCTGTTTTTCTTTGTTTAACTGTCTGTCAATTTTTGCTTTCGAAAGTTATGTGATCTTAAATAAATCATTATCATAGTCTTCATGGCACCATATCTTTTTAAACAATTAGGCAATTGCGACGAACGCTATAGTCTACAAATTTGCAAAGTTCATTTCCTGAGTGGGGGAGCGGACGCACTGTCTGTTCATTATTCATAGGGGGATAACCTTTGAGTGTGTTGCTTTGTGGAGTTTAAACAAGATAAGAGGGTGAATAGTGTTGTCCTGGGGTTATTATAATAAGTACTCATATCGGACACTTGTATAGGCTATTTGGTTATGGCCATCAGCTCATATGGGATCATTTCGGCTTTGAGCCAGACAACAATGGGAAACCCAAATATTTGGACGAGGCTGTGTGTCGGGTATGCGGGGTAAAAAAAGAATGTTACAAGAGTATAACACCACAAATCTTACCGTGCACCTCAGAACCAGGCTACCATCTGGTTGGAAGCTCATATTGCTTATCAAAAGCCTGGAGCATGGCTTGAAATGCTGGCTTCTCTACTGCCGGTAAATAGCCTAATTGCTAATTATGTTCCAGTTAATTTAGGCTGACAGGTTGTAGCCTATTTTTCATTAAGCCTATTGTTTCAGTTTTGGTTTCTACATTTGTAAATTTCTACTGTTAATAAACAAAATAAAAGTTGTTCACCGTCTCCGTGTTTCAATAGCAAATTATTGATTTCCATGCCGACCAGAAATCCTACAAAGACAAAGTTGCTTAGCCTTAGGGACAAAATGGGAATAAAGATAGACATATTAACTATGGAATCTATGAAGAATAGACTACTACATGAATTAGTGCATTCACTATGTTTATTTAGGAACCAATTAAACATTTTATAATGGTCAACGTTTTTCGTTATTTTATGGCGGTTACTGCTGCGGTAAGACTGATTTCACAAATTCATGTGGGAAGGAAAAAAGCAGTACCGTCCCAGCTCTACAGTCAATTCGATTCGGCTATCTCATGCCATTGAAACCTCTAGATTGCAGGAAATAGCTGTTTTAGGTGTTTCAAAAACAAAAAGTGCTTCAGCTTCCCCCCCTAACTGCCATGGAGCACCACCTTCTAAGAAAATCCTGGGGAGAGCACTGACCCATTCTTATTAGGGGTGGGACAAAATATCGATACTGGAATATATCGTCATACTTCCTCTTGCGATACGTTATCGATATACTGGCGCCAAATATCGATATTTTTATTAAAACATGCAGGCGCTCTAAACGGATTTGCCACAGCCACAGACTGTAAAATGCATAAAATGCTCCGTTTATACACGCAAAGAAAATCATGTTCACGTATAGAAACAATAATATTTGTAAAAAACGTTGTAGTAAAAGCATTTTCTCTTGCTTACTGTACTATACAGTACCTGATGCACTTTCGGTTTAGAAGACACCTAATTTTTTTCTCCAAAATCTCTCGTATAAATATGTTTAGGAAAGGAAGTACTTACCAGTATATTCAACTACAGCTGTTTTCAGATTAACCATGAAGAGTTTATCTTGTTACATTTCGCCAAAGTCATGTACAGTCCACATTTCCACAGCGACCATCTATCGCACTTAGGGATAAAATACGTTGCTGTTATTGTCTAAAAACACACACGCTTTTGTATGTTTTTTTTAAACGTATTGAAATACATTAGGCTACTTATGTTATGGTTATTATCTCGCCAAAAAATATGTTTTCAACGTAAAATGCCAAGTTACTCATGCATAGCCTACAAAGCACTGTATCCTTAATTCCAACTTGCAAAAACTAGGCCTGCCTTTAAAGGTTTTGATATCGAAATGTGGCCACGTTACAACTAACAATATTGCCTATCGTAGCTCACACTAATTAAACTAGCTCTATTCAAAAGCAATGCTATCCATACCTTCCTAAATTATTTAACGCAACTTGGCCCTGTGTTTTTTCATCTTAGCATGTGAAGAGATTGTGGTCATTCAAACTTTAAATGTCAAATAACAAAACTGGCCGCATGGAACAACATATCATTTCAATTCATGTCAAATAATTAAACTCCAGAAAGGATATGTTTATTTGTTGTAAAGTTTACTTTAGAAAATGTACAGGTTTTAAAATGTTCGCTCCTGCTTCAGATTTCTCTACAATTCACAAACAGACATTTACACCAAGAACGATAATTTACAATAGAGAAAGGGGGGATGAATAAATAAATGCAGATAAAAAATAGAAATATGTTGACGTTAAAATATGGTATACATTTTCATCTCAGTTGTCAAATTCTGTGAAACTGACACCACAATGCAGTGAATAAATACATAATTCCTGCTTTTTGCCTTTTTAGTGGTATTTTTTCTTCTTCAGTTACACATATATTGTGATGTATCGTAGATGAATTGTCTTGCAATGTATCAAGTATCGCAGAATCGCTGTATCGTGATACAATCGTTATCGTGGGCAACGTATCGTGATAGTATCGGGAGATTCCCACCCCTAATTCTTATAGGTCAAGTCTGTTGGGAACTCCGCTCAGGATGACATGACTGTCACATGTTGGTTTATGTAGTCTTTCTGGAAATTCAGTCCAGGGTCACGTGAATGTGACACTTGTTGGACCAAAATGGACGCGCACTACACTGTAAAGGTAGAGCTTCTCTGTACTTGGTACCGTGCACATACAAGCACAATTTATGATGTCAGGCATTTGTTAAATGTGACCCTATGAATATTTTCAAAGCTGAGATCAATTCCTTTGTCAATTCAGCGCATGTGTCTAATCTTATTACTAATACCGAAAAAATATATCTTATTACCAAATGTCCCAAAATTCCAGTGTTCAAAGTACATGAATTTTATGAACATTTTCCTGCTGGACGTCCTATTGTTTCCAGTATTAATTCTCTCAACTAACCACTTTCTGAGTGAATTGATTTTCACATTAGGCTGTTAATTACAAAACCTGCCTCTTATCTTAGAGATACAGGTCATTTAATTGATTCCATATCCAATCTTAACCTTAATGGTGATAATATTGTTTTAGTTACTATGGACGTCACCAGTCTTTATACCAATATTCCTCATGATTTGGGTTTACAGGCGCTTAATTAGACATTTCTTAGATTCTAGATCAGACCCAACTCCTCCTTCGGATTTTCTGGCTAATATGGCTGAATTAGTTCTGACTAGGGCTGCCACAATGTCAAATTTTCACAATACCATTATAATGGCAAAAAATATTGCGATACGTATATAAGAATATAATATACGCTACCTAGCTAACGTCACGGTATTCACTAAACAAGCTCGCTAACGTGTTAACCCTGTAAGTTACTCGTAACTCAACTGTAAGCAGAACACACTTAACCAGGGTTTTTCCTGCATTGAAAAGGTTTATGCGGGGTGAAAAAAAAGCCTTAGGCGGGCCGCCTAAGCCTTTTCGATGCAAGAAAAACCCTGAAAAGTATACCAATGGTCATTACTTCATGGTTACATTATGGGTGTGAACTAACGTTACCCGAAAGATCTGAGAGGTCAAGATTTAAAAGGAGCCATTCCGCCCCCGGAATAATAGTATGCTGTGAAACTGGAAAGATCTCATGGCTGCCTCACGTTAACGTTACAGTCACTAAGTTAGCAAAGTTACTTGCCTGGCAAATGTTAACGTTAGTGTTTTAACAATTTATTAAGATTTAGCCAGCAAATATCAGCAATATACCGATTGCTTTCGTTATAAATTTTAAAAAGCTCGCTACTTACGTTCAACTGCATACGCGTTTTCATCCAGTGCTCCCTGGACAGACGCAACGGACTGTGCTGCCATAGCACAATTGTTTGGCAGCAAAGACGTAACGTTAAAGATAATTATCCGTTAAGTAATAACGTTAATGTTAGTATTTTGATATACCGGCAACATTCCGGTGAGCAACAACTAATTCAAATGCGCAATTATATGCTATAGCTAACGTTACGTTTGACCGGTTTGATAGTTACCTATTGAACTAACATTAGCTGAGTTGGCTAGCTAACAATCAAGTAACATAGCTAGATTAACGTTACCTAGGCAACCGCTTAGTTTCGCTTGTTTAAAAACTTAACCTTTGTAAAGCAAACAGCACTTATTTTGAATTAGCTCAGCTAACTTAAATAGATAGATAGCTAATTTCGATTTCCATACTCCATATGCACGTTTTTGGGGTCTTAATCTTATATCGATCACTGTAAATTTAAAACATCTGCCGTTACCGATTGACGTGCAATTGTTAGTGAGGCATTATGGTCATTGTAGTTTTATGGTTTTGTTTCATTATGACCTTTTTGATCCAGTTCGAATCGGAAAACAGGAATGCAGCTTTTTAATAATATACGAAGCAACGTTTGTTTATTACTTTATTTCCAATGCGTTATTGTAACCGGAGATACGAGATAAAATGAGGAGATACCAGAGGAACTGGAGAGGGTAGGAGTCAGGATTGACCAGGCAGTGAAGCATAGTAAGGAACACCGGGAGCGCCACAATGATAAATAAATGAAATAAATAAAAATATTTAAAAAATATAAAAATTAATAAATAAAACAATTTTAAAATAAATAAATCTGGGAATGAATATAGAAATGTAAATGTATGTGCAATTAATTTATTTTTTCATTTATTTTCAAATATTTTTTCTAATATAGTCATTTATTTATTTCCATATATATTTCCCAATTTATGTCCCAATTTACTTATTTATTAGGTGTTGTTGTGAAACCATATTTGTTATTCACCATACTTATTATCCGCCACTTTTTGAGAACCTACCTCCTCCTACATCATTCACAACATCGACACCATTCATACCTCATATCATACCGTTATACGCCCTCCAGGTTGCTATTACTTTTTACCTTCATACCACATACTTTTTCAGATAATTGACCTTTTATCACAAAAAAAATTAATGGGAGTCAATGGGCACATTTTGAAAACCGATGCAATAGAACGTGGATGCTGTAACATATTACGCCGCTTATGACATTACAATGCCTTCCTCTACAACACTGTTGACCCAACAATACTATCCCAGATGATTTGACATTACCTTTTTGTGCCTTCTTCACAATTCTTTACTTCTTTGTATCACTTCCAGGTTCTTTAGACTACTTACCACAAAATACATCACCATATTTTAACATTTTTACCTTCTTTAGATCCCATTATACCGCATTACCACTTAATACAATTTCCACCTTTTATTTACCACCTCACACTATACCATATTACCATCTTTCTGTACCATTTCCAGCAATTGATAACACTGTGAAGCAGGGGTGCCACCAGGGATTTTGGGCCCCATGAAAAGATCTCGCAATGGGCCCCGCCACCCCTGCACAATTACTGTAACCACACCTCCAGAAGCTAATAATCCACCCATTGGTTTTAAATACTAACATTTTACTGACTGTCATTTTAACACTGAAGTTACAATGACATTACATGGACTATCATTTAGCACTGGCAGTCACCTTAACATTGCCTGTCTTTTTTGACAGTAGCATTACAATGGCTATCACTTTGGCTGTCAATTACACTAAATCAAATCGGGGTCTGGTACACCCCCAGCAGATTAAGAATGTACAAGAGCTCATTTCGTGCATTTCTGTGACTTTTGAGAGATAATATAACAGTGTTTTCCATAACAGTAAACAATAGCGGCACACCACCACACCATCAATCAAGAAGAGGGAGAGAGGGTGCGTTGACTTGCTTGCGTAGAAAAAGGTTTTTTACCTTTTTTATCATCACAAATGGGGCGTGGCTCAAACAAAATGTTTCAGTTTGGATTTAAGCAAATGCCTCTTTTTTGACACAAATTCAGTGGCACGGCTTAATTACATTTTAGTTTTTTTAAGCAATAGGATATATGTGATTTATGAAATGGAGGCAAGATACTCGGCTTTATAACTCAAAATATTTGATTTAGTGTTTATTACCCCTTTAACAACACATTATTCGGTTTACAGCGACACAGTCTGTGCATGTAGCCTACAGATTCGGAATGTGTTTCAGCTGTTGAAGTTAGCCAGCTAATTTACGGTAAAAAATAAATAAATGTTGCAGCAAGCGCACAACCCTCACTTCTGGTACGATGAGGAGACAAATCTTAAATTCTGTATTAAAAGAAATAATCATTGTGCAGACAGAAGACAGAAAACCTCGAAATAGTGATTTGTTTAAGGATGTAGCCTGTAATAGACAAAATGAAAGATCCTGAGTTCAGTCAAACCACTAAACAAATGAAAAATAGGTGGAAGACCTTGTATTATAGTTAACTGTTTTCAATTCAAGATAATGTTGCTCACCTCCTTCAGTTGGGAGTAGAACTGGTTCATTGGGTGGGGTATGGGGTGACTGGGGTTCTGAGCCTGAAGTTAAATCTGTTGGGCCTGGCACCAGGGACAATTGATTTAATAGGCCTATGAATGGCTTGCCAATGCGACCAAAGATCAGGTGAAAGGGCGCATAGCTTGTCGTCTCGTGTACTGTCGCATTGTATGCAAATGTCAGAGTTTGTATTTGCTGAGGCCGTTGTTGTTTCGCGCTCATGGGCAGTGAACGAAGCATATCGACGAGAGTTCGATTAAATCTTTCGGTCCCCCCGTTTCCCATGGGATGATACGCTGTGGTATGCGACTTGGCAACTACAGAGAGCTTGAGCAGTTCCACGATAAGTTCACTTTCAAAGTTGGCACCTTGGTCTGTATGAATTTGTTCGGCAAAACCGTAAACGCAAAAAACATTGTCCCACAGCTTCCTAGCAACTTGTTTTGCTTTCGGGCATGGAAAGGCGTGGGCCAACTTAGTAAAGTGATCTGTCAGAACCAGCACATCCACCGAACGCTGTTTGTTATCTTCAGCACTCCAAAAGTCGAGACATACCAACTCCATGGGAGCGGAAGTTGTTATACTCTCGAGGGGGGCTCGGGCAGAGGGCTCAGGTGTCTTGGCCACAACGCATCTCCTACAACACTTGACATACTCTTTGACGTCTTGTTCCATCTTTGGCCAGAAGAAACGCTGTCTTGCCAGGTGAAGCGTTCTTGCTTGGCCGGCAAGGTCATGTATGCCGCTCAATGCCTTCTCTTTCAGACTTTTGGGAAGCACATACTGGTACCTTTTGTGTTTGCTCTGAAGGTCTTTAGTCACTCTGTAGAGCAGGGGTGTCAAGATCCGGTCCTGGAGGGCCGCAGTGTCTGCTGGTTTTTGGTGCGTTTAAGCACAAGTGATTCATTTAAGTCACTAATTGGCTAAGAAGTCCACACACCTTGTTCTCAATGCTTTAACTGGGTGCTGATTGAAAGGAAACCACAAATACCTGTAGACACTGCGGCCCTCCAGGACTGGAGTTTGACACCCCTGCTGTAGAGGATCCCATCTTGAACTCTGAGTTTTTCCCACTGGTGTAAGAGTACCAAGGCCCCTGAGTGAAATCCGCTCCTCTCTCGCCTTGATAGTCGTCTCTTGCAATTTACATATGGAACAAGCTTGGAGCTCTTGGCTCTGCTGGAGCTCCCCAGTAGAGAACACGGGAAGAGGATCTTGCCCTGAGAGTGTGAGCTGCTGGAAAGACTGGATTATCTGTGCTGCTCTAGATCCTGCTGCTAAATCCCATAAGTCATGGGTTCGACAGACTGCTTTGACGGCTGCAGCGCTGCAGGAGTGTGGAGGATGATCTGATGGAGTGACCGATTGTAAGGTTTGCTTCTTGATCCGATGACATTGGACCTTCAGGCGAAAGGTGTCCTGAACCCCATCTTCTCCCACTGTATCATCTTCGGTAAGTAGATTGTCGTATCGCTCACTGATAAGTCTGACTGACTGACCTCGCGAATGGATCCCTGCTGAGTGCATCAGCCACAATGTTCTTACTCCCAGCGATGTGTTTCAGATCGAATGAGCATGGAGCAAGCTTCGCCACCCAGCGCTGTTCACATGCGTCCAGTTTTGGTTTTGTCATAAAGTAGGTTAACGGATTATTATCCGTCCACACCGTGAATGAATGCCCTTTTAGCCAATGGCTAAATTTTTCGCACACACTCCACTTCAGTGCTAAAAATTCCAGACGATGAGCCGGGTACCTCTTCTGCGAGCAACTCAGTGTCTTACTCGCAAAAGCGATTGGGCGTGCCCGGTCCTCACCAGAAGGTATTTGCGATAATACTGTCCAATGAGGCATCGATGGAAAGAATCAGTGGCTTCGAAAAGTCAGGGTGAGCGAGGAGTGCAACAGTTCCTCCTTTAAGCTAGTGAAGGCTGAGTCACATTCTGCCGTCCAGTCAGTGGGTTTCAGCTTCCGGAAGGTACCTGCATGTTTTGCGGTCTTCACTTTTTCCTTCCTCTTCTGACCAGCAGTGAGGGTGAAGAGTGGCTTGGCAATGGAAGAGCAGTTGGGAATAAAGTGTTGATAATAGAAGATCACTCCCAGAAAGGACTTGACTCTTCGCACCAAGGGAGTGCAAGCCTCCATCAGATCTGACTTCACCATCTTGGAGATCACATCCACCTTCCCAGGGTCCACAGCCCCTCCATTGCAGTTTATGATGTGACCCAAGAATTTCACGGAAGCGCTCAGTAGGTGACACTTTTTTGGACTTAACTTGAGATTATGGTGACGCAGCCTTTGAAACACAACCTCCAGTCTGTCCAATGCCTCTCTTTCAGTTGAAGCAAACAGGAGGAGATTGTCAAGGTAACACAGCAAGCTGCTGAAATTCAAGTCTCCGAATATACTTAACATCATCTGCATAAATGAAGCTGGGCTGTTACACAATCCTCGTGGCATCCTATTATATTCATGTAAGCCCAGCGGTGTCGTGAAAGCTGTGTATTCTTTGTCCTCTTCACTCATGGGGATGTTGTAAAATCTGGACGTTAGATCCATGGTACTGAAGTGTTGCCCCCTAGGGCTGCCAAACAGTCTGACTGGTGTGGTAAAGGGTGTGCATCCTTGAGTGTTCTTGCATTCAACCACCTGAAGTCTGTACATATCCGACGACGCCCATTTTTCTTCCACACCATTACTAATGGGGAAGCATATTTTCTGACAGATTTCTTGATTATCCCCTGTTACTCCATCTCTGTCAGAACTTGTCGTAGCTTCTGGTAGTGGGCTGGTGGTATCTTCGATATGGGAGACGGAATGGACGCTCATCGATGAGCCGGATGCGATGCACGAAGCCCTTAGCTTCACCACAGTCTAGGGCAGGGGTGGGCAACTCCAGGCCTCGCGGGCCGGTGTGTATGCAAGTTTTTACTGCCACCAGTTACTACGGCTGAATCAGCTAATTAGTCATACACACAATCATGATTCACTGAACGATAAAACGCTACAATACACGCATACCGGCACAAGAACATTCATCAGCTGCTGTTCATATCGCGGATACTGTATGTAGATTAAAATATCAGATCATGTAAACGATTGGGCTAATTAGATCATTGTTAACTGGTGGCAGCAAAAACCTGCATACACACCGGCCCGCGAGGCCTGGAGTTGCCCACCCCTGGTCTAGGGCATGCTTGGAGAATACATCATGGTAGTTTGTCAGCAACTTAACTAGCTCTTGTTGAATGACTAGCTTAACAGGACTCAATGTCTACCTCACCTAAACCTAAATCTAACATTCTCTGTTTCAGATCTGTAGAAGTGTCTGTGGAGGGCTGTTTCTCTGGAGTGTTTTCTTCCCTCAGGGTGGAGTTTTGGAAAACTGAAGTCCTCTGCAGCTAAACAGGGAGACACATCTGCCAGCTAGCAGTTTCTCTTCAAAGTCAAGGGCTTTTTTGACAGATTTGTTATCTTCATGGGGACCCATCGGTCGCCCCACATGGGTGTGACCACTCTACCCATCATGATATCTCGCGGCATGCACCTTGATGCAGTAGGCTCCACCACAATGGTACTTCCAGGTGACATCGGCACATTGTTGGGCAGCCTTCCCCACACAAGGTGCTCTTGCTTGGCGAGCAGTGTGACCACCTGGGTAAGTTTCACTGTGCCAATTTTGTTAGGCATCTCTTCACCCCTCCAACGAGTGAGACTGGTCATCATCTCAAGGAAGCGTCACTCTCTGGAGACGACTGTGGACTGCCCTGAGATATGAGTCTCCAATACTCATCACTGCTCTTCACCTGGTGCATGATGTGCTTTATAACATTAGTGCCAAGAATGAGGTCGTCGTGTTGGCCTGGGACCACAAGAACAGGGACAATGCAGGTCACACCGTAGACTTTCAATTTGACCTCATACATGCACTTTGGTCTTGCTTTTTGCCCTCCACAGCCAACCAGAATGACCTGCTCTGTAGACTGTTTCTCTTCTTAGAGAATATTCTGCTCGAACATCCTCTGCTCTGCAGCCTCACTGAATGTACAGGCCATAGAGCCAGAGTCTAGCATTCCCCTTAACTGAAACTGAGCATTTACAATGACTGGAGCGTAAAACAATTCACTGAACGGCTGTACTTTATGTGTACTCTGCACTACTACCTGAACACCTGCCGGTACTGCAGTACATGCATTCACATACCTCCGTTCCAAGTCTTCATCATCATACTCGAGGGTGTTTCTTTTCTCCGCCCACATGTTCCCCCTCTAGATGTGGGCCTGCTCGTTTAACATCTGTGCTGCAGGGGGTGCGCGGGTGGTTTGTTGGTTGTAATTTAGCCTATGCTTTCGGCACTCCCGCTTCCAGTGCCCTGGCTCAAAGCATGACAGAGACATATGTTCCCCTGCCTACAGTGCGAAAGAGTTGTGTGATCTGTGGCCTGACACCAGGGGCGGACTGGCCATCTGGAGTACCGGGAGTTTTCCCGGTGGGCTGATGGACAATTGGGGCCGATCGATGCAACGCAAAAAACAAAAAAAAACTGATGTGTGGCTCTAACTGGCCGGCCCAGACGAGTGGGCTGCCGGCCCATTACTTTTGGCAGAGGGGTTTACTTTACATCTGATATTTCTGTATCCATAAAAATCCTTCAAATTTGTCAGTCTCCCCCCTCCCCCCCAGCCAATTATTGTGGTCCACTCCATTACGTCACCTGAGCGCCAGGGCGCGAGATCAGTAACATCCAAGGTCATCATCGATAGTTCAACTCATAGACAGTATGGTTCAACTTCGGAAAAAATTGTCGCAACATGGAACAAAAGGGTAAAAAATGGAAAGGTGGAGCTGAAAAGCTTATACAAAAGAAATTAAAATCACTTGAGTCAGGTGCAGCCAAGTGTTTTAAAATAACAAATTATGTTAACGTTAGTGGCCGCAGCAGCAGCACTGCCACTGCTGCAGATGACAGGGTTGCTGGGCCCAGCGCTAGCAGTGATGAATCTTCCCAGCCTCAGCCTATTAGTGAAATTGGCAGCAGAGAGGAGGAGGAGGAGGAGGAAGAGGACGAGGACGATGACGACAACGATATTTCAGGACCGCAGCAGCCCACTGAGCCCAGCGACGACAACACAAGTTCAACTAATCAAGGCCTAGAAGCTGAACCGGTAAGGCAGAAGACGATAGGGATAAGATAAGCTAGGTTTGGCTAGCTGGCTATTTTTTTGCTATCACAAGAGAGATGCTTAACGTTAGCTAGAACAACCACAATTACAACTGGGTCATTGGTAAGCTAGCTACATGTCCATAAATCGTACACCACTGGCAAATTGTTTCTCCTGATTAATTTTCCTGTTGAACTCAATGGAAAAAATATTCAGGAGAAACAATGCTTGTAGTATCTACTGCATATCTGGCAGCAGCACGGTGGTTTGAAGCTCATTTGATACCTTGGACCCTTGATGACTTAAAGCCATTTAGCCAACAAATGTGTTCCATACTGTATTAGCATAATTTACAGCTGAATCTAGTCCCACCCCCCAATTCCCATAGAGATCCATATAAATGCAAAGAGTTTTTGTATCGCTTGTCGGACAACCTGAAAATAAGATATCCAGACTCTGATGATGTTGATAAGTCACAGACATCAGTCATGGCATGCAAAGGATATGCGACCAATTATTTAAAAATATTACTTTGTTCTACATTTTGTTAAACTGACCAATATTTTTTGATGCCCAAAAATGGGGGGGACTATGTACGAAAGGTGCTGTCATTTCTAAACGGTTCATCCGATATGGATGAAAACACCCTCAAATTAAAGCTGACAGTCCACACTTTAACCTTATATTAATAATTTTATTTGAAATCCAATAAAAAGTATCAATTTCTTTCAAAAACATAAAAAATTCTCAGTGACCCCAAACTTTTGAGCAGTAATGTATATTAATATTCTACTATTATATTAACATTAAGGGCCGGTGTGTTTGTGTGTGCCTCGAAGGGGCGGGGGAGTATCTGCGGGCCGGTTGTGGTGGGCCGGTCTGGGTCAAAAAGTCCAGGGCCATTTTTTAGTCCCAGTCCGTCCCTGCCTGACACACCTTGCACTGTTTCTTGAATGAAGGCACTTGGTTGGGTGGGCGCTCCGCTCTAACTGTTTGACTGTTTTGCTCCAACACGCGATCAAGCAGGCTGATCAGCGTCTGCATGCAGTTATTATCGGACTGAACAGAAGGAGCGATCATTGCTTCAGTCTGTACAGGAGGCATCACTAGGCAGCTTGCTGTCAACACATCCTCAGACGCTGGCTTTTTGACATGGGCAGTCACCTGTTTCGCGTTAACAGAACGTCTCGATCTAGTCAGTAGCTGTGTTTTCAGCTCAGTCTGATACTCATCTAAGCGTTCTTGTATTTCACTTGCTCTCCACTTTTCAGCCGTCTTGAACTTCAAAACTGCAGTAAGTGCAGGATCTGGGCAGTGTTTGACGAACATTCTTGTTAACTCTTGACTGGGGTCCTCAATGCCCCGGCCCTGCCTCTTCAAGCCCTCGTATGCCACGTCAACTGTCTTGTTCAGACGGATCCAATAGTCCATGGTGCTTTCCCATTACTGGTAATGTGTTATAGAAATTAACAAGAGGCATGGATGAATAGGTTGCTTCACTGAAATGCTGTTTCAGGATGTCTGTGATTGCTTTGGGGTTCTCATGAGGCCTCAGAGATGGGTTGCTGTGGAGTGTTATCTTTATTATATCTCTAGCCCTCCCCATTAGCTTGGCCATTATCTCTTCTGATTGCCCTCTGAGTGGAACACCTCTCTTCCTTAGGTAAACATCCATAAGTTCTTCCCATTCATGAACCGTGTGCTTGTCAGTCCCATCTCCTCTGAAACAGGGGGGCTCTTTCACATCTGGCTTTATGACTAACTTGACGCTAGTCAGATTGAGTGAGGTTGAGTCAATGAATGGGTGGCCTGCACCTGAGCTCTGAGCATCTGTGCTTCTTTCATCCTTTTTCTCACTATCCCTCTGTAACTGGGCAGAGATGGACTGACCTATCTGGTGAGCTAGCTGTGTGATGAGATCACCTAAGCCAAGGTTAGTCATGTCTCTGTGAACTGAGATGTTAACAGGTAACCGTGTAGAGAAAAATGCAGGTGAATCTGTAAAGCCTGTAGCTCCAGCTTGGGCTTGTAATGATCTCCCCCTCCCAAATGTAAGTGTGTCTGTAGTACCCACAAGTTTAGCTAGGGTGTGCGGTGTTTCCCAGAAAAGCCTCCCCCTCCAAAGTGCAGGTGAGTCTGTTATACCTACTGGTTCAGCTGGGGTGTGTGGTGAATCTCTGGAAAGTGTTCCCCTCCCGAGACCAAGTTCAAATTCAGCACTATCTCTAAGAACATTGTCCCCTTTCCCAATGACATATGTCATCCTCTCTGATAATGTGAAACCCAGGTATGTATAAAATAAAAGGAAATGGAAAATGTCTCAAAATGGAAAAATAAAATGACAGATATACAATGCAATGCCTAAGCCTCCTTCATTTAAAATGACTAATTTCACAATTGTTTAAGATGTGGTGTAGCAACCTCCGATGACCAAACTGATCCACGATGATGTGCAGCATCCAGGTCATGGCACCAATGTAGCCGGACCTAGCGCGCGAGTCTGCATGCTCCCGACCACACTGCGTTGTGTTCTGGAGCGGAATTGAAACACTGGACAACTCCTTCTTAGCCACGGGTTTATTCTGAGTCAATAAAGAGCAAAGCGGGTCTCTGGTTATCTTCATAACATCTTCACAAAGCATTCCTCTCTCAGTCAAGTTCAGTACAGACTGACCATACCAGTAATAACAACGTTTGACAGGTGACAATATATAACACTCCTTATCCTAACAATATGTCTTATTATATACCATATATACCATAATTGCAATTACTTATATAATATTTGCTTTTACAGTATACTTACTCCCACTTATACTTTTATTACATACATAATATTTACTAATATCAATATGTATAATTATAATATACCATGCATAGTATAGTTTATATGTTCATACAGAGAATTAACCAATCACTTTTGTGTCGTGTCACATCAAACGATTAAATTAATAGTTTCTCTATTTATATTACAATAATCACCCACCTAAACTGTATTACCACTGACGGAGAATATATCACGTCCGCCATTACAGATTACACTGATAGAAAGTTACGCCCGCCATTACAATTAACACCACGTGAGCTAAGATAGAAAAAAAAAAAAACATTTATCAAACATGGTTACGAAAGTATGGTTACGAAAGTACAATATAATACACAATATGCATACCTGAGTCAATAAAGAGCAAAGCGGGTCTCTGGTTATCTTCACAAAGCATTCCTAACGTAGGGAGAATTTTAATGAAGCATGTCGCATACACAGAGATAAAACGGAGACCGCTACCGCTAGCTAATTAACCTGTTTGCTTTAGCTCGATAAAACTCACAAATAAAGTAAAATGCACCCCAGAAAAGTACGTCATGATATTACAAAAACATATACTGCTTTACACACTTAGCGCAATGTTAGAGCTTGTAATTTACGTTTTTAATCAGACCGCTACAATTACATACCTCTCAGTCAAGTTCAGTACAGACTGACGAAAAGTGTACGAACCATAGACTGTATAAAAATATGGACAAAGCCACTGTGACGTCACCCATTGCCTTTCCACGGCCTCGTAAAAACTGAATTGAAGCTCGGAAGTCTTTTTCGCCGGCCGTTTGTACAAACTGCGCCTGCTCCGTGGAGCTGAAGTGACCTTGGCTTGGAGCAGGGTCAACCGGATATGGCCCGGGCACAGTATGATTGACAGTTCGGAGTGGAGAAGCCACAGAACTATATAAAGCCCATGACCTGACCAAACCCACCATTTTGCAAAATAAACTCGCGGTAAACTTCCTTAAGTTGCTAATGTTTTATAATATAACATTAAATTTTCATCCTCGATTTTACTGTGTCATTTATTCGCATTGAATGTGTGGTATTCGTCACATGATTAACGTTCATTCAGTTATCTTCAATTTATATTCAGCTAACATCAGCTAATTTGATTAGCTAGATAGCATACCAGCTGAGCTCGGGAGCCAAGCTAGACGCAATGCATCACCACCATTGCTAACCGCTAATTAACTCGACTGTGGCAGAGCAGTCTGTCATGGTTTGCCGCAGCATGAAACCCCGTTCTGAAAACTGTTCCAGATAAAGTGGGGATTAAGGTTAGTGGGTTCACACGCTAGCTAAAAGCACAGTAGCTGCATCGTAGCTGGCATTAACTTTCATCTGCATCCTGTAACCTAATCACAAACATTGCAAACATTTACAAACGCAGACTCCGTATTCTTTTCCGATAAATTATTGGTTTTATTTTAAACATCCCCGTATTGAGTCAGTACAAACATACCGCTAACACGTTGGCTCTATTCCCCGCACATTTTCGTAATTTTTGGCACCTAAAATGATCCAAGTGTAGAAATGTCCGGTTAGATTTCGAGCTAGACCAGCTGGCTAACGTTAGTAACGTTAGCTAGGCAATCACGGTACCTAGCGAACTTATATGGCCAGCCAGCAAGGATTACTTGACAGCAAGGATAACTGTTAAATTAAAATGGCTTGCCATAAGGTATCGTTAGCTTGCTAGCTAAATGTTAAAACGACTTACCGTGAGATATCGTTAGCTTGCCAGCTAGCTAACCCAGCATTGCTAAGCAATGGTAACGTTCATGCAGGGGAGTACATAACAGGGGGCTATTGCGTAGGCTACGGGAGCGGTTGGAATAGCTAAATTAATATCTAAATTGATAAGGTTATACAGGTATGGAGCAATTGATTTGAGATACTTAACCCATAGTCTGGCTGCTTGCTCCGAGACACTGGGCCTGTAGTGTAGCTGCAACATCCCCTTCTGTCTTATCTTACGAAACAGTATTTTTTTTCGTAGTAGACACATCATAGCTCGCTCCAACCAAAATGAATATGTGATGACAAACATGTTGAAGATGAGCGGGTAAGGCACTCAATTTATTATGCTACGAACTGCGTCCACAAAACAACAGCTTGTTCACGGTAGGCTACTAAGGAATGTTCTCCATCGACTTCCACTCAAAAATGCAGCGTGTCTCCCTGTCCCAAGCATAGACTGTATAAAAATAGGTCCTGCCCCCCCCGAGTGAGGGCAGTGAGAACCATATAGAACCAATCTATACCAGTGATCCCAGGACTCAACCTGTCCCTCTGATTGGTCCTGAACAAATGTTAATACCCTGTCCAAACGACACAATATTTTTAAAAATCAGCACATGCACAGGCATTAGATGAAGGAAATGCACCTATTGCAATTAAATTCTTTTGTGTACAAAATTTATTGACTGAGTATTTTGACCACATTGCTGCCATTGACTTACATGGGGAAAGACCTATACTGGAGCCAACCGCAGTGGCGCTAGTGAGCAACGGCACAATGGCCGCTCCCAGCCCAACCAGGAAGTGAGCTTCAAAACGAAAGCCCAGTCTTGGCCCCTTGGTACGAACACAGCGCGGTAACCACCAAGCTACGGGTAGCGCAGTAGGACAAAATACATTAGTACTCTCATAACCAGGAAATATCCCACAAGTAACAGAACCAAGTGAATGATTTCTGGTGAAATAAAATAAATACATAAGTAAGGATATGAAAATAGTCATTTTCTCAGCTGTTACACTAGCACGCATATTTCACTATGGAATTAGATAGCATGTTAATTTGCACCACTCATGGATTTCCTTTATAAAACATTCGGTGATGTACTGTCACCCACTCTTTTCTCACTTTCTATTTGTGGAACCCTACTTTTACTTTAGGAAGATACAAGATGACACTGTTTGTAATAACCACAGAACTGCGGTATTAACTCGAAATTCACCGACTACTAAGACACAGGTTTGAGACAGCCGGACTAAACCATTTCCTGCCAGGGGGTGGGGGGTAAAGAGGCTCTGGATGTTTACTTTTTGCCAAAAACAAGAAAAGAAAAAGAAACCGTTAGTTTTATTAGTACATTGTAAAGAAAATATTCTATTAATGATGATAGATGTTCTAATAATTTTCTAGGACCCCTGTCAGTCAGGGGCCCTTAGAATCGTCCTAACCTCCCCCACGTCTGGCGATAAGGCTGCTTGTTCGGAGGGAATTATGGGACGTGGTTTTTAAACAGTGCCAGAGCTGGCATGTTCACAAAAAAAATACTAAAACGTAAAATATACTCGAAGCGGCATAGTTTGCGAACGAGCGTTATATTGAACAATCCGGGAAATTGACGGTAAGACAATCAGTAGAAATGGTTTAAAAGTAAGCTTTAGTTAATGTCTACGCTCTAAATTAATGGGGAATTTACTTCCGAAACCAGCGTGACAGTCACTTGAGTACTCTATTACCTTTTTGTGCTTTCATCACAATTCATTACTTCTTTGTATCACTTCCAGGTTCTTTAGACTGCTTACCACAAAATACATCACCACATTTTAACACTTTCACCTTCTTTAGATCCCTTTATGCTGCATTACTACTTCATTTCCACCTTTTATTCCACAATATCATCCATCTGCAGTGTGCCAGCGCTTACGGAACGCCCCTTCTTCGGGAACGCCTCTTCAATGGGAACGCCTTTTCATACGTCACGTCACTCAGAGGTAGTCCTCAGACAACTTTATTGTCTGGGTTACAGCTTAGTACACGCATGCAAAAAAGATCATAAACATAAAACAATAAAAACATTATAGATGTGCTGTTCATGATTGTGTTAGAGCAAATAAGTGTTGTTTTAATGTTGAAGTAAACATTGTAGGAGTGCAGGGAAACAAAAACGGAGCAAGTCATTTTGTTTGTTGCAAAGCTATTTCGGAACTCCTTTGTAATACTGTTACAAACAGACCGTTAAAAGATTATTTTCATGGCTCCGTGTTTTAACATTACAAACTATTGACAGCTGGGGTGCAGCCGAGTTACGTTACACACGCGACTCTTAAAGGAGCCCTGTGTATTAAATAGACGTACTTCAACTAACGTTTAAGGATGTAAGGTTAATGTTAGTTGTCAACGTTAACAAAGTATCCAATTAACCTTTCATTAGTTACCAGTAGTAGTAACAAATCTATTATGTATTTTATCCAAACAGGCTAATACCATGTCATGCAGATTTACCATCATGTGTAATGAAAAACTCAGTTCCTGTAAATGACAAATCTGAAATGCTGAATTGTTTTAATGAGCACTTTGTATCTTCCGGCTCTCTATTTGACTCTGCTCCTTCTGTCTCTAACACCCTGTGCTGATGAACCGATGAGTGGTGGTCAGACTTTCAGCTTTACACCATTTTCAGTGCTGGAGGTACACAAAGCCCTGAAATCACTAGATGCTAGAAAACCTGCAGGTCCTGATGTTCTTGACCCCTGCTTCTTGAATTAGCAGCTGATTTTATAGCGGAACCACTCACATATATTTTCAACCTGTCTCTGGAATGTAATGAAATTCCTAGGATTTGGAAATCCGCACATGTTCTCCCACTATTAAAAGGGGGAGATCCAACGCTCTTAAATAATTAGACCTATTTCGAAGCTGTCACCTCTGGTAATTCCTTTTTATCTACATTCCAATCAGGTTTTAGAAAAAAACATAGCACTATTACAGCAGCCATGAATGTTTTAAATTATGTTACAGATAAAAAGCAGCATGTTTCACTTTTTTATCAAACTTTCTAAAGCATTTGACACAGTCGACCATGGCATACTGAAACAGATTATTTAATATAGGTCTTTCTGAGCATGCAGTTGCATGGTTTGCAAACTACCTAACAGAAAGAACATCGAACACGAAGTATCAAACGGATTCTCCGCCATTAACTAACGTTAACATTAGGCTAACGAGTTGTCTGCCATTATCTAGGCTAACAGCTAGCTAACAAGACCAATGTACATGGTCAGTTAGCAAAAATCAATAATATAAAACTGACGCTTTTGTAAAACTTTTGTACACCAAGTCGCTTAGCGTTTCATGCTGCGCTATTTTTCTGAGTGACGAGTTAGGCGTTCCCATTGAAGGGCCGTTCCCAAAGAACGGGCGTTCCCAAAGTGCCTGCACACTGCAGATAGACCCTTCTCTTTTATTTACCACCTCATACTATACCATATTACCATCTATTTTTTATTTCTGATTTTCCCCCCATTTTTTTCCCAATTTAGTAGCCAATTGAACCCCTATTCTAATTCAATTCCCCCCCGTAGCAACCGCTAGAGAATCACCGCTGCACAACCCTGTCAGCCGGCAGTAGGACGGAGATCGCCATGCCCCTCTTCAGGGCGCGACTCCTCCAAGGTTCCTGACCGTAGTTCCAACTCGCCCAGGGCCGTTCTATGCGCAGCGATTCTCTCCGAGCCCCTCCCCCCCACCCGGAAGCAGCCGCCAATTGCTGCTTCCACAGGGCGCCGGCCATGCTCGGATCTGGCAGGACCGGGGCGCGAACCCCGATCCTCAGAGCACAACTGCAAGTCGGCGCTTTTACCGCTGTACTACCGCGACGGCCCTCATGTTACCATCTTTTTATACTATTTCCAGCAATTGATACCACTGCAAAGCAACAACACCTACAATTTCTTTAGGAATTGTTAATCTAGTTTCCATATATATTTACAGATTTCCCAACAAGCACAATCTGTCAATCAACTTGCTTTGCTCCACCCACTAAGTTTGCCTCCTTCCCACCCTTCCAACATAGAGCATAGACTGTAGAAAAGTGTTTCTCAATGTGAGCAAATACATTAATTGCGAAGTCAATTCCTCACATATTGAGAGAAACGACAGATAGAGAAAGCTAGCTAGCTATCTGTTTTAGATTTAGATTTACATCGGATGCCAGTGAACATTGTGAGGTGAGTCTTCCTGCAGACCTCAACCACTAAGCCCCACCTCATCCACAAGGGGCCTAAGCATTGAGGTGGAAGTTGCGTCATGTGCCCTGGCGTCACTTCCCACCACGTGCCAGGACCTTTTTGTTACTTCCCATTATGCCAATAACGTTAACGTTAAGCAGCAGACAACTTAATACTAGGAGTTGGCTAGATAGCTAACGTTAAGAAATTAGTATAAATGTTACTGTGTTGTTTTTTCCATTGCTATGTTTACTTGTAGCCAAGCAAACGTTTACATTCGTGAGAAGTCATGAATCATAATGGTTGTGTAACGTAACTAGCTAACGTAAGCTAACGTTAAGTAGCTAGCTTTCTAGCAATTAGTGTTGTAATGCGGCTAAGTAACAACGTACTTTATGATATATTGTTTGTTTTACAAACATTAGCACTTCAATTAACATCAGTTTTATGTGTTGCTAATGTAACGTTAACGTTATGTATGTAACGTTAGCCCCCTACTGTAGTTAGATACTAGCTCTCTGTTCTCAAGTCTATCTTTTAATGTTACTAGCTACCATTGTTTTTTGTGGGGGAGGGGGTGATAAATGGATTCTTTTGGCCTGGTCAGTAAATAGTCACCTAAGCAATGGCAACCTTGGGTCTCCAACGCTATCTATAAAGAATATAAACGCGACGGAGTGAGCCAGTTCATGCTTTTATAGCCACAATCAGAATCAATTAATGAAATTAAAAATATAATTACAGATAGTCAACATGCAATGTTATTATTGGCAATGATTATTTGTACGAAGGTCTTAAGTTATTGAACTGCATTAATTAAATATGATGACGTAGGAACTGTGTGAATCACTACAAAGAGCCATTTTAAATGTTATTGTACTTACACTGTTATGATTTCTTTATTTTTTTACAGATGCATCGTTCCATTCTGCAGGGAATTTCAACTTTGCAACTTGACAGATGCACAACCTGCTGCAAATTGTGTCACTGTCCACTTTAACAAAAGACAAAAGAATAGTGGATCCCTTCTCTGGTCTGGCTTCCCTGTAATGATGTACACATGTATTATCTTGTGTCATATTATCAAATGTCTTCTGTGTTATATTTACTGTGTATTACTGGAGTGTATTGAAAACAATTGAAGAAATTTCCCATTTCCCATCCCCAGTGCTTTCAACATGATTCAACCACACCTACGAGCTAGAAAACTACAAGTCGTGCACTTACACCCATCCAAAATATTGTGGATTCTAGACTATCTTACAAATAGGCCTCAATGGCTAAGACTGCCTAGTCCTGTTTTATAATAGAATAGAATAACTTATTTTCCCGGTAAGGAACTTCAGTTGTAGCCCCAGCAACAACAAAAACGACAGACAGTGGGGCAGACCCACAACCATATCAAACAAAGACATTCAATATAATCATTGCATTAATCAAACTAAGTGAATTAAAGTGGAATACAGCCATGGTTAAAAATAGCCCCCGCTGTCCCGAGATGTCCAGTGTCATTAAGCAATCCAACACACAAACTCCGCCTCCACGACATTCCTCCATACACGCAGTGTTGCGGTCTCCACCTGCCCCCCCCCAAGCCAAATCCAGAAAAAATTTAATCCGACAATATGAAGTCGGTGCTCGTAGCGCCGTCACTAGGCTAAGAGCTGTAGATGATTCGACTAATCATAAAAATGCCACATCAAAATATATTTCTGTAATATCTGATAAAACATGGACGCAGCGAGAGAGAGATGTCAGTTTCTTTGATCAATCTATGCTGTCTCTTCTTGATAAACTGTTACACATTGCTTAGGATATTCGCTAGCTTATACTCAGTGGCGAGAGTCTCCGTCAGGGAGAGTTGATTTTAAATAGATTGATTACATGTTGCATCTAGCCTAGTTGTTACAGCTGCGATTCTGCGGAACATCTGCAGCATTGCATTAGCTGGCTGCACGTGTGTGTGCGCCCGTGTGCGTGTGTTAGCTAGCCTACTGCTGCGTGTTGGCTAGTCAGCCCTACTTTCCTCAAACTTTGGAATACTTCCTTTATAGTTTGATGTGAAATCCTCTCTGTCCTTCTGTCTATTTCGCTTTGCTCGACAACCAGGCACTGTATGAAGTTGAAATTCGCTAGGTGTATTGCTCAGGACCCAAGGAAGTGCAGTGCCGACTGAAGTTGATTGGATGAGTTGTTCTCCAGAAAAGAAGCTATTTGTCCTAAAAACTGTAGGAGGGTATAATCTGAAGCAGCCAGAGGGTACTGTGACATCAGCTGCAGAGGCTGCTAGAGTGCATTGGAACATTGAGCTGCAGAGGGTTTGTTGCCAAGACAACAATCGCTATATCAAAACTTTAAGTGAAGTTGAAATTCGCTAGCTGTATTGCTCGGTACCCAAGGAACTGCAGTGTTGTAGTTGATTGAATGAGTGGTTCTCCAGAAAGCTGCAAGCATCAATACCGGGGCCCAAGCAATCGGCCCGTTCCGAACAGGCACGAGCACTGCCCTAGTACAGTCAAGCCAGAACGTCTGCACACCCCTTTCACCTTATCCACGTTTTATTACGTTACAGACATATTCTACAATAGATTGAGTTCATTTTTTGTCTCAATTCTACACAAAATAGCCCATAATGACAAAGTGAAAACAGGTTTAGACATTTGTGCTAAATTATTAAAAATCAAAATGTAAAATATCATATGTACACAAGTGTGCACATCCTTTGATATGACACCCAAAAGTGAGCTGAGGTGCATTTTGTTTCCACTGATACTGCTTGAGATGTTTCTACAACTTAATTGGAGTCCACCTGTGATAAATTCAATTAATTGGACATGATTGGGGATTGCCAACACCTGCCTATATAAGGTCCCACAGTTGACAGTGCATGTCAGAGCAAACTCCAAGCCATGGGGTCAAAGGAATTATCTGCAGACCTCAGAAACAGGATTGTGTCAAGGCATAGATCTGGAGAAGGGTACGGAAAAATCTCTGCAGCTTTACAGGTCCCAAAGAGCACAGTGGCCACCATCATTCGTAAATGGAAGAAGTTTGGAACCACCAAGAATCTTCCTAGACCTGGCCGCCCGGCCAAACTGAGCAATCGGGGAAGACGGGCCTTGGCCAGGGAGGTGAGCAGGAACCCGAGGGTCACTCTGACAGAGCTCCAGCGTATCCTTGTGGAGATGGGAGAACCTTTCAGAAGATCAACCATCCAGGCAGCACTCCACCAATCAGGCCTTTATGGTAGTGGCCAGACGGAAGCCCCTCCTTAGTAAAAGGCACATCACAGCCCGCTTGGAGTTTGCCAAAAGGCACCTAGAGGACTCTCAAACCATGAGAATCAAGATTCTCTGGTCTGATGAAACCAAAATGGAACTTTTTGGCCTGAATACCAAGCGTCACGTCTGGAGGAAACCAGGCATCACCTGGCTAATACCATCCCTACAGTGAAGCATGGCGGTGGCAGCATCATGATGTGGGGATGTTTTTTCAGCAGCGGGGAACGGGGCGGACTAGTCCTGATAGAGGGAAAGATGAATGCAGCTAAGTACACCGAGATCCTTGAAGAAAACCTGCTCCAGAGTGCTCTGGACCTCAGACTGGGGGCGAAGGTTTACCTTCCAACATGACAACAACCCGAAGCACACAGCCAAGAGAACAAAGGAGTGGCTTCGGAGAAAGTCTGTGCATGTCCTTGAGTGGCCCAGCCAGAGCCCAGACCTGAATCCAATTGAACATCTGTGGAAAGGGCTGAAAATGTCTGTGTACCGACGCTCCCCATCCAACCTGATGGAGCTTGCAAGGATATGCCAAGAGGAATGGGCAAAAATGTCCAGAAACAAGTGTGCCAAGCTCGTAGCTTCTTTCCCTAGACGCCTTGAAGCTGTAATCGCGTGTGTACAGATATGTAACCCCTAAATAACCTATTTATGTCAGTAAAATAAAATTGCATATTTTCTAAAAACCTGTTTTCACTTCGTCATTATTGGCTATTGTGTGTAGATGTTTTGAGGCAAAAAATGAACTCAATCTATTGTAGTATAAGTCTGTAACATAATAAAACGTGGAGAAGGTGAAAGGGGGTGTGCAGACTTTCCGGCTTGGCTGTATATTAAAATACACCATCATATCTGTCTCTTACGTTCTCGATCACTCACAGCGAAATGGCAGCCATCAGAGGCAAGCCCCCCAGCATCTCAGGCATACAATATAGCCTATATATAAAAAATTATATGATATTATATTTTCAGCAGACTGAAATGAAGGAATTAATAAGGAATAAGATTCTATAATGATTTAATTGGCCATTGATAAAGTTGTCCTCCAATAAGGGATGGCTAAAATATAAATGAAAATGAGCCAGTTACAGTAATGTAGAGGTGGGTTTATAATGCAATAAAATTCTTATCCACTAATATACTGATTAGCCTATACTTTAGCATCTGAAATCTCATCTAGGGCTTTGGGGAACAAAATTAATGAATCGTCAAAATGTTCATAAATTAAACATTTTTATTTTAGAAAATGCCCTGTGTGAGGTTGTGTAGAAATGCAGGAAATTAGTTTGGCAATGTTTCGTAATTGAAAGAAACATGTACGGTTAACGATTTTACATGTTGATCGAAGTACATAGCCTGATCAAAAACACCAAGATTTCTAAGTTTAGGCTGTACAGCTGAAGAAAGGGACCCAGTACACCGAGTAACCTTGGACGCTATGCTGTCTGACGCAATAAGGACCTCAGTCTCATCTGCATTTAGCTGTAAAAAGTTGTTAGCCATCCAGTCCTTAATGGCAATCAGACAATTGTGCAATACAATCAGTTTCAGTCTCAGGCTTAAGAGACATACAGCTGGATATCAGTGTAACAGTGATAAGAGATACCTTTAAAATTTGCTAACAATATGACCTAAGGGAAGCATGTACAGAGCAAATATATGACCCACAACAGAACCCTGAGGCACACCACAGGAAAGAGCAGCAGTTTGACATGTAGGGACCAAGCGACAGAAAAACTCCTATCCCAGAGATAGGAGGAAAACCTGTCCAGGGCGCTCCCAGACACCCACTGCCTAAGCCTTTGTCAAAATGCTGTTATCTACAGTATCAAAAGCTGCACTAATATCTAGTACCACCAAAACAGAGCATTCACCCACATCCTTATGTCGTTACAGACTCTGAGAAGAGCAGTTTCAGTGGAATGCTTCTGACCGAAATTTATCTAAAATGTTGTGTGCAGTCAAGACAGCAGTGAGCCATTTGACAACAACTTTCTAATATTTTTGAGATTAAAAGCAGTTTAGAAATAGGCCTATAGTTATTGGGAAGGGATGGATCAGAAGAGGCTGAACTGCATGTTTAAAATAAGCTGGGACACAGCCAGATTGCAGGGAGCTAGTTCTAATAGAAACCAGGCATGGACCAATAGACCCAAGTACAGATCACTGAGGTCTTGCAGGCAAATGAGAGAGAAGCCAGTGGTGGATTAGGGGGGGGGGCTGAAGCCAGGGGCCCTTATTGGAGTAGGGGAATTGAAATGTATTCCATCTAGGTCATATTCTTCTGATTTATCTTTTATCTTCCATCCAAAACCTATTCCGTTATGTCTATACTCTCAACATTCTTTTAGGACACTTTTAGTGGCATTTTCATCCCCACATCCCCTAAGCCGAATCCAGTATGTTAGAACCAGTTTGTCTCTCCTGAGCTCTAGTGGGATTTCCCCTGATTCTACTAACACGGCATTACATGGCGTTGATCTCATTGCACCGATGCTAAGTTTCAAGGCTTTGCTTTGCATTCTATCAATTTGGTTTAAGTGCGATTTAGCTGCTGCCCCATAAACAAAACACCCATAGTCAATTGCTGATCTCATCAAAGCCCTATATATATCTATTAATGCCTGCTTATCTGCTCCCCATGTATATCCAGATATACCCCTCATTAAATTTATTACTTTTTTACATTTAGTTTCTAGCTTTTCCACATGTGTCTTCCATGTACATCTCTCATCTACCCAAATTCCCAAATATTTAAATTCCTTTACTTTTTCCATTGGTTGTCCATATAAAAGAAGACACTGTTCTTCTATCTTTTTCTTTCTAGTTATGTACATGTAGCAAGACTTACTTGTTGAGATTTTAAAACCCCAATTGTATGACCATTGCTCTACCTTTAAAATAGCTTTCTTAATCTCTCTCAGCACACTTGTGTTGTCTCTCCCCCTAATCCATATAGCTCCGTCATCTGCATATAATGATGAGCATATCCTTCTGTCAAGATTCATGAATATATCATTAATCATAATGTTAAATAACACCGGACTAATGACGCTTCCTTGTGGAATTCCGTTAACGATATCATACTCATCGGATAACTCTGGTCCTACCTTAACTCTAAACTTTCGTTCTGATAGAAAATCTAGTACCCAGTTGTAAAATCTTCCACTAATGCCCATTCTATTCATTTGAATTAACAGCCCTTCCCTCCACATAGAATCGTACGCTTTTTCGATGTCAAAGAAAACAATCACCATCAATTCTTTCATTTTAAATGCTTTCTCTATTTCATTGCTAACTTTAACAAGTGCGTCCATGTAAGACCTACCTTTCCTGAATCCATTCTGGTATGATGCAATTAAGCCTCTCCTTTCTAAAAAATAGTTAAGTCTTCGGACCAAAATCTTTTCCATCCATTTGCACAGATGCGAAGTTAAAGCAATGGGTCTATAATTTCCAGCATTATTTGGGTTTTTACCGGGTTTGCTAAAAGGTAAAATGAGTGCACTCTTCCATCTTTTTGGTAATAATCCTTCTCTCCATATTTTATTGAACAGTTCCAGAATTATTCTCAGTACTTGATCAGGTAATTTACGAAACATAGCGTAACTTAGTTGATCCTGCCCCGTTGCTGTGTATCCAGTGTTATTTATCGCTATTTCTAACTCACTCATAGTCAGCTCAGCATCAGGATTTGTGTCTATATTATTATTTTTTCCCCTAAGTATATTACGATTTTCCCTTATCACTGTCTCTTCTCTTTTTATGCAGATCGTCTAAGTGATTCCCACTGTGTACATTAGCAAAGCTCTTACCCAATATATTAGCCTTTTCTTTATCTGTTACAGCTATTGTTTCTCCATCCTCTAAGATTGGGATTTTAGTATATTTCCTTTTGCCACTCATTGTCTTTAACATTTGCCATACATCACCTAGTTTCACTTCTCTGCCTATAGTAGCACAGTATTCCCTCCATGCATTCTTTTTACTGGATTTGATAATTCTACGAGTCAGAGCTTTTTTCTTTTGATAATCCATTAAGTTTTCTTGATTCAAGTTAGTCCTTAACACTCGTAATGCTTTAATTCGTTCTCTGATAGCTTTAGTGCATTCTTCATTCCACCATGATACCGCTTTCCTTTTCCCTGTTATTTTACTCATGGGTATACTCTTTGATGCAGCATTCAAAATTAAGTTAGTCACTATAGAATAGCATTCTTCTATACTACCATTCATTGAAATTGACTTAATTCCCTCTATGCAGTATTCTTGATATTTTTCCCAGTCAGCTTTTTCAAAGCACCATTTTTCTAATACGTACCTTTCTTGGGCATGCATATTAATTTCTATAGAGCAGAAGATTGGATAATGATCACTTCCTATACTAGAACTATCATCCACGTTCCATTTGCATGAGCATGCTATATTTCTAGATACTAACGTTAGATCTAGACATGATAGGATATTTCTGTATATATCTAATCTTGTTCCTTTTCCATCATTAAGACATACTAGTGCTCTTTCTTCTAACAGTTCTTCAACTACATTGCCATTATTGTCTGTATGTATACTGCCCCATAAGCTATTATGTGCATTGAAATCACCGCACCAGATTTCTCCTCTACCATGTTCAATTGTATTAAACATTTCAGCACTCAGCTTCTTGCACGGGTTGTAAAAGTTGATTATTTTGAGACTGACACCTGCATTACACACTTCAATAATTACGCATTCTATGTCTGCTGGTGATGGTATTCTTCGGAAGACGACACTATCTTTGACAAATGTAGCACAACCGCCGCCTTGGTTGTCTACCCTGTCATACCGGGCTGAGGTATATCCTGGGATAATAAAATCTAGATGGGGTCGTAACCAGGTTTCTTGTACACATATAATATCCGGTCGTGGTTTTGCGTCAATTATATATTTTTTAAATTCTTGGCCATTTGCAATGAGACTTCTCGCGTTCCATTGTAATAAATGGATCACCATAATAATTTTAATCAATAGCCTACCCCCCTCCATCAGAGTTTACTTTCAGCATTTTATGTACATCTTCTGCTTTCAGGTCTTTAATACCCAATAAATTCTTCTGCTGCATTCACCACTGTCTTAATTCTGTCACTTTTCTTCTCTTGCTTGGTAGCCACATTAATTATTTTACAAATGAAGGCTATGAAGCTTGTCTGATCCACTACCAACGAGTCTTCTTTAACCTTACATTTATGGGCACATTGAGTCTGCTGTACAATCGGATCACTTCTGTCTTCTTGCTGTATTCTAGGTCTGCTTGTTCTCTGGGGTAAAGGCCTAGGCCTACCACTACCTTCTTCACCTCTCCCCACCTCTTCATATGTTACAGTTCTTTGCATTTCTTCATTTACTCCATCTTTGTTTGTCTGCAACCTCTTAACTTCTATTATTTCCCCCCCCTCTAATTTCTTTCTTGACTTCCTCCTCGGTCATTTCTATTGGCACATTTGAAATTACACCTCTCAGTTTAGCTATTATTCCGGGAATATGCGTTGAGATTTGTGTACCATCAAGTGTATCTAACTTGAGGATTTTGTCTTGTTGATGCTTATTTGTAGCTGAGATAAGGCAAATCTAATCTTTCCAATTTCTTTTTCAATTACTTTAGTCATTTTAACTGGGTGAAACTGACCTGTCTCCCTCCCAAACACAATTACGACTTTCCACTCCTTTTCCGTCTCTTGCACCTTTCCCAACTGTCCTGTATTGCCCCGATTATCTTTTACTTTTTTAGCAGCACCCCCTTCTCCTTGACTACCATGATCTGACCAATCTTCTGTTCTACCTTTCATCTCCTTCAGTTTCTTCCTTTTATTCGACATAGTATACCACTCCATATTTTTCCTCTTCACCACCCTCTGAGCTGTCACCCATTCTACACTCACGGTACGGTTGACTGCAATCCGCCTTGCTTCCTGGTATCCCTAACGCGTGTCTTTCTCTCTCCTACACGATCTGTCTCCACACCAAAACAAAATCCGACGGCTTCCTCAGTCGAAAATCACAATCTGAACACAAGCCAAGACAGGGTTTAAATACACTCACAGACAGGTGCAACAAATTAGAGAGAGCAGAAAGCGGAAACGAGAATCAACTGTAGCGAGTAGAAGAGTTAACGAGGAAATCAGGAAAGAGAATAGTGACAGCAAAGGCGGAAAGGAGAGACAGCTGTAGCGAATAGAGAAGATGACGTTAGATAATTAGTAGATTAGTAGAAGCCCTAATTTCTATGAGGTTAGTAGATTAGTCTTCTCCAAACATTACAAGGAAGTTAGTCATTAGTAGATTAGTAAACGTTAATTCTATGAAGTTGGTAAATTAGTAATCATTAGTACTGAAAGAAGGAAAATAGCAGGAAATTACAGAGAACACCGAATTTACTGAAAACACAACGTGTGATGAAGTGGGAACACAAATGTTACAGCGGTGTGGGATAACTAGACCTTGTACTGAGATCTTATTTGATGCTACAGTGTGCAAAAGTTTGCCTGAATGCCTGGTAATCTACATGTAGGGAGAACCGGGACGAAAGAAAAACTTTTTACATTCATCCGGTTTACTCGAAAGTCAGTAGAGATAGAGAGGCCATATTTTCTGACAAACAACATGTCTGTGTCCCTCACTAATAGCAACTGGAATTTTGTTTCCAGCATAAACGAGTCGGATATAAATTGGCCACAAACCGGATGAGTGCAATGTACACTGAATCGGGACGAAAGAAGCACCTGATGAAAAAGTGTGCTTTAACGGTCTTATCTACTGTATGTCTTGTTGTTTTTTATGCTCATTCCTTTCAACAAATGTACTGTCAGCCAAAATGCCATGTTAGTGACGAGTCAATGAATAATGCTATAAGTTTAAAATTCATGAAAATCAACCATGCGTCAAGAGCATAATGTTGCATAAATAATAGAATTTTGCCTCACAACGTTAAACGGTCTATATATCTGTAGACATCGATGTATTGTAATGTATATATCATATCTATTGTGTCTATGTATTCCTTATTTTAATTAATTGTTAAACACTGCCATGAATTACTTTTTAATTGTGGGTTCAAATCAATAACTGGTTGAAATAGGCTTATAATGGGACATTATTTAGGCTAAATCACTTAAAATAAGAACTGTGTTCCAAATACTAAAAACTGACCCTGGTATTTTGTTAGGGACGTATCTCTCTACCATTTATGATACTTGTCGCTATCTATTTATGATAAGCCTATGGCAAAAATGAATGGAGAAAATATTTAGAACCATTGGGTGTGCTTTTTGACGTCAGGGTACTTTAGGACTTAGTCCAAAAAATGTCAGCTGCTTTCAGCATGCTACTGACGGAGACTGCTCTACAACGCTTACACCAAAAGAATACATTGTAAGCTGCTGCGGGGCAAAAGAAATACTGAGCGGGGCGAAAGAAACAAAGTGTTTTTTTCGTCCCGCTCGTCTCTTAGTTCAATACAATACTGTATTGAAAATGAAATTGTAAGCTCACTGAGCTTCACTGACTTGATTGATGACGTTCATAAACGTACGATCTAATAATAAGTATGTGGATGAAATTCAATACAATTACAATTCAATTCAATAGAATTTCTTGTTTACTTACACTAGTAATCATTTTGATGGAAGGGCCCCTGTTTGAATTACAGCCAGGGGCCCTATGCAACCTTAATCCGGCTCTGAGAGAAGCGGTCCAAAATTGAGGGCCGAGTTGTATAAACAGAAAGAGGAGTAGAAGAGGGGATGATGCTAGCCCTGACAACTCATACTGCAATCCTTATTTGAAAAGACAGGCACATCAGGAGGTGCAGGAGTGACAATGTTATTGATGGTGTCAAACAGGACTTTAGGGTTGCGTTTACTGGAGGAAATTAGGTTAGCAAAGTAAGAAGCCCTCGCATCCTTAACCATATTGTTAAACTCAGTTATAAGGTCTTTGTAATAGAGACGGTGAACATGGAGCTTGGTGGATTTCCACAAACGCTCTACCCTCCTACATTTATGCCGGAAACAACGGATAGTGTCATTTCACCAGGGGGATGAATTGACGGAGGGAACGAGTCTCATTTTACTAGGAGCCACTTTATCCGAAACGGCAGAGCAATGTGAATTAATGGAGTGGACCAGACTAGAAACATCAGCATGAGAAGACAACACTGCGCTTGGGTCAAAAGCTGCAGAAAACTTCTCAGCTGAGAGGCGATTTAAAATGTGAGAGCAATTGACACGTTTACTAGGCAGAGAATCTAAAATGAAAGACAGGTTGAATAAAACACATTCATGGTCAGTAACATGCAGCTCCTCAGAGCAAATTTGAATCAATATTTAAACCAAGCGTAAAAACAAGGTCCCAACGTATGACCCTTAATGTGTGTGGGAGCAGACACGTGTTGAATAAAATGAAACGACTCAGTGACATTAATAAAATCAGCAGCAAATCTGTATGAAACGTCATTGACGTGAATATTAAAATCACCAACCATAATATCTCTGTTCAACCTAATGATGGAGGATAAAAAATCACTGAATTCAGACATAAAAGAGCTATTAGAACCAGGGGGTCGGGAAATTAAAATACAATAAAATGGATTTGAACGACCAACTTTGGTCATCTGCAGTTCAAACGAGGGGGAAAGACCCACTGCTCACCGTCCGGCTTGGACAGCGGTTCTTGAAAACCACAGCGAGTCCTCCACCACGGTCCGAGGTCCTGGGAGTGCTGATGAAAGCACAATCCGGTGGGCAGAGTTCGATTAGGCCATATTCCAAGCTCCTTTGCCAAGTCTCGTTCAGAAACAAGAAGTCCAAGCATTTAGAGACAAATAAATCATTCAATATGAAGGACTTATTTGCAATGGAGCGAGCATTTAGTCAGAACCGCTGCGCACAGTGGCACGTTTCACCGGGGGGGAGGCCCTATCTGTAACAACAGTCTGAATAGGGAGATGAACCAGTGAAGGTGATAATGTTAATGCCAGGGGAGGACAGTAAGGAGGGCTAGCGCTGGAAGCAGTGGCCTGAGCCGAGGCAGAGGAAATGCACTGAAATGCACTGCTCCACGGGCTAAAGTGGGGAACAGGACCAGAAATAAAAACAGACTTTCCACAACTATTTAAAAGGTTAAAAAGTCAGCTCAGACTGCTGACGAGCTGCATCGATAGTCCCCCACATGGACTATTACCCGTTTGATAGAGGACGGGAGTGAGCGCAGAAGCCCCGGGAGCTTATCCAGGATGACAGCGACCGTGGCTCCAGGGGAAACAGTGTGTGGCTGCGTTGACAAAGTGGATGTTCCTTATTATGGAATCCCCAACTATTAATATGGTTGGGGGAAAAAGGGGATGAGGAGGTGACGGCTGTGGATTCTCAGGGCAGGAGAGTGCAGGATCTGTTTCCACACTGTGTGTTGGAAACCCCGACTGGGGATGGGGTGTCAGAGCAGGCAAGTGTTGTGGCTCAGGGCAAGGAAGACTTCCAGAGCGTCTGCTCACGGCCTCCCTCAGGACCTTAATACGGGAAGAGGAGGACATTACCCGAGATGAGGGCCATTGATTTAGCTTCACCGTGGAATGGTGAGCCGTCTGAATACTGCTAGCCACCAACGATGAAGAAGTTGTAGTGTCAACAGGCGCCGTTTTCGGAGCGGGATCAGGATGAGTCAGAGCCGCAAGAGCATCAGCTGGGTGGACCGGAGTGTCGTCAGACAGGGTCGCGTAGCGGTTGGCGTAGTTGGCAATGTCTGTATTGCTAACATGGTGGAGAAATGTTATCTGTTGGTTTGTGCCATAACACAGTTTTATCAAGGGGTAGCTAAAGACTAAAACACACTAAAAACACCCTAAGACGCTAAAACAGATAAAACACTAAAACAGATAAAATGCTTAAACATCCAATGCGATAAAATGCGTAAACACAGCGTGCAAGGAGCGTTAACCTGAGTTAATGGAAGAGGTTCTGTCCATAGCTAAGGGAGAGGTCCAAATGGATTCTGAGAAGGTCACAGCTGTGACCCCATCTTCCTGGGCTGGCTCTTGATAGGTGGGTAGGATTGTTTTCCCTGTCATGACTGCATGGTTTCTCAAACTCTGTCTTCATAGCTATGCAGCCATAGATTACTCCTGGTGGGGGCACTTGTCCAACCCTCCCACGCCACGCCCCCACCCCCCCCCCCCCCCCCCCCCCCCCCAGTTGGTGCTCCTGCTGCTCAATTACACTTTCCCTAACTGTTTTCTCTCTCTTTTTTTTCTACATTCTGCCGGCGGAGCTTATGCCCCGCATCTCGAGAGTTGTTGTCCAGCTTCCTGTCCGTCGCCGCTTGCCCCTCCCTGCCAGCTGCTCCCGCCGCCATCGTCGCCCGGTTCCCCACCATCATTGCCGCCACATCTGGACTGTCATCTAGCTGCTGCAAATTCTATTATCATGGACATTGGCTGTTTTGACCATGCTGGTCTTTAAGCCCTAGACCCTGAGCCGACAAGAGGAGGATGGGTTCCCCCCCTTGAGTCTGGTTCCTCCCAAGGTTTCTTCCTAGTTACACCAGGGAGTTTTTCCTTGCCACCATTGCCTTTGGCTTGCTCTTGTTGGGGGTTTAGGCTTGGTTTTTCTGTGAAGTGCATTGTGACAACTAGTTGTGAAATGCGCTATATAAATAAATATTTATTTGATTTGATTTGATGTGAAGCAAAGAGGCACTGAGTTTGAAGGTAGGCCTTAAAATACATCCACAGGTACACCTCCAATTGACTCAAATAATGTCAATTATCCTATCAGAAGTTTCTAAAGCCATGACATAATTTTCTGGAATTTTCCAAGCTGTTTAAAGGCACAGTCAACTTAGTGTATGTAAACTTCTGACCCACTGGAATTGTGATATAGTGAATTAAAAGTGAAATAATCTTTCTGTAAACAATTGTTGGAAAAATTACTTGTGTCATGCACAAAGTAGATATCCTAACTCACTTGCCAACACTATAGTTTGCTAACATGAAATTTGTGGAGTGGTTAAAAATGAGTTTTAATGACTTCAACCTAAGTGTATGTAAACTTCCGACTTCAACTGTAAATGTTATATGCTGCTAGAAAAATATCTCCATGGGGATAATAATGTAGCCTATCTATCTATCTAGTTGCAATGTTAAAAAATTTTGTACTTGACAACCAAGTATAAACCTCAGCTGTTACAACATTCATTTAAATTATGTCTTCTTCCATGAAGCATTTTTTGTTAGTTGACACTTTGATGTGATGCACAAAGTTTGAATGACCATCTTTCAGATGGTAAAATGGTAAGTTGCTTGTTTAATTTGTGACAGTGGGGTGCCTTGTATGTGTGAGTAACTTGGCATTTTTGAAATATAATTTCTTTTTGTACTGTGTTTCTGATGAGTAACTGATGACAATGCATATCAATTTATAAACCATGAGATAATTAAATCTAGAGAGAGAGATGCATACATATACGCAAACACGCATGCATTCTGGCTAAAATAAACACATATGCCTGGATTCTGTCATTTCCCCTTTACCATGAATTACAAATAAATTGAAGTTTTTTAGTCATATTTTTAAATAGATTACCGTACTTGTTTTTAATGGGTTATTGTAGCCTATATGATAGACCTACTAATGGTGTGTATGTCAGTAGATTATCTAGCTAACATAATTTTACAAACATGCCTTTTGCAAGGTAGCTACAGTAGCCTATAAAGTTGTTAAAATATAACACTAGGAACGCCACAGCGGTCAATGACCGTTGTCACAAAGAAATTCAATAAATATGCTGTCATGGAATCCATATAGCTATCCCTTTGTGACTTTTCCGTACGTATTAAACATTCTGATATTATTTGAATATTAATATTGCTTAAGGAAGAAACTGACCATCATTTATCTTGCCTGTATCATTAGCCTCTTTCACACATGCAATACGGAACATTACCGGAAAAGTTGATCCAGCAATATTCCGGAATGTTCCGTATTGGTAGCGTTCATACAACCAACGCTCTACCCTATGTTGCTAGGATACGTTTGTTTACTTAGCCTACTACTGAAAAAATGGCAGGTGATGAAGTGACAGAGTGTGCAGTTGTACTACAGTTACTCTTGTTTATTTATACATTTTCGAGGCAAACGCTGGCAATAATACATCTGTTCCAATCACGAAACACCATTCGTAAACAAAAACTTAACGAAAAAATCAGGATAAGTCGGGAACAACTCCGCTTTAGCTTGGCTCAAAGCCGGAGACGTCGCCTGTGGCGGCTGGAGGCTGTACGAGTCTTTCATGTGGCTCGGGGCTCGGAGAGACGAATGTGGGTACGGGAGCGACCCCATGGCATGCGTGATTGATCCGGTAATGTTCTGGCTTTGTTCACACGTCACATCGATACGGAACTTTTACGGAAACCTCACTAGGTCTTTTGCTGGCAAATTGCCGGCGCGGATATTCCGGAATTTCGACTTCGGCTCTTATTCACACATGACCCCTATCTGGCAATGTTCCGGAAAATTTACGGATAAGGCTGCATGTGTGAAAGGGGTCATTGATAATGTCTTGCGACGTTTGATCAGTAAAGTTGTTGCGAAATGACAAGGTTGCCACATGTGATTGTGTTGCCGAGTAAAGAATCATTATTTATCAAGCTACTGTATGACCTATGCTAGCTATAAAGGGGGAAGCTATACAGTAGGCCTACCAGTCAAAAGTTTGGACACACCTACTCGTAGAAACTTTTTTTTTCCGTTATTTTTACTGTTTTCCACATTTTAGAATAGTAAAGACATCAACACTATCAGATAACACAAATGGAAATATGCAAAGACCCAAAAAAAGTGTAAAACAAATAAAAAACGTCTTATATTTTAGATTCTTCAAAGTAGCCACCCTTTGCCTTGATAACAGCTTTGCACATTCTACCTGGAAATAAGGTATCAAGAGTCTTTCGGTATCCTTTTATACAGAGTCATGATAGCATCACCTGTTTACCTGTGGAATACCTGTTTACCACAGAAGTTGGTTGAGAGAATGGCAAGAATGTGCAAAGCCGTTATCAAGGCAAAGGGTGGCTACTTTGAAGAATCTAAAATATAATACTTTTTTTTAATTTGTTTGCATAATTTAATGTGTTATCTCATTGTTTTGATGACTTTACTATTCTAAAATGTGGAAAACAGTAAAAAAAAACTTTTAAAAACCTATGAGTAGGTGTGTCCAAACTTTTGACTGGTACTGTATAAGCTACTGGGGAAAGTGACAGAGAGCTAGAAAATGCTTCCTTTGTGTTTAAACTTTATTTTCTTTGCTTGACAAATGTTACATTTGTTTCAGCTAAACACCACACTGGCAGAACAAATATAGCACTCACAAAGTTCAGAAGGAGAGCACCCAGGACGATGCCCTCACAACCACACCCTACAGTCCCGCAAACCCTTTGCCTTAAAGGGATAGCTTGGAATTTTGGACATAATGTCTCAATTACGACTTACCCATGATGTAGTTGATTGATGGAAACCATTTTCAGCTAATTCCATGCTGTCCCTTCTTTTGGACATACACATGTTGCTAATGCTAGTGCAACTCTAGACTGTCGTCGTATTTTATTTGCTTTGGGTGCACTGTGGAGTGTTTAAGTGCATTTGGTAGTAGATGCTACCGGCTGCCATAGAGTTGCGCTAGCATTAGCAACGTGTATATGTCCAAAAGAAGGGACAGCATGGAATTAGCTGAAAATGGTTTCCATCAATCAACTACATCATGGGTAAGTCGTAATTGAGACATTATGTCCAAAATTCCGAACTATCCCTTTAAAGCGACAGTTTACATAGAACACAAAACTTCTAGCGGTCACAAAAGCTTGCCTCTTAAAGCCTGAGGATCATAATATAAAGATAAATAATCTTTATTTTTTATGCATTTGGAATTTGAACAACAGTGTAACTAGGCCTACTATGAATTAAAATGTTTTCTAGCTGTTGCTTAATGAGTCCCCGGGTCGACACCTGGACGTAGCTAGAATAAAATAGATAACAATTTATTATGATAAATGAATAGTTTATGATTTATATAAAGATTGGCATGCTCTTTCTTCGTGTGGAGAAGGAGTCAGAATTGACGTTGTAATTTGCAGAGCTGTACGAATTCAAATTGCAAACTCAATTCCCAGAATTGAAAAAACGCTTATAATTATTTATTATATGGAAAGAGGACTACATCACAACAACAACAACGATGATGAAGATATGGTATTGGCAGGAACACGTGTTCTTCTCTCTCTTAATGCTCCTCTTTTGATAAGGAAAAAGGTGTCGCGTTGCAGTGTTCTTTTTAAACCATTAGGCAGTTATCCTGATACAACTTGTACGCTGTACGCTGACATATGCTGTCCCGCTGCTAGTGCAACTACTGCAGGAGCCGCGCCTGCAGCTGCCCGCACTCTGTCCAGTATCATCTTCACTGTCTCAGGCTGCGTTGCGGACGCTACTCCGGTGCTTTCGGCCGTCACTACAGATGTCCCATCTACGGCCACCGCTGCTCCTACGGCTGCTGCATCCAGCCATTCACCGCCATCCCAGTTGCCTGCGCCCTCCCGGGTTCGTCCACCCAGGCAAAACAGGCGGAGTACCGAAGTGCTTCCCTGGACTGTGGTTCCCTCTGTGGGAAGAGGACCTTGAGAGGACGCCCTCAACGTGTCCCCCTCTTCCTCCTGTCTCATTCTAGGCTCATCTATGGTCCGGCACGTCCATTGTCCTAACACAGAAACCTTTTGTTATCCCGGGGCTCGGGTACTCCATATTAATTAATTGCTCCATGAACTGCTGCGGGATAATCCTTCTGCATCCTCAGTGGTCATGCATGTTGGATCTAATGATTTTAAGTTAGAACAATCCGAAAAGTTGAAGGATGACTTTAAAACTCTGACACTGTCCTGGAGTCTGACAGACAGTGTGTTATTTCCGGACACCTGCCTTCTCCTCGGTTCGGAGATGTGAAATTCAGCCCGATACGCCAGCTGCATATCTCGCTTAAAGGACGGTGCTGTGCAATGGAGAATTCCTTTTGTGGATAACTTGCATGTTTTTTGGAAGCGACCCGACCTCTTTGCACGGGATGGACTTCATCTCAACAGAGAAGGTAAACGACTATTAGCCTACAATATAGAACTCACACTGAAGTCCTGTAAATCGTCTAAAGACTGACATTCACGTCATGTGGGAATCGGTTGTAGTTCATTAATTTCTCAACGTCGCAATAATACAAAGAAATACTGGGGTACTCTTCACAACAGCTCGGTCTCGCACATTAACACGCAACCTACATAGACTGTATAATATGGACAAAGCCACTGTGACGTCACCCATTGCCTTTCCACGGCCTCGTAAAAACTGAATTGAAGCTCTAGATGTCTTTTTTTTTTTGTACAAACTGCGCCTGCTCCGTGGAGCCGAAGCTACCCTGTCCAAATGACACAATATTTAAAAAAATCAGCACATGCAGAGGCATTAGATGAAGGAAAGGCACCTATTGCAATTACATTTTTTTGTGGGAAAAATTTATTGACTGAGTATTTTGACCGCATTGTTGCCATTGACTTACATGGTGAAAGACCTATACTGGAGCCAATCGCAGTGGCGCTACTGAGCAACGGCACAATTGCCGCTCCCAGCCCAACCAGGAAGTGAGCTTCAAAATGAAAGCCCAGTCTTGGCCCCTTGGCAACCTAGTGAAAATTGGTCTGACACAATCAATCCCAGTGAGGCCCAGACCAGAGCCGATAAAGTTAGCACTTTTGAATATTAGATTCCTCTCTAGCAAGACGTTTTATATTAATGATTTTATTTCTGAACATGGCCTCAGCTTTTTATTTTTAACTGAAGCCTGGCTTACTTCAACCGCTTCAGCTACTTTGTTAGAGTCTTCTCCACATAATTTCACCTTTTTATACTCCAGTAGGCAAAATAAAAGTGGGGGTGGCATCGCCACTATTTGCTCTAGTAGTTTTACCTGTACTCGATGTTCTTTTGGCAATTTTCTAACATTTCAATACTTAGCAATGGTTATCAAAGCACAACGGCCTGTACTCACTGTGACTGTCTATCGCCCCCCCCAAACATGATAGCAACTTCTTATCTGAGTTTTATGATTTTATGTCCATTGTTCTTACCAGTCATGATAAAATCATTTTACTTGGTCATCAAATGACTGTCTAGAGACTGTTGTTGTGAAGCGTAACACTAACAATGAAGTTATTGACAGATTTTCAAATCTGGTAAACACTTTTCCTCCATCCACCACTGGCTTAGTTGATGACCTTGTTGACGATTTTAATGATAAATTAAGATTCTCACTAGACATAGTTGCTCCTGCACAAACCAAAATAAGGCAATGAATCCGTAAATCACCATGGAAAAATGCTGCAATTTGTCAGCTAATAAGAAATTGTCAAAAAGCTGAAATACGATGGAGGAAAAGCAAATTACATGTTCACTTCGACATTTTTAAAAATCGAGTTATAATTTACAATAATGCAGTCAGGAAAGAAAGATGAGTTATGAAGACTGAGAGCAGGTGATGGATTTACAAGACTGTCGATTGTGGAAAAAAGCACTTTGGGATTATTTTGGTTATCTGAAATAATCTTTGAGAAATGAAGCCCATTTCTCAAAGATTATTTCAGATAACCAAAATATCGAGTTTCTAAGTGTCACTATTTCCCTGTAGCAAATCCATTTAACAAGCAAACCCCCACCTAGTCTATACCTACCCATGCGTGACATAGTGGACAATAGCGTCTATGTTTGAGTTCATAAATATATTTATTCATCATATAAAATTAGAATAACGTCATAGCAACGAGATAAACCCAACAATAGCCTGATCGTATGCCAGAAAAGCCGTGAAAAGCCCTTCTCAGTCAAATTCAAAATAAACTGTGAAAGTACTGTCTCATTCTACCATGTATTCTACTAGCAATATATACTACTAAATATGAAATAAATATACAATCCTACCATCGGTTTTACACATCGAGATGTTCCTTTCAAAATTCAGTGGTCATTTATTGTCTGGTACAATCGGTTTGAGAAATATACAACACTTTATACCGCTATTACACTATCTGAAACGTCGACGCGTAATACCCCCATGCCCTGTAAGCCTGTCTCATTCATTACAGTTCATTCTGGTTTAATTGTCGGCTTTTATATCCAATAGAGTACATTATAACCGTAGCAACGGTATATGCCATGTCTTTTTCGATGCTTTTTACAATTTACTACAGCCCAGCATAACGGCAGTTTTCGTTTTAACGGTCTAGTATTACGCAAGCTCTATAGAATACGCTTTAGGTAGGGGAGTTTCCCTTTTCCGATATGTAAGTATTTTTGTATGGTAGGCCGAACAGTTCAAAAGCCGACCCAAACTAAACACCGTATATGCAGTTGGATAGCGCGCTGAACAGTTCAAAAGCCGACCCAAACTAGACACCGTATATCCAGTTGGATATCGCGCGCTACTCAGTTGGACAGCTCGCGCTACCCAGTTGGACAGCTCGCGGATACCCAATTTGATGTCGCTGATTGGACAGGAATTCACTAATCTCTCACATGTAATGAATGTACGTAAAACCAATGTTTGTAGGGTCATTTGAATCATAATGATAATCAAAGTTTTTTGTTATTTGCCATTTTAATTTTCACACTGTAATTCAAAGACTTAGAACGATATTTGGAAGAACTTAACCAATTTTTAGTTTAGGAATATGGGAAACAGTGATTGAACATGCGCAGAGACTGGTCTGAATGCAGACATGAAGGAGCAAACACTATTGTTTTAAATAAAATAAGTTTGTAATTAATAACATTCATAAAATTAAATAGGCCTAGTTAGTTCAAAGCGCCGTTTTCTGGTATTTTTAAAACAAATTTGGAATACAACAGCAAAAATTAAACAACAGGCTAAATATGCAATTTATTTAAAAGAATAATCCCTGTTCTTTCATATATATTTTGCTAGCTTCCACGTTGCTATTGTGTTCTCTAGCCTGTGTTGTCCAAGCCTGAAATGGGTAGACTACTCACTGTCAACCCATCTACGGTTTGCCCGTATAAAATATGGGTTTCCACCTTTTTGAAGGTGAAATCGAGAGTAGTAGCAGAGAGAGGGAGAAATAAAATATGATTGCTGCGTTTGAATGAATTATGTTGGAAAACGTTTGAAAACAAAAAACCTATATAATCTAGATTTCCGGTATCATAACATTATAGGTCCGCATACCTTCGAAAAGGTGGAAACCCATATTTTATACGGGCAAACCGTAGATGGGTTGACAGTGAGTAGTCTACCCAGTAGTCTTTGCATAGTCTACCCAGTAGTCTTTGCATTTGTGACACTTTATTTTGACTTAAATTATGAAAATAAACAAATCTAAGTTTGTATTGTAAATGGTACACCTGTCTTGTTTCATTTAACCCATTTACCAAGTTTATGTGATGCTCACCACCTGGAGTTATAAAGCCTTAAACAGAGCACCCCCTAAATAGGTGAAATTTGCCATCTGCGCCAAGGGGTTAACCAGCACCATGTCAATTACCATTTTTATGCCAATGATACACAATTGTACATCGCTGTCTCACCAAATGACCCCAATGCACTGCATGCTCTTATTGCCTGTCTCACAGACATTAATGTATGGATGAGTAAAAACTTTTTAAAGCTAAATGAGGAAAAAACTGAGATTCTTTTAATAGGACTCAAAGCAGCAAGAGAAACTGCACGCAATGCTTGGTGGTCTTAGCAAACAGATTAAACCTAACATTACAAACTTGGGAGTGATTTTAGACTCTGATTTAATTTTTAACAAGGTCATTAAAACATTTTTTCATCTTCGGAATATCGCGAAAGTCAGACCTTTTTTAATTCAGAAAGATGCTGAAATACTCACTCAAGCTTTTATTACTAGCCGTTTAGACTATTGTAATTCCCTTTTTACTGGATTACCTAAAAAGTCTATAAGAAAAACTACAGCTAGTTCAGAATGCTGCGGCCAGAGTCTTAACCAAAACAAAGAAAATGGATCACATCACCCCACTGCTTAAGACACTGCACTGGCTACCTGTATCTTTTAGAATTGATTTTAAAGTTATTTTACTGGTTTATAAAACTTTAAATGACCTTGCTCCTCCCTATATCAGAGATTTTCTTTCATTTTATGTTCCAGCCAGATCACTAAGGTCCTCCAATGTTTTTCTTTTAAATGTTCCTTCTGTGTCCCATAAAAGGACCGGTGAGAGAGCCTTCTGTTTTTATGCCCCTAAACTGTGGAACTCAGCAAGCTCTCTCTGTATTTTTAATCTGGCTTTTAATTTGGAGTAATGTTATAGCCTTAGTTTTTAAGTTCTAATCATTGGCTTTTACATAATTTTTATCCCTGGTGTTTGTTTTATTTAATTTTTATTGACTCCTATTTATTGATTTTTAACATTTTATTTTATTGTTGTAATTTTGTTTTATTGTTGTTTTATTGTTGTAATTTTGCTATGTGAAGCACTTTGGGCTGCATGTTTGTATGAAAGGTGCTATATAAATAAAGGTGAGTTGAGTTGAGATTGTATAATAACGTTATTTAAGATATGTCCTGGTTCCTACATTGAGCTGTCTTGAGTCCCGACGTTTATGAGCCGGTCAAATAATAACATTAAAGATTCACAACGTCAGGTAAAACACATTGATCCACTGTCAAATTTTTTACTTTTACACAATGATCCAAATACAACTCAATGCACACGTTGCTACCACGTATTTTTAATGATGGCAGTATGATGTCTGGTTTCTACATTGTCTTGCAGTCATTTCTCAATCGTCCTGATAACGTTACCAACGTTTTGTTCACGTTCATACATTGTCAAGATTCAGATGTTGTGGAAACCAGTTATTTTTGGTCATGACTGATAAACAATCAAACAACCAGAAAACAACGTTACATAGACGGTCGCAAGGGCAAAAATATCATTGCTATTTTATTATACTGTCAGAAAATTACGCGTTTCTTGGCATTAAAGAAAGGTGCAAATGCGGGTTTTTAAATCTGTTTGCCATGCAGTAACTAAGACACAAATTAGCTTTTTGGCATTTGGAAAATTGCAATGAACTTTTAAATATATTACTAGATTTTGTTGTTGGTGGAAGGCTTCTGTTTTGAGCCCTGAATACACGGATTGCTTTGGCATGAAACTGCCCGGTCCCACTCATTGCAGCAAACATTTCCATTTGGAAATACTACATTGCAGTAGTTATCACACGTAGGCTACACCACTCATTTACCCAGGTTAAACGTTAAGGGTTAACTTTAGAGGACCGGGAGGAGAAATGAGTACACTACATGGCCAAAAGTATATGGACATCTGCTCATACAACATCTCATTCCAAAATCATGGACATTAATATGGAGTTGGTCCCCATTTGCTGCTATAACAGCCTCCACTCTCCTGGGAAGGCTTTCCACTAGATGCTGGAACATTGCTACGTGGATTTGTTTCCATTCCGTCACAAGAGCATTAGTGAGGTTGGGCACTGATGTGGGGCTATTAGGCCTGGTTCACAGTCAGCTTTCCAATTAATCCCAATGGTGTTTGATGGGGTTGAGGTCAGGGCTCTGTGCAGGCCAGTCAAGTTCTTCCATACCAATCTCAACAAACCATTTCTGTATGGACCTCTATTTGTGAATGGAGGAATTGTCATTCTGAATCGCCTTCCCCAAACTGTTGCCACAAAGTTGGAAACCCAGAATCGTCTTGAATGTAATTGTTTTCTGCAGTGTTAAGATTTGCCTTCACTGGAACTAAGGAGCATAACCTGAACCATGAACACCAGCCCCAAACCAAGGGGTGTCCACATACTTTTGGCTATATAGTGTAAGTGTTGCAGACTTCCGGTGAGGCTAGCTAATATGTTTTCACGATACCAAAAGTAGATAAATGAAGGGCCGTATTTCCCCATTTTTTCTGGAGACTCCAGCAAATGGTGGTGGGTATTTTTTCAGTAGAATTATAACGTTAGTAGCTAAATTGCCGCTGCAGGACTAGTAGTAAAATGCCCAGTCCCTCGCTCCGGTTGTATTCAGTGGGAGTGGCAACCTGTGGGAGTGGCAAACTGTAAGTTGTACTTCACAGTAAAGCAGGTACCTGGTACATGTGCAATACAAGCGCAAGCCTCAAACCATCACTCTGCTTGCCAGATATGCAGTAGATTTGGATGGCTCACTTTAAAGGGTAACAAAGCACAAAAACCACTTATTTTAGATGAACTGATACATTTGGTTTTTTCTAAGTGCTACTGATTGATTCTGGTCCAAATCTTGACATTTTACTGCAGTCAGCGCAAAACAGCGTAAACCCAAAGGATCTGGCTCAAAAGTGTCTCTAGTGGTACAAACGTTTGGTACTGCACGTTCAGTTTGTCATTGATCAGAAACTTCATCCAGTTGACGTATGACTCCCGGTGACGAAATGTCTAAAGTAGAAACTACAATTGCTAAAGTAGAAACAGAATGACATAGAAATAGTTTTTTTTTTAGTCTTGACTGTATTTTTTAAAATTAATTTATTGCTACCTTGGTGAATAAAAGTATCAATTTCTTTCAAAAAGTGATTCCAAACTTTTGAATGGTACATGTATGATGCAATACATGTATGAGTAATAGGGCAAGCAGCTGGGAATCATTGTATTGTTAAACTGTTAGTTTACGGCATTTGTTGGTATCAAGGGACTAGCACGGCTGTAGGCTGATAGCTGCTGGACGAACACGAGTCGTTGTGCCGGAGTATCAGGCTCACATTGATATTTTGAGATTGTTTTCACTGGGTTTTAAAAGTCATTTTTTTATGTAACAAATGTTGTAATCTACAGATGCCGATGTGTCCTGAGTCTTCAGCAGCTCTTACTGTTGTTAATTTCTCCAAGTTTGAAGCCCTTTTTGATGAGCTAACCTTGTTTTATGTTTTTGGGTGTACTTTTATTAGTTTGTCTCTTAGTTGGTTTGGTCAAAGATTTTCTTTGGGTGGACTAACTTCTTATTTTATGTTTATTTGTTTGTTTGTCCTGTGCTGCTTGCCAAGCAGGTGACGCTGGCGCATTTAAATACAGTGTTGTTCAAACGGGAGACCTTGAGGCTGTGCTGATAAGACGCTGATATGTGGTAGATTAAGGTAAAATTATGAATAGGATCATTACAAAAAAAATAAAAAATACAGAAAAATGCAATCTGGACCCATAGATATCTACCCCCCTATACTGATGATAGTATATAGTATATGCAAAAGTGAGTTTTATGAGCCAAAACTGTTGATTTGTAGTTATAAATAGATCATATTTTCTTTTATTTAGAGCACTGCACAATTTAGCCATTTGGATAGATTTGGAGACGCTAATGGACAACAGGGTACACTGCCTATATTTTGCATCATAGACCTTTAGTAGTTCTGCATATCATCCTCAGATGTTTCACACTTGTGAACATGGAGTTTATGATCCAGGAAATAAAAACTAATGAAAAACACTTCTTTTTTTTGTTGAAAAATAAACAAATCTAAGTTTGTATTGTAAATGGTACACCTGTCTTGTTTCATTGAAGCCATTTACCAAGTTTATGTGATGCTCACAACTGGAGTTAATGAATTGCTGTGACCGGTATGATTCACTCTGTAATACAGACTTGCTTTCGATGTGTGATTCACTGTGCATTGCAGACTTACTGTTTTCATGTGTGATTTACTGTCCAAATTCTCCCTTAGAGTGTCAGTGTACCTGCCCGCCAGTGCACTGTGCCCTACAGCAGCCTTGTCCAAGGTTAATGTCCTTAATTTTATTTATTGCTCTCCAAACCAATATATTCCAAATAAAGCTTTTGTACTTTTTTTCCCTTAATCTGGTTTCTGTCATTTATTTGACAAACTGCTAAGAGAAACCCTTCCTTCATTTACTGGTATTTTGAGTTCCCTTTAACTCAGGATAGCGTAGAACAAGTGGCTTATTATTATTTTGGCTTAATCGGCAGGAGAATTTATTTCTTTGTAGGTGCATGGTGTGGAGAGCAATAGAATTTGGACGTTTTTTCCTGTTTATATAATTTGTTTTGTGAAAACGGGACAGTAAGAGCAGCCTCTGGCTACTACACCCAGCCATTGGGAGGATCCAGCGCCTTCTACTCTCTTCTGCCTGAGCTTCATCTACAGGTCTGGACAATGGAGTGGCACATCCAGGAGTTGGGAGAAACAGCCGCAGGAGCTGTGAACAGTGTATGTGTGTGTATAATGTATAATGTAACAGCAAACATGCAGCATCAACCAGCACAGGGGTTTGAAAACGGTCTTGTGTCTACTACTATGGGCCCCCGAAAGGGAGCGGGTTGTGAATCTCCTGCAATATCGTAAGTGCCCTAAGTTTTCTGGCCACCTTGACTGCGCTGACTCTCTTCCTATAGATGACTGGATAGAAAAAATTGAAAATTACATATAAACTAAACGATTGTCTGGAAAAGAAAAAGCCTACTTTGTTTTTAACCAGTTAGATGGTAAGGCACATATTTAAATAAAATTCCAACCTTCTGAGATGTGTGACAATGCTGTAAGGAATATGCCTCTATATTCTTACGTGGTGTATGTAAGGTGTTTATATATACATTTTCTAGTAGTGAGGATAAATAAAAGGTGTCTGTCTTAATAGTCCTCACACGGGGTACCACTTATGTACGGAAAACATATACATTTGGTAACAGTGGAGATAGATTAGTAAAATGATTCCTGAATGATTCCTCACTCAGGGTGCCACGGGAATATACAAATAAACTCTTACATGGGTGCCAGAGGTTCCTGGGTTTCTTCTGTTCGGTCAGGCGATGAGTTGCCTTCTAGTTATTTGGTTTACCGTCTCTGTCCGTGGTTTGGAACTAACACATTGGTCGTGAATAGTTCGCTCAGTTCCATTCACTTCTGTGGTCAGATGCTGTGAGACAAGCTAACCTGTTGCTATAGCAGTGATGTGAATTGCATGTGATCTGCTTTTCTCTCTCTCTGCATTCGGAGTTCCACAGAGCTGATGGAACCTCTCATTTTATGAGTTTGAATTTTATGACCCTTTCCAGGATTGGCCCACTGTAACTCCAGATGTCATGCTGGGGCAGTGTTATAAACGTCACTTGGGTTTCCTGTGGTATACCCGGAAATGTAGTCCCTACAATGCTGATGAAATGTTAAGTTTTACGAGAATTGTATCGTTCCTCTCACTCATATTTCCATTCAAAGAAAGTTTTTGACTTTTCTCTCTTAATGATCCTGATGCATTAGGTCAAAAAGAGTAATGTTAATACTTTCTAACTTTCAGGTGGTCCTCCGCGACCAGTTCTGTGAGGGTGTCCACTGTCCAGGACCATCTGTTAAGCAGAGAGTTAGGGGTTGGTTTGTCTAAATCCAGACTGGTCACTGCTTAGTGTAAGTAATGAGTCCATTTGGTAGGTAACAGACGGTAAGAGTCCATCATTTAAATCAAAGCGGAATCAAACACCTATGTCTAGTGAAGCTCATCTTGGTGTTGCCTGTGAAGCAACTAACGTGGAATGCTTAGAATTGGCTGAGCTTAAAGCATTAGTTGCTGCACAACAGAGGCAACTTGACCTAATTATAAAAGCTTTAGGGCCTCAGAAAACCATTTTAGTTTCTGTCGTTTTTATTAGTTTGATAATGAATCATAATTAGCCCATTAATTATATTATCAAATAATACTAATTTGTCAATTAAATGCCGCTTTTGTGTCAGTAATAAGTGAGAACACTTTAGAGCCAATGTAGCACAAATACTGAATGCATTTTGGTCCATGACAACCGGAGATTGTCCACCTCTGCACAGCTATGGGGAGTGAACACCTCTGCACAAAGTGAACAGCTGAATAAAATAAAAGATCATTGAAACTGGTCTAGCATCCAACACTTGCACGTAACATGAGTCACAAACATGGCCGAATTGTTAATCATTCCTTTTCAGTCAAGTTTTTCACTAATCACATTCCACTGTACTGCATAGAGACCAACTCCAGTTGTTGGGGACCAAAAGGTTTTCTGATTTCTTCTTATACATTTGTTGAAGTGCATTCACTTATTACTGATATAACAGCGACATGTAATTTCTGATTTATTAGCATTTCATAAAAAATATGACTAACAGGAATGGTTGATTGGCATAATTATAAAGAAAAACAAGTCATCATATAAAATGTTCACAAAACAGCATACTCAGGTTAGGAACAGAGGTTGAGGTTTGGCGTAGCAAACATGTGGCAGGTGTATTCAGGAAAACTGGTGTTTCTGATATTTTCTCCACCCCGTATACCATTATTGTATGACATATAGAAACTTATAAATTTTGGCATGGTGAATGCGAGATTCATTATGATTCACTAAGTGTTGCTCATTAAAGGGTTAGTTCGGAATTTTGGACGTCTCATTTACGACTTACCCATGATGTTGTTGATTGATGGAGACCATTTTCAGCTGAATCCATGCTGTCCAAAACCAATAACATGACAAATGATTGGTCATGGGTATTTGTTTTGCACCAATCATTGTTTGTGTTAGTAGTGTTGCGTGTGCTAAAGGTTTTTGTACCCGCTAAAGGTCTTAGTAAATCAGGCGCTTAGTGTCTTCTATGCCACTTTTGCTGATACAATTAACTGATAAACTATTTTCCCAAGGGGATCCTTTTCGGTGGTACTTGTGGTTTTGTGGCTGTATTCGCCTGGACCATCACTTGTGCGCTACGTTGTTTCCATGTGGTGTACTTTTTCTCCTGTGATGAGGTCTCTGAATTTCTTTGCATTTGTGGCACTATTTTGACTTAAATTATGAAAATAAACAAATCTAAGTTCGTATTGTAAATGTTACAACTGTCTTGCTTCACTTAAGCCATTTGTGATGGCTTAAGGGCCCATCAATAGTAAAGAAATGCATGCAAATTTCCCAGACTTCAATTCATTGTATCGTGATTGGAGGTAAAATGGAACTATAACAATTGAGTAGTGCATAACACATCAAATGGTTGTGATGCCATGTGAATTATGTGTAACTTTAAAGGCCGTTTTCTCAAAATATCAAATTTGCATAACCTGCCACAGCAAAACGAATGTATCTCCATAACCGAACATCAGAATTGCACCAAATTTTGCACATACTCTATGATACGTTCCATTAAACTAGAGCCATTTTTTGCTATCTTGCATACTTTTTAAATTACAGCCTACTGTTTTTTGATTGGCTGTGGCCATTGCCATGCAGCAATTAATCAAAATTCTATGGTTCAATGTGGAATTTACTGATATACCACCTGATGAAGTTTCATGAAAATCCATTAAAGCATGACAGAGTTCCATTTGTTTTGCTGTAGCACCATTTTACATTGAAGTCTATGGGAAATTTGCACACATTTCTTTACTGTTGATGGGCACTTAAGCATCTGTGATGCTCAACCCTGGAGTTATAAAGCCTGAAATAGAACACCCCCAAAATAGGTGAGAATTTACCAAATTTGGCATCTGTGCAAAGGGGTTAAGTTGAACTCATTGTTTTTTTGAGCTTCTGGTACAAGCATACATGTTAAGAAAATAAATCAATGCCTCAGGAAATGCATTTATCATATGATGCAGAACAAATTTAAAATTGGGGGCACCCTGGCAGACCCATTGTAAAAGTCAGTAAGCGGGTGGATGCAGGGGAGGTGATGGGGTACTGCAAAAAATAGAACACAGCAAGGAATGTGATCAGGAAACATTTACACATCCACTATTCTCTGCCTCAACAGTGACTTTAGTAGTCAAAGTTTGGAATCGCAGGCTGTAATGACGTAGCTAGATTCTCCTCACACAATATCTACACATTGTTATTCTTTATCATCTGCTGAATCAATTCACTGAGATCTAACTTTACCTTCCAAACCCACGATTGTGGAGACCTGAATGGTAGCCCTGACCTTCAGTAAACTGGCCCACCATTTTACCCCGCATATGCTTCCATTTGGCATGGTCCCAGAATAATATCCAGTTCTTCCCTTAAAATGATTTTCAAACACCGTAGACAAGACAAATTGTGTAGATTTATTGGTAGATGGATATTTTGCTGCAAACACACAATTTTGACAATCTTCAGACTGTTTTATTATTACAACTCAATGAAGCATTTTTTTTTTTGCAGGCTAGCGAGTGGTCTCACTGGTCTAATTGCAATTTTAGCAGTCTTAACAAAGTTGGGTAAAGTTTCTGGGTAGTTCAGGGGCGACAGCGCTGGATGAAGCGAGGGTAGAGGCACACATCCCGGATATGATGCCTGTTCAGGAGCCAGGTCAGGAACCTCTCCAGTCCAAGGCCATATCCCCCATGGGGGCATGTCCCATACTTCCGCTGCAAGGTGAAAAAAAGGAAAAGCATTGCTGCAGGCTACATTTACAACCAATCTTGCATTCGGCGAACCCAGAAATAACATGCTTAATTTACAATTTAAAAGTTAATGATTACAGATTTTGACTTTGTCTGTACTTTTAAAGAGTGTTTTCTGTATAAAAAATACAGCCCAATATCCACCTAGACCAGAATGTTTACTGGGCTAATACAGGATTAGTGCCTTGCCTTAAATGCATACCTGATCTGTGTACCAATAGTAAGGGGTCGGATCAATCCCTTCCCTCTTGTATCCTTCCAGCAGTTCATCAGCATCCCAGATACGCATTGACCCTCCAACAATCTCTCCAACATTGGGCATCAGCACATCAACCTGATCATAATTATATTGGCTTTATAAGAAGAGAAGTTCAATATGAGAACTTTATCAATTACACCTATAGAGAAGAATGGTGTACAACGTTTTTCTTCTCATGTACAGTGAGCACCATAATTCATTGGACAGTGACACATTTATTTTGTTATTTTGGTTCTGTACTCTAGCACAGAGTTTGAAAGGATAGAACTTTTAATTTATAGAAATTATAGAACCTTTTGTACATAGTCCCCCCCCATTTTCAGGCATCAAAAAATATTGGACAGTTTAACAATGTAGAATAAAGTAATCATTTTTAATATTTGGTTCTTGACATATCTCACACTTTTTTGATTGTGGAACATATCGCTTTGGTCATAGCGCCATAAAGTAAAATGTTATCTGAACAAAAAATGTTTTCAACGTACAAAAATGCAAAGTTACTCACGCATAGTCTACAAAACACCGTCCGTATATCATTAATTCCAACTTTCAAAAACTAGGTCTGCTTTTAAAGGTATTGATATCAAAATGTAGCAACTAACAATATTGCCTATCGTAGCTCACACTAAATAAACTAGGTCTATCCCAAAGCAATGCTCCCCAATCTTTCCTAAATTATTTAATGTAACTTGGCCCTGTGTTTTTTCATCTTACCATCTCAAGAGAATGTGGTCAATGAAACTTTGTGCCACAAACTGCAATGACATTCATTTATAGTGGAAATAATCTTTGATATTTTGATATCAATATTTTAAAGAGGGCAGGCCTAGTTTTTCAAAGTTGGAATTAATGATGTACAGACAGTGTTTTGCAAACTATGCGTGAGTAATTTTTTATTTTCTTTTGTTGAGATCTGTTCTACAACAAATGCAAAGGCTTTATTTTTTATTTTTTTACTCCAATACACAAATGTGCTTATTTAGTGAATCACTTGTGCTTGAATATGAATCACGCACAAGTGCCTTTTCTTTGTTTATTACCCATTTAATTTCAATGATGTGTGAAATCTGAGTTACATAAACGAAAGAAACCATTTGAAGAGGACATAATGGTGAGACTGAATAAACACAATCTTTGAGTTGGGGACTGACCGATTCAGTGAGTCGGTGGTCCTCAGGGCAGCGCTGCATATAGAAGGACTTGATCGCCGCAGGGAAACGGCACAGCAGGATGGTCTCATTAATGGTGTCAGTCATCAACCTCTCTGGAGCCTCTGGGATGTCCTACAGCATTCATATACAAACATTGTTGTCACTGAGTTTCACTTAGAGCAGTGCTCAACTTCACACAAACTGCAAAGCCCTATTCAGACAGAACTAGTACAGTAGGTCCGGTTATTTGAAATGATCCCGACTGTCAGTGATTTTAAATTTGCCAAGTTAAAAATCCAGACAAAATTACCTACTGCATTTTGGCAAAAGCAGAAGTAATCAGGAAATATTAATCCAGTATGAATCAACATCTCAGTCAAGTTAAGTACATAATACATTTTTGGTGCTTGATATCTCCCTCTCTTCATTCATGACCAATGTAGGCTGCAGTGGAAATTGTCCTGGAGTGTTTTGAGAGCTTTCTCAGTAAAAATGTCAGATCAAAACATCACTAAGCTCATAAGACACTAAGTAGGTAGCTACCAAGCCATCTACCTACGTCAATGTATCAATTAACAGGATACTCTGTTCTTACAGTCCCTTTAGTTTAGCTAGCCTATCTAGGCATTCAGGGGCTGAGTTTCCAATAGGGCCGGTGTATGGAAGAAAAGTGTTGTTTTTCCCTCATTTTCCCCTACAAATATAATTTAAAAATTCCAACTCGCCCGGGCCGCTTGTGCGCAACGATTGTCCCTTGCCGAATCCCTTTCCTCACCCCGGGAGCGGCCACCATTTGCCAATCCATCAAGGCCATACTTGATCTGGCAGGGGGCATGAACCCCTGATAATCGATGTGAAAGTCGGCACTTTTAACGCTGCGCCACCATGGCGGCTACAAATATAATTTTTAACAGGTATGCATTCATCCTTTATAGCTATTAACTTCAAAAAAGTTTCAGTGAAATGTTTGCGTTTTGCCAAAAGCCTGAAAAGACAGGAAATTAAATTGAAATTAAATCAGCCCTAACCCGAACATGACCCTGCTCTCCATGTGTCAGCAGAGAGCTTTGACAACTGCTACTAGTATTAGATCGTATAGTAGCGTTTCAAATATTTAAATCATATTTTCTACAACAGCGGACAGTGACACATTTTTTGTTGTTTTGGCTCTGTACTCCAGCACATTGGATTTGAAATGGAACAGAGTAGAGTCCCACATCAGGTCGGTAAACCGCACACTTGGTTGCTGGCGGGCAATTTTTGTGCGTGTTCTAATTTTGCGGTTCGGGTTGCAGTCAAAAAATATATTAAATATATATAAAATATATATATTGTGGGGCTGGTTTGCTATTATTGTACAGGAATTAAAAGCCTACTTGTAGCTTAATTTATGCAGGAATCAATTTAATTAATTTAAACTGAATTTATTTTTAATAGGCATATATAGTATATATATATATATATATATATATATATATATATATATATATATATATATACACACACAAATATTATGAATTCATATATCGTTATCGCTAATCCTTGGAGACCAGAACATTTATCATTGGAGATTTCTGGCCATAACCAGAGACACAATTATGTTACTATTGTAAAGAACACAAAGACAGCAATATGGCAGCCTGTTGGGTAAAAGAAAGGATAGCAAGAGGGGAATTTGAATTTACCATTGTGGGAAACAATGCAAAGGTAAAATGACATGTGGAAAGAGTTTGGCATTATTGTCAATTGCGAGCAAGTTAAAGGATATTCCTCTTGCAAGTCATGCAAAAAAGTGTTTGAATATGACAATCATACAAACCCCAATTCCAAAACAGTTGGGACAGTATGAAAAATGCAAATAAAAGCAGAAAGCAGTGATCTGTACATTCTCTTTAACACATATTTAATTGAAAATGGTACAAAGAAAAGATATTTAAAGGAACTATATGTAACATTTACTGTACTAAATCATAAAATGACCATGATATGTCATCAGAGATTAAGGAAACATGCTAAGTCGAAATACTGGCTTCTCCGACAACAATGCTACAGCCAGTATGTTCTCCTTTGAAATTTACATTCCGGGTTGGAACGTCTGTATTTGTTTTGGCCTGTGTGATTCACTATTCTCCGAGTTGACTCCGCCCACTGCCCATTACGAACAACCAGATGTACTCCGGCACTCCGACAGCCGATTTACGAATGCCTAAGCTAAGTTCAACATCGTTTTCATTTAGCTAGCTAGCTAAAGAGTTAAATATATATATATATATACATGTATATAGTTACTAGCTAAACATACCACTAACATTAGCTTATATCTGTGTGACCGTAAACATAGCCAGCCATGCATCTAGCTAACACTGACAGAGTTATAAAAAATCCACATGAGCTGGTTTATAATTTGCAAACAATAAATAAATTGCAAACGTATACATTAGCTGATCAACTTACAGTGTAGGACTCGTCGTCACGTGTCATTGTCAAAATAGAATAAGCTCGTCTCAAAATATAATGTTGCGCTCGGCTGGTCTTGCGCTCGTGTTCGTTCAGTGTCCTCAACCTGGCAACCCACATGAGCTTCGAGTCTGGGGAGGAGGGGGCGGGCGGAGACAACTCTCTCCAATATTGTGAATTTGGACTGCAGTACCCATTTTAAACGGTCGGTGTCAATGTTACATATAGCTCTTTTAATGTTTTATCAACTTTATTGAATTTTGTAAATATACGCCAATTCGGAATTTGATGCCTGCAAAACGTTCCAAAAAAGTTGGGACAGGGGCAACATAAGACTGGGAAGGTTAAGTAAAAAACATTCCACAGGTAAATAGGTGAAGAGGTAACAGGTGATGCTATCATGACTGGGTATAAAAAGAGCATCCACGAAGGCTTGGGCATTTACGAGCAAGGATGGGTCGAGGTTCGCCAGTGCGTGAACGAATAGTCCAACAATTTAAGAAGGATTCTCAACGCACGATTGCAAGGAATTTAGGGATTTCACCTTCTACGGTCCATATTATTATTAAAAGATTCAGAAAATATGGAGAAATCTCTGTGTGTAAAGGGCAAGGCCAAAAACCAAGCCATATATCAACAGCATCCATAGATCCATAGTGCAAGCCATATATCAACATCATCCAGAAACGGCGCCGACTTCTCTGGGCTCGAGCTCATCTGAGATGGACTCACGCAAAGTGGAAACGTGTGCTGTGGTCTGACGAGTCCACCTTTGGAAATAATGGACATTGTGTTCTCCGGCAAAAGAGGAAAAAGACCATCCCGATTGTTACCAACGCAAGGTTCAAAAGCCAGCATCTGTCATGGTATGGGGGTGTGTTAATACCTCGGGTATTGGTAATTTGCACATCTGTGAAGGGACCATTAACGCTGAAGGGTACACATGCATTTTGGAACAACATATGCTGCCATCTAGATGACGTCTTTTTCAGGGACATCCCTGCTTATGAAATACAATTAAGCAGACCAGTTTACCAGCACATTGTTTATGGTGTGACATCAAGCTGCAATACACGTTTGCAAATTAGGTCGGAGATTTCACCGTCATTTACGAAGTTTTAACTCGACGTTTTGGGCTTAAAAACCACTTTCCCAGAAGGAATGGATATATCTTAAGGATATTTAATCAAAATATTGAGGTGAGCAGTTTATTATGTATTATTAAATTAATGAAATGTATAATTTAATAATTTCCGTAACGCCCGTGTTACCACTAGGGGGCGTTTGGCAGCAAGAGGTTTTTTAAAGTGAGTAACCAAAAAGCATATATACTTGGCAGTATATAAACACAAACCCATACAGGCTTGTATATTATTGCGAACTCTTAATTTTGCTCGTATTTATTTTTTAGGGTCACATTGGGTTATGTGGTTTAAAAAAAAAAAAAGCATAAATTGAAGAGAGCTGAATTGCACATCCGTTTTTTCGTGAATGAATAAACAAATAATAAAGAAATCTTGGCCGCAAGGGAGCCTTGAAGTTTTATATCGACAGTTATGAGAGGCAGACACACTATCGCAGGACCAGAACATAGGTAGCCTACACAGACTGAGGTGTTTTGTGGGAAACATGTAGCCAATGGCAGTTATTTGTATTTATTTGAGTTTTTACATTAATGCAACAACATGATCTTAACCAGACAATATTTTGCATAAGAACTTTATTTTCTGTGTCTGACAAATGGATAATTGTTCCCATAGCCTACTGTGTAAAAGTGACCAGGGGTAAATCTTTTGTTGGTAGCGAGTGTACGCTGTAGGCTAATAGACCATGTCGGGGGACTTTCACGTCGTTTAAGTAGAACTGAAACTAACTAATTCTGTGAAATTTCTAGACCTTTGCAATAAAAAGACGTGTGAAAAGAACATTAAATAGTTTTGTCGAAAATTAAATTAGCCTTTGGTACGAAGGGGGGATCGAACCACTGTTGTTTCTCCTGACTCATTTTCCTATTGAACTTTATGGAATAATAAGTCAGGAGAAACAACCCTTCAAGTGATCCATCCATATCTACTGCATATCTCGCAGCAGTGATGGTTACCGCAGTCCCTTGGTGACTTACAGCCATTTAGCCAACCATGGGTTCCATACTATTTCCATGTAATTTACAGCTTAATCTTGTCCCACCCCCCAATTCCCATAGAGATCCATTCAAATGCAGCGAGGTTATAGTATCACTTGTAAGAGTACCTGAAAAGATATCAAGAGTCTTTTGATATCCTTTTATACCCAGTCATGATAGCATCACCTGTTTACCTGTGGAATGTTCCAAACAGGAGTTTTTTGAACTTCCCAGTCTTTTTTTTTGCCCCTGTCCCAACTTTCTTGGGACGTGTGCAGGCATCAAATTTGGAATTAGTGTATATTTATCAATAAAGTTGATAAGGTAAAACATTAAATATCTTTTCTTTGTACTGTTTTCAATTAAATATATGTAAGAGAATTTAGAAATCACTGCTTTCTGCTTTTATGTGCATTTTACATACTGTCCCATTTTTGGAATTAGGGTTTGTAATAATGTATAACTGGACACTGCTCTCAGTGATTCTCATTTCAAGAAGAATTCCGCTGAATTGAGATGTAGTTGTATATAACTTGCATGAAAGAGTAAGACGTTGCAGGTGATGAAAAATAATTAAAATTGCCACTAAGGTGGCTTGTTAAGGAGGCTGAATAAACACCTTGTTACTGATCGGTGCATGAATGCTGCAGAAAACACATTAACTTGCCTATAGGTACTGGGGGGATTTAAATATTATAATGAAATAACCCAGTTCCTCTTTTTAATAACTGTAACCATGAACTGAAATTTCTAAATTAAATTTCACAGATGGGGTATCATGCCTCTCCAAACTCATAGTAGGTGCCATCATCCTTCTTGATGTCATGTTCTTTCAGCCACTTGATTGCATCTGTGTAGTTCATCCTCTTGAAGGGCCTCTTAGGAGGCTTAAAGTCCTGGGAAAGTCCAGGGAAAGACCAGAAATAATTCCACAATTGTGATCAAATTCCATTCCACATTAAAGCATAAAAAACATCTGTGGTAAAAACACATATACTAGAGAAGACAGAAATTACTTTGTATACATCCTCCAGACTTTATATGATGTCGAGTGACACCCACCGTTTCCGGTCTTTTTTTATCACTGATATTTACAAACCACTAGACTATCCAAATTCAAATCAATGTTGAGGACATACAGGGTTGAGGTCATATAGTAGAGAGGCAGCTGGGGACTTCAGCACTCTCTCCACCACATCACACACCAGGTCCTCCAGGCGGCTCAGGAGGTCTTCGTATGTCATGAAGGGGCACTCTGCCTCGATATGAGCATACCTGAGGAAATTAGTCACAAAGTTACTTAACCCATTAAGTGCCAAACGGCGACTTTTGTCAACCAAAACATGTAAAAAGTGAAAACCTTCAAAAATCCAATCAAAATAGCTAAATAAACCATGACAATGATGCCCAAACATTATCTGTATGGTTGTATGAGTGGGCCAAGCTCATTGCAGAATAACTTTTGTCCCAGCAGGTGCATGACCTGTCGAGAGTGAAGAATAAATAAACAGCCATCCAATTCAAAGCATTTACTCATGTTCGTCTAACGGTACTTTGACAAGTTTAAAACACAAAGTAAAAACACGACACAATGCATATATTCTCTGCATAGTCCAAGATAACTCAAAATTAATAGTCAGCCCACACGTTATGTCGGAATGAACATTCTATAACAAACTCGACAGATCGCTACAGCTTTGATTTATTTGAATAAATCAAAATCACGGATTGGTGATTTAAATGAGCATATCTTGCTTAATATCTGGAGGAGAACGATAATATCAGTATTGCCAGAAAGGTTTTTGCCAGAGATTCTTTTAAGTATAAAACTCAAAATGTGTTTCTGGGTCAAAGAGAATAATGGAGCAGCTCACATACATATTTGTCCAGTTTATTTTTACTACTGAAATAATACAAAGCCTTTGTGGTGTGTCAAAACAGATACCGTCAAACTGTCAGCTGTGTCCAACTTAAAATCTCCCAAGAGCGAGCTGAATTTGATGGAAAACCAGTTTTCACTATTACACATTACCAATGATTAAAGTATTTAATAACAAAAAACCTATGTTTTAACTATGAAGTTTGGCTTGGTCAAAAGCCGCAAAAGACAGGAAATTAAAATGAGCACCACCAAGCGAAACCTCAGCTCTCTACACTATCAGGGATTTCCAGGGATGTGTCCAAATCAGAGCTTAATCTACTGCGTCCTGCTCCTGTGTACAGTGCACTGTATTTTCCAGCCATACTGTGGAAGTGTTGTAAGACATCCCACCCTTGTGCGGCCATGTCATGTGTTGTTTTAGTTGTTATTGAAGGAAAACGTCAGCGAAGCTGCGCCTCATATTTTAAAACAAAGCTTCGTCATATTTATGCGACCAAAATGTTTGTGTACTTCTTGAATGTGCTCCCAAATATAAGTAGCGAAACCCCAGAAGTAAGTGCATCATACGAGGGTTTTAAGTATACTATATTTAGAGAACATTTCGTTGGCTTTCTTGTCTCGTCTACTCAACAAGCCTTCCACAGTATGGAAGCCGATTCGGACACAGCCCAGTACTGACATAAACGGGTCAATTTAGCTCAGGTTTTACCCGGACATAGCCTGGCTACATTCTATCCAGTTAAAAAACTTTCACTTTTCCAAACCATTTCAACGCAAAAAATATTCACTGTGAGGATGTTGAAGCTGTGCTGTTGACGTTACTTCCCTGAGAACCAAAGTCATCTGAAACTAAACCTAAAGGAATATTGGGGGGGACATATAAATATTAGAAGCATACTACCAAAAATAGATCAGATACAGAATTTACTTATTGACTCTAATTTGGATTTATTGTGTATATCTGAGAGTTGGTTGAACTGCAATGTTCCTACTAACTTAATTAACATACCAGGATACTCATGCTATAGGAAAGACAGGACCATGGGTAGAGGAGGGGGTGTTTTAATCTACATTAGGGAGCATTTTAAATGTTCAGAGCTTGAATTGAATGTGAACTTGGAGTGTTTGGGATTAAATGTAATTCTCTCCCCAAACATGAATTTTAATATGCGTTGTGCTTTATAATCCTCCATCTCATGATGTAAATTTTTATAATGAACTGAAGTCTTCTTTCTGTTGGTGATAATTGTTGTGAATGTACAGTACCAGTCAAAAGTTTGGACACACCTACTCATAGAAGGTTTCTTTCCGTTATTTTTACTGCTTTCCACATTTTGGAATAGTAAAGACATCAAAACTATGAGATAACAAAAAAGGGTTTAACAAATAAAAAAAAGTCTTATATTTTAGATTCTTCAAAGTAGCCACCCTTTGCTTTGATAACAGCTTTGCACATTCTTGCCATTCTCTCAACCAACTTCTGTGGTAAACAGGTATTCCACAGGTAAAAAGGTGATGCCATCATGACGGTATAAAAGGATATCAAAAGACACCTGATATCTTATTTCCAGGTACTCTTAGAAGCGATACTATAACCTCTGCATTTGAATGGATCTCCATGGGAATTGGGGGGTGGGACTAGATTTAGCTTTAAATTACACTGGAACAGTGTGGAACACATGGTTGGCTAAATGGCTCTAAGTCATCAAGGGTCTAACGTATCAAACAAGCCTTAAACCATCACTTTGCTGCCAGATATGCAGTAGATATGGATGGATCACTTGAAGGGTTGTTTCTCCTGACAAAAAAAAAATCAAAATCACGCTGCTTATCGCTTCTAAGAGTACCTGGAAATAAGATATCAGGAGTCTTTTGATATCCTTTTATACAGTCATGATGTCATCACCTTTTTACCTGTGGAATACCGGTTTACCACAGAAGTTGTTTGAGAGAATGGCAAGAATGTGCAAAGCCGTTATCAAGGAAAAGGGTGGCTACTTTGAAGAATCTAAAATATAAGACTTTTTTTATTTGTTTAACCCTTTTTTGGTTTTTGCATAATTTCATTTGTGTTATCTCATAGTTTTGATGTCTTTACTATTCCAAAATGTGGAAAACAGTACAAATAATGGAAAAAAACCTTCTATGAGTAGGTGTGTCCAAACTTTTGACTGGTACTGTATGTTGTTAGGGGACTAACATTAACTGGACGGACAAAAGTGGTAAACTTAAATTAAAATCAATTATGGAGAAATTTAAAAACAAACAGCTGATTGATAGACCTACCCGAATCACTAGAAAGAGTGAAACCCTTATTGATCTGATCTTTACAAATAGGCCAGAGAGAGTAACAAAAACATATTGGGCTCTATTTTAATAAACCAAACGCAATGGTGAACGCAATAGTAATCGCTTGGCGGTATCGCTCTGAGGGCGTGTCGGCGAGAAATTTGGTAATTTCATGACGGCAATCTTGGCGCATCTGATGGCGGTATTGCTAAAAGGCTGGGTTTAAATGTCCAAGGTGTGTCTCTATGGTAGCCAATCAAATAGTTGTTCTCATGCTTTAAAAAAAAGCCAGTTGGAACGCAATCGCTCCATGCAATTTCATAATGAGCAACCCAAACGCACTGGACCGTCAACGACAAGAGCGATTTTCCGCACAGGAATCAGATATACTTGCAACAGAAGTACAGGCTAGGACTAGTAATTTATGGATCACAATCCACACCACCTCGTCTCCCAGAAGTTCGGAAGGCACGGGAGGAGGTGGCGAATGCATTAATTAGCCTACATGAGGTGATGTAGGCATAATTATGATTCAAATGGTAGGCTTATGATTCAACTGTGTCAATGTGTAATTTATATATTATAGGCTATTGGCCTACATGATCGCAAGTTTCTTGTAAGCTGTCCTGTTTTATTCTAGTAGTTTAAATTAAAATTAATTAATTAATAATAATTATAGGCTATTTGTTCATTAAATGGAAGTGTAATGTTGGCATCACCTATAGACACTACATAGAACTACATGACTAACAAGTTGCCAAATTGCCAGTCTATTGCGTTGCCGCTAAGAGGTGGTTCCAGCGAATCATAACGCAATGGGTTTTCATTGGTTCAAATTGTCACTGAGCCGAAAGTATTTTAGAACACGCCCCAGACAGCGCCACCCATCCCACTGCAGCGCAAGCGAAAGGATGTTATGTTGAGAATTTGTTGATCCTAGCGGTATTGCTGAGAAACGCCATAGCGCCAGTTTTAAGACGTTGATGCTGTCAACAAGCTTGCGTTTGACTATACCGTCCCCTTGCGCTGGTTTGAAAATAGAGCCCATTATCTTATTACTGGACTTTCAGACCATAATATGATGCTGATTGTAAGAAAGCTAACTAAAAAACGTCTAGTTCACCATAACAAAACGGAAAATCAAATTTTGACAACAGCAATTCCTAAGTCAAAAATAGCTAACTTTGAACATGATTTGATGAGTCAATTGAGAAAAAGTAACTAAAGAGCCAGATTTAAATTATAGTGTAAATAATTTCACCTCAACCTTGTGCAATCTATACAAAAACCTGGAAAAGTAGACCCAGGAAATACTCTCTTCCATGGTTTAATAACTATATTCTTCAGATCATTAAAAAGCAAGATCTTGCCCTTAAAAGGTCTTTAATAACAAAAACCAATACTGACCACTTTATTTATACTGGCTTGAGGAACAGAGTGGGGTCTGAGTTGCGGAACGCCAAGACTAATTACTTCTCCAAACTCATTGAAGAGGCCAATGGCAGTAGTGCTAAACTGTGGCAACATATTAACAGACTAACCAATTCAAGTAGGCAAAAGCACCCCAAAATAAACTGTCTTAAAGTTGATAATAATCTTATTTACGGTAATGAGTCTATTGAAAATGCCTTTAACAGTTTTTTTTAACAGAGTCTGTACAAGAACTGGCAAGTAATTTTTAATTAAATAAGTCATCCACTGAAGAACTTGACCAGGTTCATTCAGATTCTTTTAAAATCAAAGAGGTATCTCATGATAAAGTCAAAAAAGTTATTGCGAACATGAGTAACTCAATGTCAAAGGACATTCATAACTTACAGGCTGCGTTAATCAAAAGATATCAGAGTTGTCTGCTGGAGCCAATTACCTACCTGGTAAACCTGTCAATAAAAACAAAAATATTCCCAGAGAGCTGGAAAACTGCAATAATACCCCAGTTTATAAGGACATAGCGGGTAACTATAGGCCAATTGCTATCCTCCCTGTAGTCTCAAAAGTTCTGGAGAAGGTCGTTGCTGAGCAATTAATGGAATATTTAGTCTACCCAATTGCTACATCCACATCAGTTTGGATTTAGACCTAAATATTCCACAGAAACAGCTACTTGCTATTTTCTTGAAAGGGTCAAAGGTCTACTGGATAAAGGACATGTTGTCGGGGCAGTGTTCTTGGACTTAAAAAAGGCCTTTGATACTGTTAATCACAATATCTTACTGTCTAAGTTAAATCATTTTAAAATGTCCTCAGAAGCTTTGCATTGGTTTAAGTCATACCTGGGTGGGGGGGGGGGGGGGGGGTTGGGGGCAAGTGTGTCAGGGTCAATGGGGAGAAGTCCCACTTGCATACTAATAGCATGGCAGTACCACAAGGGTCTGTACTTGGACCACTGTTGTTTACCATGTATATTAATGACTTAACAAATTGTTGTCCGGGCGTCAGCTGTCAGATGTACACTGAAGACACTGTCATCTATGTGTCCACTAAAACACCCAGCAGCTGAGCACCTGACACGGGCATTACAGAACATTTATAAATGGTTTGAGTTGTCTCATTTAACTAATGCCAAGAAAACAGTTTCCATGTGTTTCTCTATATGTAATAGGCCTGTTACTGAATTGTTTGATGTACGGATTAAGAATGAAATAATTGATGTAGTGAATGAAGTCATGTACTTAGGTATTATCTTGGACAAGAATTTTAAATTTGATAGACAGGTAAAGCACATTTGTAAGAAGGTCAGACCAAATTTAAATTGTTTTCGTTTTATTAGAAGGGACTTGTCATGTCAAACTGCACACCTATACATGCATGCAATGATTCTCTCGCACTTGTCATTGCATCACATCATGGTCACAAGCCTCTCAAACCATATTAAAACCTATCATTTCAATATACAAGCAGGCAATAAAAATCATGGACCAGAAACCAATGAGATGGCACCATTGTGATATTCTAAGAAAACACAACCTCGTTACCTTTGAACTTTTATGACTTTTAGCAATCTTAAACTGGTTTTTAAATGTTTATATAATCATGTTTCACCCATTTTCTGAATTAGTTATTAGACGTCAGAGCTCTAGAAGAGCAACTACACGAGCTTCCACCAATGGTGATTGTCTTGTCCCAATGTGCAAGACCTCATTTGGTCAGTCTGTCTTCACGGTAAAGGGGGCAAAACTCTGGAACTCTCTACCCACTGAACTAAAATTCTGGCTAAAATCAAAACAGTGCTCACATGAATAGATTATGACTGGTTTATTGTTTTGATCATGTTGTCTTTGCTCTATAGCTCATCTATGTATTCAATTCTGACTATAATGCTTTTTTTCCCTGTATTTTAATTGTACATTTTATGTTTTTTCTTAAAGCCTCCTGTGGACAAGTGTTGAGAATTAGCATGGATGCTAAAACACTCAAGCAATGCATCTGGTTTGGCCAATGTAATTGTGATGTCCATGTCAAATAAACTTAACTTAAAAAAAAAACTAAAAAAAACAAACATTTGAGACAGGCTTTATGTTTAATTGTGTGTGAATTTTGGGTTTAATTTTTATTACAAACTTGTCCATCAGTAGAGAGCCAGTAGCTAGCATGTAGCATACCTTAACAAATAGCGCTTTTTTTATTTTTAAAAAAATCGAATTCTCAGAAATTCTTCTTGCATGACCTAAAGTGAAGACCTATATCCGCAATGTTCAGCGCAACCCCCATCCCACCGAGTGTTCCCAACACCAACTCTTAACACTGTCATTGATCAGTGATGAGGACACATAGGCTATATAATGTGCTTGCATTCATTTAATAATGTCAATGTTGAAGTTCTGCAAATGCACGCTTATTCATTTTGCTTTTGTAGGAGGCTTGTGCACCTTACGCATCGTTAAACTGAAAACTGCAACAAGCCATACGCAAAATAATGCTGGAGAAAGCAGCCATTCTTTTGTCTTGACAGCATGGATAAGCAGGTGTAGGCTATTATATTTTATATAATTATAGGCAAACCTAGAGTTGTTCACACAGCAAAAATGCTGGTGAAAATCTAATACAGCTGGTGTACATTTAACAGCCTTGGGTTTTCATGAGACCACGGTCTCATATAAACACCCTAGACTGTTACATGTACAACACCATTTTTGCTGTGCATAATCAGAGAATCATGGCAATTTATTTATTTTTTTTAACAAAAGACTGCAGTGATATGACATGTAGAATGTGCCACAAAAAGACCAACTTTTCATAACTTATGGTATTCTTGACTTTGATTGTAAAAAATTGGTATTATTACTCAGTCACCGCCGTACTGACAAACCGAGTGACTTTTAACTAGCTAGCTAGCTAACTTTATTCAGCAGACCTAAGCAGACCACCTGCTTTACTGGTGAATACATCCATGAATGCTTCCGTAAAATTTAGAGATACGGTCTATTGAATTACATTGGCGGAAAGCTGTGGTTCTTGCCGTTCCGGGCACATCTATACCTTTGTGGTGAGATGACGGTAAAGGTTCGAAACGGAGGTTAAAAACAGGATCCGCAAACATTCTTTTTTCAGTTATTGCCCCATTGCCCATTGCTACAGTGGCCCATACCCATTGCTGGCAATATTGTACAGTATTGCTGGAAATATTGCGTGAAAATATTGCCCATGTACCATCAGCTTAAGATTGAGCTGGGTAGGCTTTCATGGTCATTGGCATCAAATGAGAGTATTCACATACATATCCTGTAGTTTATTGTCACGTACAGTCAAGCCGGAAAGTCTGCACACCCCTTTCACCTTCTCCACGTTTTATTACGTTACAGACATATTCTGCAATAGATTGAGTTCATTTTTTGTCTCAACATTCTACACAAAATAGCCCATAATGACAAAGTGAAAACAGGTTTAGAGATTTGTGCTAATTTATTAAAAATCAAAATGTAAAATATCATATGTACACAAGTTTGATATGACACCCAAAAGTGAGCTGAGGTGCATTTTGTTTCCACTGATACTGCTTGAGATGTTTCTACAACTTAATTGGAGTCCACCTGTGATAAATTCAAATTGATTGGACATGATTGGGGATTGCCAACACCTGCCTATATAAGGTCCCACAGTTGACAGTGCATGTCAGAGCAAACTCCAAGCCATGAGGTCAAAGGAATTATCTGCAGACCTCAGAAACAGGATTGTGTCAAGGCATAGATCTGGAGAAGGGTACAGAAAAATCTCTGCAGCTTTACAGGTCCCAAAGAGCACAGTGGCCACCATCATTCGTAGAAGTTTGGAACCACCAAGAATCTTCCTAGACCTAGGTGAGCAGGAACCCGAGGTTCACTCTGACAGAGCTCCAGCGTATCCTTGTGGAGATGGGAGAACCTTTCAGAAGATCAACCATCCAGGCAGCACTCCACCAATCAGGTCTTTATGGTAGAGTGGCCAGACGGAAGCCCCTCCTTAGTAAAAGGCACATCACAGCCCGCTTGGAGTTTGCCAAAAGGCACCTAGAGGACTCTCAAACCATGAGAATCAAGATTCTCTGGTCTGATGAAACCAAAATTGAACTTTTTGACCTGAATACCAAGCGTCACGTCTGGAGGAAACCAGGCACCGCTCATCACCTGGCTAATACCATCCCTACAGTGAAGCATGGCGGTGGCAGCATCATGATGTGGGGATGTTTTTCAGCAGCGGGAACGGGGCGACTAGTCCTGATAGAGGGAAAGATGAATACAGCTAAGTACACCGAGATCCTTGAAGAAAACCTGCTCCAGAGCGCTCTGGACCTCAGACTGGGGTGAAGGTTTACCTTCCAACATGACAACGACCTGAAGCACACAGCCAAGAGAACAAAGGTGTGGCTTCGGAGAAAGTCTGTGCATGTCCTTGAGTGGCCCAGCCAGAGCCCAGACCTGAATCCAATTGAACATCTGTGGAAAGAGCTGTACCGACGCTCCCCATCCAACCTGACGGAGCTTGCAAGGATATGCCAAGAGGAATGGGCAAAAATGTCCAGAAACAAGTGTGCCAAGCTCATAGCTTCTTTCCCAAGATGCCTTGAAGCTGTAATCGCTGCCAAAGGTGCAGCAACCAAGTATTAGGCTAAGGGTGTGTACAGATATGTAACCCCTAAATAACCTATTTTTGTCAGTAAAATAAAATTGCATATTTTCTAAAAACCTGTTTTCACTTTGTCATTATTGGCTATTGTGTGTAGGCAAATGTGTTTGAGGCAAAAAATGAACTCAATCTATTGTAGTATAAGTCTGTAATGTAATAAAACGTGGAGAAGGTGAAAGGGGTGTGCAGACTTTCCGGCTTGACTGTACATAATACAGTAACAACGGCCAGATTCTTGGTGCGGTGGTGTGCCACCGAAGTCTCTTTTTGAGCCAGGAAAAACCCTTCTTCTCACTTACAAATTTGTTTTTAGTTATTAATTTCCAGGGTTTTTCACCGGGAGGTGTCCATTTCCTAAAATAATGTAATCATCACAACTACCATTACACCGTCACAGCCACTTGAACGTTGAATAAACACAACTGAAGATTACTGCCAATAAACACATCCACTAGAAAATGTATAGCTGGAAAGTTCAATCAATGTGCCTCGAGAGCACCCTAATTGACCAGAATAAGACCAAATAACATTACAAATCATAACATTACATGATAACCAGCCATTACATCATAACAATTAACATTACATCATAACCAGAGTTGGGGGTAATAATATTAGTTTTACGGGAAACATGGTAATATAACGCATTACTATATAAATGCGTGTAATATTACTTTATATTTTCGAAATTAGCAACATGTTACTCTGCCTAATATTGTAGGCTATGTTTCATGCTGCATATGATATGCTAAGGCTATTTATTATGAAGAACTCTCCAATCGATTAATAATACTTGGCAGTGCGGAAGTAAAGTAAGTTGTCAATCTAACTCATGTGCAGTTCAATGAACACAAGATGGCAGCTGCACGGGCTATTTTTTGTTATCCTTTACATTTCAATAGGCTACATTATTGAAATGGGATTTAATGTAATTCATTGTTTGATGAGTTAAAGTGTTAATGAACGTTAAAAGCAATAGCGTATTTAGCCTATTTCCACAAATCCACACTGAGTGCGAAAGCCCGATATTTCATTTGATTAGCTTTTCACATCTGTCAATGTTGTTTTAAAAGCAACATTTTGAACACCCTGTTACTACGTTTATATTGTCAGTTGAAACGAGCTGAATACATTTAAGAAGGTTAATTAGTTAATTAACATTTTTTGCAAGTATTTTGTGCATTTACAGCCCATAATGTATATATAGATTATGTAAATAAATAATCTTAAGCAATGACATTAAATGGCACAGGGGTCTTCAATTTACGCCGTTACACATGTGGGGTTATAAAGCTTTAAACAGAACAGTGCAAAACAGGCAAAAAATTGCCTAATTTTGCTTCTGCACCAAGAGGTTAAATTGCACTTTTCATGTTTTGATGGATTATTTACCCTCTTAAGCCAATTATTTTGTCAGAAAATAGCTATGCATGCCGTGTAAAATAAATGTCCCATGTTCACATTTTGCTTATTGTGCTATATTGCAAACAACAACATAAAGAGTTAACAAAATGTTATAACTGATAAAATTAAAGACTGAGGTGAATCTGCTCCTAATTGGGTCATTGAACACGTTTAAGTTCCTTCATAATTTTGTTTCCTTAAACTTATTAACCCAATGCAGGTTTGGCTCATTATCAATTTGCGTTGTCTTTGAATTGTTCATCATCAACCAAATGGTTTGTTTTCGTGGCCATTTATCCACACTTTCACCAATTAGGAGCCTATTGATTCACCTCTGCCTTTCATTTTCTCAGTTTTGTTACCTCTTTTAATGAAATTGTTTGCAAAATAGCACAATAAGAAAACTGCGAACTGGGCCATTTATACTACATGGCATGCATTGCTATTTTCTGACATAATTTGGTTTAAGAGGGTAAATAATCCACCAAAACATGAAGTCCAATTAAGAGAAATTAACAGCTTGTTATAATTCTTGGATCGCAATTGTGGTTGGAATGAAAACCAGCATACACAGGGGGGCCCCAGGGCCGAGTTTGAGAACCACTGAACTAACGTAACAGACGTAAAATGATTGCCTCAATTGATGGTTCACATACAATGTTATAAGTAGGCCTTGCTAGGTTCACCATGGCAGTAATGTCTTAAACAATGAAAACGCTAAATTTGGCAAAACAATAGTTATTGTAAATAATGCCATGCAATGCTTAGGCTTAATGGTGCCAACTATACCGTAGCAAGTATAGTAAGGTAATTTTGCGGAGGTGATTCTATACTTTTTCCTGTAAGATCAAAGATATTCTGCTGACTACGTCATCAAGTGTGTTCCATAATTGAAGCATACTTGCGCTCTTGCATACTATGAAGTACATTCGAGCTGTATTTGGAAGAATGTTCTATCTAGCATGCAAGTACGCAGAATGCAAATGTGCATAATGGAACAGAGACATACTCTCGAACGGCCGTTTTCGTGAAGACTGGAAGACTGACTGTAAATATTTCAGGCCAAATTCTTGCAATGTGACCGCTGCTAAGCCACAGACTGTGGAAGTCTAGTGAACAACCAATGCACAGCAATGCATGACGTAAGAAACTGCAACTACTTTGTTTTCTATAGTTTGCAACCGCCTTCAAAATCCTTAACGACCACAGAGCTTGACCAGACTCAGGCCGAAATTTGCAAACCCAAAGAAGTGGAGCATGCGAGTAGGGGCGGCGCCAGGGGTGGGCTTAATGGGCTTAAGCCACAAATGTTTTTAGAAAAGCCCAGAATCTTTTATGAATATGAACCCCACATTTTTTTTTACTGTCATAATAATAACATAAAAGATCACTATGTTCTTTGCACTGTTGCTTCAGCAAAGGACTTCTCACTCCCAGACAGTCAGCCCCTACCCATTGCTAATACACACATGCACACACACGACATGAAAGCAGCGGCACTTAATAATCACTTTGAACGTCTCAACCGCATCAGCGAGACACCAGTCAAGGCGTCAGTTGGGAAACGACATTGTTTGAGGTAAGTTTAACTATCGATCCAGTTTCCACTAGCTACATCGATATGAATATATCCCGACTGTGATACATAACGTTATGTCGATTATATTAAGAGAAAGCAACAGAAAAATGGTCCGCAAGTCGCACTTCTGGAATTCACAGTAGAGTGCAATATAGGGAGGAAAACAAACTTTTTTTTGTTTTTCTCTCCATATAACGAAAGTTTAAGTGTTTTAGAAGTCGCTTAATATAATATACAATGTATATACGATCTCTAAATACCTGTAATAAGTAACAAAAATATGCCTGTTAAACCATGTTTGCCAGGGGCGGGCATCAATTTGAGGGACAGACTATAATCAGCTGTCCATTAACACCTTTCGATTGGCTCTGAGGTTCGGCATGCTTTGCCCATAAAGAGCCTACTTCTCTGAATAATGTAGCTGCCGGTAGAAGCATAGAACACAGAGAATTCCGAGTCGAGAACGTACACGATTCACAGTAGCTACATGCTTCATCTGGACCTCTGGCATTAATGCCTTCTGATTTGGCCTTGGTGACCTGTGAAATTCCTTGGTGACTTCCGCATTTTCTGATTTACACTGACTGACATTGGCTGCGTCCCAATCCAGTTTTTGCTCCACCCTTGTAAACTTCACTTGCAAACTTCACTTGGGGGAATCCCTTTTGAGACCAGGATGTACCCTCAGTCTCCATTTTAAGTGTGAGTCCAATCCGTTAGAAAGCCAAGTGAAGTTTGTGACATAGCCTCTCCACCCTCAACTTTTCTCAAGGGAGCGAGTCTGCAAAAGAGTAGACTCGGCAAGCTAATATTACCCACAATTCACATCGAACACGTTAATGTTTATCACGGTATTATACATTAAAAGCACATACAGAATGGAAAAGACGGTGTATAGGCTATAGGCTAATAAATACAGGTTAATGTAGTAGTTTGCTATTTTGTATTTCATAGTTTAGCAAATTGCGTTATGCAGCAACAGAGTAGCGTATTCTGTGGGATGTAGGCCTACCAGGTTCTCTGTAGTTAATCTTGCTTTTAAACGGATTATTAGGCTACTCGTCCCTCAATATTTTTCAGGAGGCTGCCTGTTAGCCTAACAATTGAATTTCTCAATAACCAAGACGAATAGATAAATAAATGTGTGCAGCATTTTACTATATTCACATGTGTGCTGACGCAAAATGTGTTAATAGCCTATGTCATGCGAAGTGATCAATGAACAGCACATTTGTGTAAATTAGTTTTTCTAGCTTGAAACCATGCATTGCGCTCAACGCTGGTTCCAGCAATTTAAGAGGTTTTCCTCTTTAAATGTATGCTTTCTAATGTTTAATTCGTTTTGACTAAATCGAGTGCCGTCTTAAATTAATGACATTCTTTAACGTGATGAGAAAACGCAATGCTAACGTGCAACTCAGAAAACGTCGGGATTTTTTGCTAGTTAATTATTCAGAATTATTGCTACCAGTATTAAACAATCTCACATTAGTCATCTCTTTGTCATTGTCATTTGTTAATCATTAGCCTATAGGCTACATAACTGTTCTTGATTATTCAGGGAATTTGTTTGATTGACATAAGCAAGAAAAATAAACGGAAACAGGTTGAGAATATGTTCGGTTTAAATGCTTTATTCCAGCGCACGGGCTGCCCTACATGCTACACGATTTTATGACACAAAGAAATATGCTAGCCCACAAAACTTGCTGTATTTATTGATATTTGTTATTCAGTAAATCAATTGCTTGACTGATAATTAATGTAAATAGAGTTTAATCCGTTTAAAGGTAGGCTAGGCTACGGTGACAGACGTTTTACATGATCCGAGATCCCACTATACGCCGCTGTGCAGCAGCATAGTTAATTTCCGAGTATAGATGCGGTGAAGTGCGTCTCAATTCAAATAACCCGCTCCGCCCCCTCCGCCCTCGCTCCCTCACACTCGCTAAATGCAAGTGTATACTCCTGTTTTATCGGTATGTGCGTCACATCCTCCCAAGTGAAGTTTGCAAGTGAAGTTTACGAGGGTGGAGCAAAAACTGGATTGGGACGCAGCCATTGTGACCAGTATATCAATGAGTGCGCTGGCTTTGGGAAAATATCACAATTATTAGCAGCTTCAAGGATTTCCACAATCATTAATTTTCCATATTCAAAAGTGGAAAAAAAGGTATTCAAGCTTTGTACAATATTATACCGTACAGTGCTTTGTGTCTTAAAGCAGTACTCACTCAGACAGGTGCCTGCGCGTACGGGACTGCTCAGCACGGTAGGACTGGGCGATGCAGAAGGTGTCCCCTAGTGCAGGGATGCAGGTCTCCAGATATAGTTGGGATGATTGGGTCAAGTATGCCTCCTCCCCAAAGTAGTTCAGGTTGAAAAGTGTTGAGCCACCTTCAACCTGAGTCTGCACCAATGTTGGTGGAGTAATCTGAGGAAATAGAATAGAATAACTTTTAATTTCCCGTTAGGGAACTTCAGTTGTATCCCCAGCAACAACAAAAAGACAGACAGTGGGGCAGACCCACAACACACAAACAAACATATCAAATAAAGACATTCAATAGAATCATTGGAATACAGCCATGATTAAAAATAGCCCCCGCTGTCCCGAGATGTCCAGTGTCATTAAGCAGTCCAACACACAAACTCCGCCTCCACGACTTTCCTCCATACATGCAGTGCTGCAGTCCCCATAACGTTACACCGCCGAAACGGAGCACCGAACTGCATCAACCTTCCCAGTCGTCGCCTCACTCCTCCCCCGCATTATCTTCTCCTTCCCTTCCCTGGTTGCCTCCCGAAGACTGCCTGCACTCCCAGATCAGTTCCGACATCTTCAACTCCGGTGAAGAGCGATGGCAAACTTTGTTGCTGCAGATCCAACTGACATTCCTGAGCATATGTTGCGAATGCATCTCCATGGTGATGACCACAAACAAAATTATATTGACTAGACAATTCGTCAATGATCAAAACGAGCAGCAGGAGCGCCATGAAAATTCTCCAGCCTGCTTCCCCGTCCCACTACAGACACACAGCGCATGAAAAAAACAGAAGACAAAGACACAACAAAATACATTCAAATTAACAAACACGAACACGAGAGCCAGCTGGACTACATGTTGCCATTACAGCGCCACGTGACGTCATACTCTGAGTATGAATTAGGCTCTTTGAGAGAAGGTTTGAACCAATCTGCCCAGTGATGAGTGATGTTTGAAATACAGCAGACCCTAGCTACAGAACCGTACAGCAGTCAGATATAAAAAACAGAGTACTGGAAATCTACTCCAAATCTACAATTCTACCACTTTGCAATGAAAGCTGGAACTTGGCAGCGCAAACACCACCCATCCCCTCAACCACTGACACTTTTAAATACCTAGGTATCAATGTTTCCTCCAAGCTGTCAGACCTGACTCATCTAAATTTCAACCCACTCCTCAAAACAGTAGAAGAGGACTTGAATAGATGGATATCAAGATGACAATTTTATAGTAGTGTAACGATTCATGCGATGCATCGATGAATCGATTGTCAGTCCTACCGATTCAACTAAATCGATCTGCTAAAATAAATAAATAGAATGAATCGCTTTGGCTTCACCAATAATCGATATAAATGCTTTAAATCTTATGAATCGCGATTCTTAATTATGATTATTGTTTTAAGACTTAGTTTACACATTTTTTTGTGAAATGCAGCTCGGTAATCCGTAACTCTGTCATCAGCTACAGTGTTTCCCCTAGATTTTTTTTCAGGCCGGGCGGTGAAAGTGCGCCATTTTGCATAGAGGCGGAAACTATAATTACACCCTCATAATATCAGCGCTGCCATTGAAAATTTTAATTAGGCCTAACGGGAAACCGTTTTGGCAAGGGTTTTTCCAGATGCTATTTTGATCATTCCCGCATTCTGCGGTAAGGGAAATATTGCAGCTACATAAAAAAAAAGAAAAAAAGATTATATATTAAAAAAAAAGAATAATATTATTTTTTATTTTTTTTCATTAAAATTATTTATTTTCCCTCTTGTCCAAGTATGGCACGTGAGTATGGTAGGGGAAACACTGAGCTAGTCAGCCTGCAAGGAAGTACCGCCAAGAGTTTTTTTCCCCTCACCCTCTACTGGTGCATTTCACCCACTCACCCACCCACTCACTCTCACCCACCCTCTCACTCACTCACCCACCCTCTCACTCACTCACCCACCCTCTCACTCACTCACCCTCTCACTCACTCTCACGCACCCACCCACTCTCTCCCCTGCCAGCATGTAGCCTATTGAAAAATGTTCAAAATAACTGAGCCATGTTTAATTACATTTTTGTATTCAGCATAAAATATTATGCAGGACTACTTTTTTTATAGAATAAATATGTTTAATAAGTAATTCTGTTGTCTGTTTATTTTTTCACCTTTCAGAAGAATACAGATAGTCTCACTCACATTATTGCATGTTTATTTCATGGATATAGAATTTTGGTTAAAAGTTACTGAATCGAATCGTGGTTTACAGAATCAAATCGAATCGAATCGTTCCAAAAAAAAAAAAAAGTGTCCTTGAATCGAATCGCCAACTACTGAATCGTTAATCGAATCGAATCGCTGTGAACCCAAAGATTCACACCCCTACAATTTTACCTAAAATAAACGACCTATTCTTAATGATCCCTACCCAACCACCCCTCGCCTGCTTCAACTCTTTAGATTCAATAATAACAAAATTTTATTGGAAAAATAAGAAACCAAGAATCAAACTCTCCACTCTACAGAAACATAAAAATGAAGGCCTTGAAACACCCAATTTTTGTAATTATTTCCTGGCCACCCAACTGCAGTTCATCATCAAATGGATCCACCCCACTGAACAATGCAACCCCTGGATCGAAATTGAACAGGCACAATGCCGAGAGATCTCTATATCAGACCTGTCATTCATCAACTTCACCACAAAACGCCACAGCTGCTTCAAGACCAACACCATTTCAACCCACTGTTTCCTTTATATGCACCTAGCAGTGGCATTATGCCGCTGCTGAATTTTTATTTATTTATTTTTTTTGTAAGCAAAACAAAACAATCCACACTCTCCCCTTCAAAATGCCGGAGAAAATGGCCTTGTAAACGTGACGCGCTTTGATGGAAAAGTTGCTGTCAAACTCATTTGAAATGATTGTGTCCAAACTTTCTAAGCAAAGCTAACTTTCAGCAACGTCATATATGGCCGTCAAATGCTCCGTCTCATCTCTTTAGAAACTATATTATTTTGCGCTACAGACGCTTCATATCCAGGTCAATTCACACACTTGTGAGTAAAGCATATAAATGAGAAACTTTGCGCTGACCTAAGTGTAGGCCTATATGATGCGCGAGAGTATTCTATAGGTCGTGTCTCGAGGGCCACCGTGATGCGCGAAAGCTGTCAATCTCAAAGATAGACAAACAGATATTACATATTTGGATTCCCTTAACCCTTTCCAGCCTAAGCGAATATTGGGTCAACATTCTATTCCATTTTATTTCTTAACATGCGTTGCAAAAATGTTTGTGGTGTGATCATATTACATCAGATACCTAAACTTTATATACCACTGTAAACAGGATAACTGGGGCTTTCAATTGATATAAAATATAATAGGATTACTTGATGGCAATATCATAAATTATGGAAATACATTCACCAACTAAGTTCATAAAACGTTTTAAATGGCTATTTTCTAATGAGAAACCTACTATTTTACCCATTTCATGTTCAAGATAGGGGGAGACTTACAGTGTATGATATCTTCACCATTGTGTGAGTCATATAGAATAGGAATCAGAATAGATTTATCTTCTACTGCTCAAGTTATAACCACTTCAGTGATGGGTAAGAAAAGGCTAAAAAAAAACGCTTTAGAATGTTAGGTTCATTGAAAATGACATGTGTATGCAAAACTGTTTGTGGTGTGATCATATTATGTTACACCCCTAAAGATAATATACCATTTTAAACAGGATAACTGGAGCTTTCCATTTATATACAATAATATGCTTACTTTAACACAATATCATCAATTAAAACAATTCACAAAATAAATAATAAAAAAACTTTCTAAAGATGAGAAACCTAGGTTTTTAAACATTTCATGTTCAAGATCGAGAGAGACAAACTGTGTGGTATCTTCACTATTTTATAAGTGATATAGAGTACAAATCAGGAGATTTATCATTTACTGCTTCAAAAATTTTTTTTAATTAGAATGTTAGGTTCATTGACATTTCACATTACCATTTATCCATACTCCTAATGGGCCACTTGAGAATCGGTTGATATAATGCAAAATTGAAAGACACATACACTGAAATATACAATTTATGTGTTCAATGAAACACACACTTTATTTTAAAAAAAAAAAAAAAAGTATAACAGTGAATGGATGAACTAAGTAAATGGATAACATTGCAAAACAAATAAAAACAAGATGCAACCCATGGCAAATATCAGTTTAGATGCCCGTAAAATTAATGCATTGGATTTATTAACAGTAAAATCATTAATGTATTAGTACAGATACAGCAGACAAATATATTGTCAAGCATAAATACCTTCAATATATAAAGAAAATCAAGAAGATAACAGTAAGTGCATGCATGCCCTGATGGTCCTCCGTGTCGTGCTCTGCAATGTCCCTCAGCACCCTCATTCCCTTCAGGGACTGTATCAGATGGCTGAATGTCTATCCTTTGCTGCAATACATAAATATGCAATCATTTACCATTTCATTAAACCATAACATATCATATAAAACCATTTCTAAAAAACCGAGTCATTAAAAGGCTGTATTTTTGCAATAATAACATCTTACAGCAAACGCTTTATGCTTATGTCAAGAATAGATAAAATAGCATAATGTCCATCCATTACTGTAATAGATAATTATCAGTTGCCATTTCATTAATCCATAAAACCATTTCTGAGTCATTAAAGGGCTGTATAGTGAGAATGACATTTTACAGAAAACACTTTATGCTCCAGAATAACGTTAGATAAAAATCACAACCACACCACAATGTTAGACTACTTAGCATAATGTCCATCAATGTAAAATATTGTTTTGAATGAAAAGACCTAAATCATCAGTGACACTGGCTCAACTGAATGATGTCTTTTTGTCATATTTGTCTAAACAGGCTAATGTTGCTCAAGTCAAAAACGTGAGTCAGAAAATAAAACAAAGCTGACGTTACGTTAGTAAATGTTTGCGGTTTAGTTCCCTACTCCATTCATTTTCTACAGGACTGATCAACAACAACCTTCAAATTTATACATAATGTTGTTAAAACACTAGCTAGTTAGTACTTGGTATTGATAAGACTAATAGTTGAGTATACATTTATAAAGCTAGCAAGACAGACAGCAGAGCTAACGTTTCAAATTAGGAAAACAAACACGCTTCAGAAAATAAAATGGCTGTTAAAAACGCTGAGAGCTCGCTGTTAGACTAACGTTACTGGTTTTAGCTTTAGTTAGCTATTATTTAGTTATGAAAGTCTACACTAAATACGGAAAATATTCACATCTAACGTTATCACTTCACTTATTCATTGTATGACAGACTTTTTCACAATTTCATCTCGAAACGATTAGGGGGAAGAATAACACAGTGGCATCATTTGAAGCTAAAGCCGAACGTCAGCAACCTTAGCGAATTTCAAGTGAAAATCTGAGAAGGTCTGCGGTACAAAAACAGGATTTTATTCAAAATAAAATTGTTTCTGAAATAATATTTATGGTTAATTATCTTAAATACTTCTTACCTCAGGGGGTTTACTGGCTTTCCCTCAGTCGCAGTAAAGTCTTCAGACGATAGTCTTCTGTCCGAGGTGGTCCGCTCCGCCCGCGGTGAGGCAAATGGAGATTTACGTGGTTGACGTGCGGTTTTATCTAGTGGTCTAGAAATAAATCCCCGCCCACTAAGCTCATGAACCAATTATATGCAATTGTATCTTGTTTTGTCATCTGTAACCATAGCATTTTTCAAAAAGTAAATCAGTGCTTGTACGGCAGAGCTATATAATACGTCAAACCATCGGAACAATTATTCCGAAATTAGAGCGCTCTGACTTTAAAGGGTTTTAAATAAACGTCATAAATGTAAGTTATTTTATCATTGAAAATGTCATTACATTTAAGTAAATTAACAATGTTTGATAATACGATGACTAATTAATTTTGCATTTTAAATGACAAAAATATGACGAAACGAAAATGTCCTGAAAAATTTGTTTTCACAATAACGTTACTGAAAAAGTGTGCCGATCCGAAATTTTTACATCCTGGCCAATCTGCTTTTCAAAAGAGCTTTCGGTCACATAGAATCTGGGTCGCTCCAAAACATTGCACAACGAACACACATCTCTGAGTTACAAAGGTCCACGGACACCGTAAGAACATTCACATAAACTAATAGCTTGTTGGTCAAATCACGTTTGAATTTTCAGATGAGTTTAAAAGACTGGCTGACCAAAAAAAGAAAAAGAAGTGATGACCGTGGTGATGAGGAGGTTAGTTGGGTAAAGTTAGGGAGGAGGGTCTGTTTTGAAAGGGGAGCAAATGGATACACAATTTTTTGGAAATACCATACCAAGTTTTTAAGTGTTTTTACATGTTGCCAAATACAATTTTATTGAGTGTATCCCCTACTAGACAGGACATGCGGTGAGGCAGGGAAGCTCAGATGTGAGTGGAGGCCAGAGCAGAGGAAGTGAAGGAGAAGCAGGACAGGAGCATAGAGGAGAGGAGCAAAGTGCAGCTGCTGCTGCTGCTGTTGCTGTAGCAGGAGGAGCAGAGGTAGGAGGACCAGAAAGAGCAGGACCAATAAGAGCAAGACCGGCTGCCGTTAGAGCAGGCCCGAGTACTCATAGGCAATCTGGTTTTGATCCGGGGTGGATGGAGAACCCAAGATTCAAGCCGTGGCTGTACTACACAGCTGACCATGGTGAGTACCACATCTAACATATGGAGCAGTTTGGGGCTTGATCTCTCAGATGTTTTAATCATAGCCACCACGTCTTAAAGAAAAAAAACAAACCATCAAAAATCATGTCCCCATAGGAATGTACTGCCGCTTGTGCCATCAACACAAACAAGCACCGAAGGGAGGGGTTTCCACACGGCCATTTATTGAGGTTGGGTGCCAGCTTTTCCGAAGTGACTACCTGGACAAGCATACTGCCACTCAACACCATCAAGACGGCACATGCTGCACTGATTCAAGGTAAAATTCACTAATATATCTTATTTTGAACTTGTTCAGAAAACTCTCTCAGGCTTAAATGAAAATTTGTCCCACATTTGATTGAAAATCTATTGTTTTTTTAGTTTTTTTACCTTTGAACAGGGTCCTCAGTGCTGGTTGCCTTTGACCCTGTTGTCATTCTTGAACATGAGGCAGCGATTGGTGGCTTCAAGTCCCTCTACCACATCACAAAAAAGGAACAGGCTCATCACACAAATTATGCTGACCTCCTGGAGCTCGCTGAACTACTTGGCTGCCAGTATATTGAAAAGTTAAAGGTAAATGTTAATGCTTGCCTTTCTCTAATCAACATCATCACAAAGTTTGTAATATTTAATCTAAGCTCATTTGTTCTCTAAGATTGGGAAGACGACCAATTACACATCGCACAGAATCGTGGATGAGATGCTAGAAATCCTGAGCACTGTCGTTGAAGAGCCAATCCTCAAAGACATCAGTGCCTCTGTGGCAATTGGGCAGGAGGTGGACGAGACCACGGATGTGTCTGTTAAGAAGCAGCTTGATGTTCACGTTAGGTATAAATTTAATCAGAGAATGACAACAATTATGACTTAAAATAATTTTGAACGACATGTCTTTATTATGTTTAATATGTCTCTTTGTTCATCAGATACATGGACAAAGAGGGGCTGCTTTACAACCAATTTCTGGACCTGGTGACAGTGAGCTGACACCATCGTCAAAGCAATAAGGGAGGTCCTCACAAAAAACAACATTCCCACCTAGAAGATTTACGGCCTGGGGACAGATGGAGCAGCTGTCATGACTGGTATGAACTACCAACAAAAAAAAGGTTGATATTTACTGCTTAAAAACGAAATCATGATATAAAACATTTTTTGTCCTGAAACAGGGAGAGTGAATGGGGTGGCAAAGCAGCTACAGGACACCTTCCCATGGTTGGTGTCAGTTGCGTGTGCCGCACACCGCCTCGCTCGGGGCTGTAAGGACGCTTCATCGGGAGTGGCTTATGTGGACTCCTTCAGGGACCTTTTGCAGCAGCAACACATGTACTTCAGGAACAGTGCTAATCGCACAGCTGTACTCCAGGCTGCAGCAGAGTGCTTGGGCCTGGATATACTGAAAGTGAAGGCAAGATATAAAGGGAAATAATATCTATTCCATATTTGGAGGCACCTGATATATGACTTAATATGCTTTCATCTCATGTATAAATATTTTTAGGAAGTGAAGGACACGCTGGCTGTCGCAAGCCATGGCCTTTTCCAACCTGCAGCGGAACCTGACGGCGGCCTTGGCAGAGGAGACTGAGCTCAAGAAATGCTCAACAGCCAAGGGGCTGTACGGCTTTATGGCCACCTACCCCTTTGTGGCATCGGTGTACCTGCAAGTGGATGTGCTGCCACATCTCAGCAGGCTGTCAAAGGTGTTCCAGAAGGAAAATGTGAACTTCCTGGCTCTGAAAGTTCAGGTACCTTCCAATATTTAATTTTTGACACCATTGACCATACACTGCTCATACTAACCAGATACCTGCTGCTGCGTTTACACCTACTCTGTCCCTGTGACAATGGCCTGCCTCCGAGCAATTAAGGATGCTGGAGACCATCACCCACCTGGGTCTTTCCTGTCAAAGCTCCACCCAGACCTGGACAACCCTGCAGGACTTGGGGCTTATAATATTGTTCATGAAGAGAAGAACAAGGGAGGTAGATGTGGAGAGGGACTGACCAGGGACGAGCTCTGGGCCCGGTTCAGGAGCCAGGTATGTTTGTTTTAGATGCCTGTTAAGTAGTGATGTGCAGTTCGCGAACGAATCTGTATTTTTGAACGACTCTTTATGCTGAGTCATCTCAGGGGATTTTGGCACATTTTTTTGGGCCGCTACCCACACGGTTAGCTGTGTTGCTCATTCCACGAATGCATGATCCTTACAAGTTGTACCTCGTTGTAAAGGTGACTAATCAGGCTTTCCAGCGATATAAAATACAATACCAATTGGTATTATTAAAGGGGAGGAATAATCGACCGAAATAACGTTTCCGAACTTTATTTGAGGAGTTTAGAAACCTCCCAGCAGAGGTGAGCGCGCACAATTTTATTTTCATCACCTCCGCTGCTACAACTCCATCCTAGGGGAAACACTGCAACCGCTCTGACAGCTTGGTGGAAAGCCCACAAAATCACAAATTGAACACTGGCACCCTGTAAATATAGCCCACTATGGAACAACCCTCACTTCCTGCACAATTAAAAAACCACTAAATTTCACCTCTTGGAAACAAAAAGGCATTACTCAACTTCAGCACATCATCCATAACTTCAGGTTTATCCCATTTTAAGATTTGGTCCAGAAATACAGCATAGGTCATGACTCATTTCTCCAATATCTGCAGTTAAAATCCCTCATTACATCAAAAATCAACATAACTCAAAATAATCTACAACCCCCAACCATAACTGAAGAATTCCCTAAAATCACAACATCTAAGAAAGTTCTCTCTAAATTATACACACTACTCACTTATGCAGACCATACCACATCCCTCCCAATAAAAAAATGGGAACATGATTTATTGTTAACACCCAACGTGGGCTTTTGGACCCAAACCTGCAAAAATACATTCTCCATGACGAACAATACTAACCTACAGCTCATTCAATATAAAATAAATCATAGAACGCATATCACAGGCAAAAAAATGCACCAAATGGGCCTCTCACAATCCAATGCATGCCCACTATGCCCACCAAACACCATTGATGATTATCTCCATGCAACCTGGCACTGCATACCCGTAGAACACTTCTGGTAAGAAATGACCATCAAATTATGCCTCCTTTTGGACTGCCACCTTCCCCCTCACTGTGCCTACTAGGCGACCTATCCTCAATCACCATTCCTAACCATTTCACCAAAACCATTCTCATTGCTTCAATCATTGCCAAGAAAACCATCTTACTAAACTTGAAAACTCGAAAAAAAAAAACAAACATTGATAAATTTGTAATTAATAAACTGAACATTATGCAATGGACTGACCTACTCACAGAATACATATCCATGGAAAAAATCCCTGCTGTTACCAATAACCAAATGCAATATTTCAAGCAAACATGGCACCCAATCACCTCCTGCTTTCTTAATACTCACCTACAGTACATGTAAGCAAATAACTCTGGAACTCTTTCCCATTAACTTCCTTTCCCTCCCATACGCGCGCACACGCACACACGCACACGCACACACATCCCACCAACTTACTCACAACCCCAATAAAGCTGATTATAATCCATTCTCCTCATGCACGGTTCTTTGATATCTTATTACTTTTCTGCACCATTTTCTTTCTTTTGTTTTGTTTTATTATAAAAAATTTTTTTCTTTGTTTTGTTTTTGTCTCCTTGCATACTCTGCTACAATATCAAACATAAACCCCTTTGCGTAGAAGGTGACGCCAGCGGAACCTTTTTGCTCAACTGAGACATTCGTTGCTACTGCAGCCAAACTATTAATGCAAATCACAAACTCGGTTTTAAATTTATTGGTATACGGTTTGTGACGATTTCTGCCGAATACAGAGTTTCTAAGTGTCACTATTTTCCCGTAGCCAGTCCATTTAACAAGCAACCCCCACCTAGTCTATACCTACCCATGCGTAACATAGTGGACAATAGCGTCTGTGTTTGAGTTCATAAATATATTTATTCATCATATAAAATTAGAATAATGTCATAGCAACGAGATAAACCCAACAATAGCCTGATCATATAAAAGAGGATCAGTGAATTTACAGAGATTTGGAATCAAATTTCTTTCAGTTTTTCAAGAATTTAAAATTTATTTTGATACGGACTAGAAATGTGTGTTAGAGATTCTCCTTTGAATCTTCGGATAATTGAAGTACTGCCAAAGAGCTCTCGCAGGCCAGATGAAAAGGTATTCAAAAGTTCACAGCGCCTCAACTGCATTTCATTTAGGGGTGTGTGAGCACAATGTTGCCTTGGAATGTGGCATCAGAAATTATATGGAAACTTGACATACAGTATAATGTATGTATTTAAGTATGTGAAGATTTTCCAAAATTGTAGCATCCCAACAAAAGAAAATAAACTAATCTTATCCACATGGACAAAACTGCATTTAATCAAAATCAGGGTTCGGCTGTGTCTTCCTTGCTTTTTGAGGTAGTCATCAAACCCATAACTGTAAGATCTCATTCTTCTATAAAAGGAGTTCAAATTGGAGATACAGACCATATTATATCTCTGTACGGAGATGATATTTGGCTGTTTCTAACGCTTATATATTGCTGTTTTCTTGCACTGAAGCGTGGGAATCGAAAATCGGCATCCAAGTGGGGACCGATAGAGTTCCTTTACAGTGATTTAGATAAATTTATGCGAAAGTACATTTTAATAATATAAAAATAGATTTTCAAAAATATCAGAGAATTCTGCTCTGATGAGGCACAAGACATCACATGCCCCGCACCAAACTCCACAACAGCTCAGAACAAGACTTTCCGTTTGTAGATTCACTTCGACTATCTCCCCAGCTGCATTGGACATTATAGAGCTGAACATTGAACACTGCACTATTGCACACCTGACCAGAGCAGGACCCTGCTATTGCACACTATTGCATACTTGACTTTGGACATTAAATACGCCATTATAGTTTAGGTTTTAATTGTAATGTTGTCATTTGCATTATCTCTGAATTCTTCATTATAGTTTTAGTGGCCATGTGTCCACACTTTCACCAATTAGGAACCTATTGATTTACCTCAGCCTTTATTTTTATCAGTTAAAAAAAAAAATTGGTACCTCTTTTTACATAATTGTTTATAATATAGCACCATGTGAATGTGGTACTTTTATTCTTCATGGCATGTAGGGCTGCCCCCGACCAAAGATTTGCTTAGTCAACCAGTAGTCGTCAGTTCAAACCCATAGTCGACTAAATTTATGATATTAATTAAATCATTTAAATGCGTATTTTTGAGCATCAGAACATGGTTTGACTTCCATCTTATCTATAGGAAGTTTACTATATTACAGAGAAATATAAAAGCATCATTATGAGCATTTAAAATATCAATTAGCCTATAGCTAAAAGCACAGGCTGCGATTTGCTGGCCTGCGCTGCCTATTAACGCCATCGGTTTGCTTTTGGCCAGCGCTGTATTAACGGCATCAACAAAGCAGTAAATGAATGTGTCGGAACAACAAGCAATGAGATATTTAACATTGTTATTTTTATTTCCACTCTTTATAACAACACATAACTTAAAAATAGTGAATGGCTAAATAAAAAAGTAGCCTTTTGTCCGGTGATATGAAAGAGCACAATGTTTTAACTTCACGGTCATCAAAACTAGATGGGGGGGGAAAAAATTATATTTTCTTTAAAAAAAAAATGCAATTAGGCTAAATGGGCTATAAATTATACAAACAAATGAATAAATGAAACACACAGCAAACTGAAACACTTAAGAGAAATATCAACATCATCAGGCCAAACGAAAGATTAATTATAATCCTCATCGCATTAGGCTGTTTTTCCTCCGATCGCAGTTCTCTCATATTATGCGTGAGGAATACGAGTTTGTTGACGTTGCTCGGGAGAAGTGAGCTCCACGTTTTGCTGACAATAAAGCCGCCCGCCCTTTGAACAGATGCGCGTAATGATAGGCGAATTGTTGCTTGCGAAGTTTACATGTAACTTTTTTGGGGTCATTATTTAGACCAGGGGTGTCAAGATCCGGTCCTGGAGGGCCGCAGTGTCTGCTGGTTTTTGGTGCGTTTAAGCACAAGTGATTAATTTAAGTCACTAATTGGCTAAGAAGTCCACACACCTTGTTCTCAATGCTTTAACTGGGTGCTGATTGAAAGGAAACCACAAATACCTGTAGACACTGCGGCCCTCCAGGACTGGAGTTTGACACCCCTGATTTAGACGCTCGAAATGCTCGCATACTTTTGATTTTCTATCAGACATTCTATACAACTTATCTATTCCTTAATTAATAGACACCAATTGTTCGATACAAGGCGCACGTCCGGAATGAATAGTTCCACTCTCGCATTTTTTCACACTGCGACAATTCGACTAAGTTCTTTTGACCGACTAATGGTTTAGTCGACTATCTGGGGCCAGCCCTAATGGCATGCATAGCTATTTCTGACATAATGTGGCTTAAGAGGGTAAATGATCCCTCTAACCATGAAAAGTACCTAATTAAGAAAAAATTCTGGAATTTAAATTGTGGTTTGAACAATACTGGTTGGAGGCAGTATCTGGCATAGTGGGGAAGTGGTTGGGGGTGGGGTTAGCCAGCTATTGTTCACGCCCCTCAAGTTTGCCAGCCTGAGGTGTGAATCTTTGCAAATCTTAGAGAGCTGTTTTCTGAGGAAAGTGTTTTAAGGTTCACACAACATTCAAAGAAGCATAAATCTTCTTCAAATATTTGCAGTTTGCAGTGTATGAGACATCATTTGAAAGCTCAGGGTCTGTACTTTCATAAAAAAAGAAAAAAATGATCCTGTGCTACTTGTGGACCAAATTATCAGCCCCTGTCACATACAGATCCTTTCCAAAAAATTAGAATATCATGGAAAAGTTGTTTTTTCCCTTAATTCCATTCAAAAAGTGAAACTTTCATAGATTATAGATTCATTACACACAAAGTGAAATATTTCTAGCCTTTGTTTCATTTTTCATAATTTTGGCTTACAGCTCCAGAAAACCCCCAAAACAGTATTTCAAGAAATTAGAATAGTGTGTCGAAAATCAGCATTTACTTCAGTTATTTCAGAGAATTAATGTTTTAGACTGAGTGTCACACTATCATCTAATTTACTCAAAACACCTGCAAAGTTTATCTCAGTTTGGTTCAGTATGGGGAAGACTGCAGACTTGACAATTGGCCAGAAGACCATCATCACCCTCCAGAAGATGTGTAAGCCACAAAAGGTCATCGCTAAGGAGGCTGGCTGTTCAGAGTGCAGTGTCCAAGCATATCAATAGAAAGTTTAATGGAAGGGAAAATGTGGCAGGAGAAGGTGCACAAGAAAAAGAGATGACCGTAGGCTTCAGCGGATTGTCAAGCAAAGACGATTCCAAAATTTGGCGGAGATGCAGAGGGAGTGGACTGAGGCTGGAGTCAGTGCTTCAAAAACCACCACGTACAGACGTATCCGGGACATGGGCTACAACTGTCGGATTCCTCGAGTCAAGCCACTCCACTCATTCTCTGAAATAACTGAAGTAAATGCTGATTTTCGACACACTATTCTAATTTCTTGAAATACTGTTTTGGGGGTTTTCTGGAGCTGTCAGCCAAAATTATGAAAAATTAAACAAATAAAGGCTAGAAATATTTCACTTTGTGTGTAATGAATCTATAATCTATGAAAGTTTCACTTTTTGAATGGAATTATGGAAAAAAAAAAACTTTTCCATGATATTCAAATTTTTTGGAAAGGATCTGTATATCTTGTGCTATCATGTAACAGGTATATTTTTATATGATAAGAGTATAAATAAGTGCGGAAATTCCTCAATGGTGAAATGTAACGTTATTCAAAATTACAGTTTTTACCTTGTGTATATTTTTTAATTTCCTAGGTTTACTGAAATAGTGACATTCCAGTGCCCTACGTGTACTATTACGAAATCCTAAATTAAGGAGGTTTTGCTGATGTGTCACTATTTGTCTATTTATACAGGTGTGCTCACGTGATCACCCTTCCCTGACGAAGACCCATTTGGTCGAAACATTGCCACTGCTCGCGGATGGAGCTAGATGGTTTGTATGGTTTGTATCGTATCTCACTGATAGATCCTACCAAGTCTCCTGGAAGGGTTCCGTCTCTGCTCCCTGTCCCCTGTCTACAGGAGTCCCGCAGGGATCGGTACTGGGTCCTCTGCTGTTCTCTATGTATACTAAGTCTCTTGGTTCAGTAATTAATTCACATGGCTTCTCATACCATAGCTATGCTGATGATACTCAACTCTTCCTCTCTTTCCCTCCCTCTACCCCACAGGTCAAGGAGAGGATATCTGCTTGTCTGACTGACATCTCTGAGTGGATGGCTACCCATCACCTGAAGCTCAACCTTGACAAAACAGAGCTCCTCTTCATGCCATACAAGACCTCCCCACTACATGACCTCTCCATCACTGTTGACGGGACCGTGGTGGCTGCCTCCCGCTCTGCAAGGAACCTGGGGGTGGTCCTGGACGACCGGCTGGACTTCAAAGAGCACATCAGGGCGACGGCACGGTCCTGCAGGTTCCTCCTGTACAACATCAGGAGGATTCGTCCGTACCTGACCACCTACTCCACCCAGCTTCTTGTCCAGACCATGGTCACCTCACGCCTGGACTACTGCAACTCCCTGCTCGCAAGCCTACCGGCCTGCGCCATTCTGCCTCTTCAACTGATCCAGAATGCAGCTGCCCGGCTTGTGTTCAACCTCTCGAAATTTTCCCATGTAACCCCCCTGCTGAGATCACTCCACTGGCTGCCAGTTGCAGCCAGGATCAGGTTCAAAGATCTGACCCTGGCCTACACTGCAGCCAATAGGACAGGCCTCGCCTACCTGCAGGACTCAATCCAGAACTATGTTCCTGCTCGACCACTTCGCTCTTCTACAGCAGGGCGACTCGCACTCCCCCCCGTGTCAACGGCTCTCGCTCGTCCCGACTGCGGAGCTTTTCCACCTTAGCTCCTCAGTGGTGGAATGAACTTCCCATTCCCCTACGTTCTACTCGAACCCTGCCTGCATTCTGTCGAGGCCTGAAGACACACCTCTTCAGACTCCACCTTGACTGATGTTCTAACCTAGGAATATCAGTTCCCTGTGTTTTTCCTGTCTGTTTGTTATAGTTTATAATAGTATTTAGAATAGAAGTGTAGTATAGCTGATTTACCCACAGCTTACTGTGAACTACAGTCAACGTTCATTACTAGGGACAGCTGCTACATTATGGGAAGGATGTGCTTTGTCTTGTCTGTTCTGTAGTGATCTTGATGATGTCTCTGTATGCACTTATTGTACGTCGCCTTGGATAAAAGCGTCTGCTAAATGAATGTAATGTAATAATAAAATTATCACTTGGGAGCATTATAGCAGTGTGCTGGTGTCCAGACCACGACCCCAATGAGATGATGTGACGGAACCTTACGAGAGCTGTGCATAAACAAATGCCCTTAAGCATCAATGAGCTCAAGCAGTTTTATAAGGAGGAGTGGCCCAGTATACCATAAGTGTGATGCGGGAGACTGATAAACTATTACATCAGGTTAATGCTGCTAAAGAGGGTTCTACATGCTACTGAGTAATGGGGTTCATTAGCTTTTTTCCCCACAGGCTTCTGTATGTTGGCTTATTTTTGGTTGAATTAATTATAAAAGTTAAATCTGTTATGTGTCATGTGTCACACAAGGAGTAGATGAGTGTTGGTTATGTCATAATATGGAAAACCATAGAATCAATTCTGTGCAACTCTTAGTAGGGTAACTAAATATGTTGTACAGTTTGTGTTAATTGCTTTCTCAGTCTACAAGTACAAAACTGCACCAAGAAAAAATACAATTAAAACAAAATAGGAATTTGCAGTTTGCTCAATTTCCAAAAAAAAGGTACACTGCTGCAGAATGATAATGCTTCACATATTCAATATTTAGGTGCGAGGTAATAATGTGTACAGTCAAAATCGGGTGTGCTAACCTCACAGTATCCTCGGTTGAAGAAATGGTCCCTGAAGCATTGGGTGACAGTGGAGCGCACCCTCAGGATCTTGGAAACATTCTCTCCACGGATCATCATATGCCGGTTGTTGAGCTGCACATCCACATCAGAATCTTCATTCAACAGGTTGTCGGCTCCCCCTGCTGGCGCCAAGCCCACCAGTTCCCAGAAGTCACAGTGAAGCTCATGGCCCCCTGGGGCCTGAAAGACAGAGCTTTCTGTTATTTAGGGACATATCCACCAATGACTAATGTTTACGATCTCTGTTGTAAGATGTGTGTTTTCATTTGTTTCCTGCGTGTGTGAGTGTCTGCTTCTTCCGGTTCGTCAACAGATTGGACATATCTGTGTCTGGTTACTCTGTTTGAAAAGACGTGGTTTGCCATACAACGGTGGAGATTCACTCTTCAGATTTGCTCTGTACTTGTGGATTGTGATTACTTAGTGGATTTTGTGTGCTGGACCTCATTTTGTTGAATTCGACTTTGATTCTTGCCTTAGTGCTTCTAGTTTGTTTGTCCAGTGGATTGTGTGTTTGACCCTATTCCATTCAAAATGACTTTGACTATCGTGAAGCCCTTAGTTAATTTGACACGTTTTTTGTTTTTTTGGTGCTGTACTCCAGCACATTGGATTTGAAATGGAACAGTGACTGAGGTTAAAGTGGAGACTTTCAGATTTAATTTGAGGGTTTCTACATCCATATCGGGTAAACCAGGGAGCAATTGTAGCCATTTTTACACATGGTCCACCCCATTTCAGGGCACCAAAAGTAATTGGACAACTTAACAAACTTAAATAGTCATCATATTTAATATTTGACACAAGCTGGTAAAACGGTCTGCAAGTCGCACTTCTGCAATTCACAGTACGGCGCAAAATATGAGAAAACCAAAAGAAAATATATATACAGTGCATCCGGAAAGTATTCACAGAGCTTCACTTTTTCCACATTGTGTTCTGTTACAGCCTTATTCCAAAATTGATTAAATTCATTTTTTCCCTCAAAATTCTACACACAACACCCCATAATGACAATGTGAAAAAAGTTTTTTTGAGATTTTTGCAAATTTATTAAAAATAAAAAACTAAAATTTCTCATTTACATAAGTATTCATAGCCTTTGCTTTAACGTATTTTTAAAGTATCATATTTCATATTTGGTCGCATATCCTTTACATGCTGTTACTTCCTGAAGTCTGTGACCATCAACATCAAAAAAACTGTCGATATCTTATTTTCAGGTACTGTTACAAGCGATACTATAACCTCTCTGCATTTGAATGGATCTCTATGGAAATTGGGGGGTGAGACTAGATTCAGCTGTAAATTACACTGGTACAGTATGGAGCACATGGCTGGCTAAATGGCTGTAAGTTATCAAGGGTCTGAGCTATCAAACGAGCCCCAAACCATCACTCTGTTGCCAGATATGGAGTAGATGTGGATGGATCACTTTAAGGGTTGTTTCTCCTGACTTTTTTCCCCATAGAGTTCTATAGGAAAACATAAATGTGGCTTAAGAGGGTGAATGATTCCTCTAAACATGAAACGCAGCTCATTAAGAAAAATTAACAGCTTGTTAAAATTCTGGGATTGCAACTGTGGTTGCAACGAAAACCAGCATACACAGGGGGGCCCCAGGATCGGTGTGGGAACCCCTGTTGTAGAGTACGGGGAAAAGTGATGTTTTATTGAGATGCATAATTAGGAAACATATTTAGGTGTATGTAACACTGATGTCAATGTTTTATTATCTTAAGCCATCAGAAGGAGCAAATGTATATGCTTTATAATGGACAAAACTAATTTTATTAATTTTATGACATGTTTTGCATAGGGGTTTTGGACCCATAGATATCTACCCCCCTATACTGATGAAAATATAGTAATTCCCACTTGAAAATGGTGCAAAAGTGAGTTTTATGAGCCATGATTTGTAGTTAAATATATCATGTATTTTATTTAGAGCAGTGCACAATTTAGCCATTTGGATAGATTTGGAGACACTAATGGACAACAGGGTACACTGCCTATATTTTGCATCAGAGAGCTTTAGTAGTTCTGCATATCATCCTCAGATTTTGCACACTTGTGGACATGAAGTTTATGATCCAGGACATGTATAGATTTACCCGTTTCACTTATGAAGCGTTCAGTATTTTGTTGCAAACTAAAGAATTTTGCATTTTTCCAAAGTTTCTTTGCATTTGTGGCACTTTATTTTGACTTGAATTATGAAATTAAACAAATCAAAGTTCGTATTTTCGTATCGTTATAAAACCTTGGCGTTCTGATTTGGAGAACTTGTCATTCTGAATTCGAGAAGGTTGGTAACTGTAGTTCCAATGCTTCCCAGTACAAAACCGCTGGCCATTGTGTCTCACCGTCAAAATCTCTTTAGATTCTTGATTTTGTGTTTGTCCTGTTTCTTGTTCCAGTACCTTTCCCTTTGTTTTGTGTCTGTTGGTTGTGATATTTTAATAAACTCATTTTGTAACTCTTCCTGTTGTGTTTTAAATCCTTTGTGTTGCGGCCCTTCGAGCCGGGGTCGTAACAACTATTTACTTATTTAGCATCATCTGACCCATAAACTTACAGTCAGCTACATTAACGGAGAAAACATATGTCTGGATAGGTTTGTAAAATTTCTCTATTATAAATTATGTTTCTTGGTATAAATGTCTGTTTGTACAAGTTACCTGTTTTCCTTCAGGTACAGGCTTCAAAGTTCCATACAGGCCTACAGTGCTTTCAGTAGACAGGACCAGGGCATTGTAGGTCTGACACTGTAATAAAAAAAAAAAGGTGTAAAGAATTGGCATACTCCACACATCCACTATGCACAAACATCTATTAATAATATTAGCCAGCATTACGTAATCATGCAAGTAAAATAAATTTTAACTAAGTAGTAATACAACACTACTTTTGAACCTGCATAAAACATACTTATTAAAGGGCAACCCTTAAAGTGATCCATCCATATCTACTGCATATCTGGTTTGAAGCTCGTTTGATACCTCACACCCTTGATGACTTGCAGCCATTTTGCCAACCATTGGTTCCATACAATTCCCGTGTAATTTATAGCTTAATCTAGTCTAGGGCTGTCATACGATGGTTCGATATTCGAATGCTATTCGAATTGTAAAAAAAAAAAAAGACGTTCGATTCTGAAAATTAACATAAAAAATAAATAAAAATGCAGCGTCTCTATCGCAGATAAAAGTGTCCCTCTTCCTTTCAACTTGGGTTGTTGGTTGGGTGTTAAACCAAAAATAAATCTCTCATTTTAGCGTCTCCTCTGTTGAAAACGGAAGACGCTGCATACGGGTCATTGCTATGCTTGTACTGGAAGGACACAGCACTTTCATTTAATAGCAGATTGAAAATCAAATGTAGGAATATTCGTTGAGCTGAAAAGAGCCAATAATTCAACAGTAGCAGCATGGGAGAGAGTTCGGAAACCAGCTCGGCCGCGGCGAGTGATTAGCACTTTGAGCAATCTTAAAAAGCCCCGTTTGGAAGGAAAACTAGCGTTTTGAGAGGTTAAAACTATGCTGATCACAGTTCCCTCTCCAAAAGGTCAAAGATGGTACTTTTCTGTTTTTAATAGCACTTTACTGTAAATGATCCAACCGTCAGGATCAAAATTATTTTTAGTAACATTTCTCGAAATTGTGTGCCTTAATTTTATTCAAACAAAAGCATTATAAAAGTGTGTATGTAGATTAGGGTTGTCACAATATCCCTTTTTCATATCGTCGATATATCTTTAAGGAATATTGTGATATTCAACATTATTGTTCGTATATAATTATAGTGGATTAATGACAACGTGAACAGAAGTAATTACCATGTGTGGCAGCATTGAGTTCTAAACGCAGTAGCCTTAGCATTGCTTCTGGATCAGTGTACTTTTTGGCCAATCGTTTCCCGTTTCAGAAACAGAAATTGAAAAACGAGAAACAAATGGTTATGCTATATTCATTTTAAAAACAGAAATTGAAAAACGAGAATCAAATGGTTATTCGTTTTGGATCCGTGTATAAATGAATGCCAACTGCAACATTCTGTACTGTCACTCATCTCACAAAACAAAATTTTTTTTCTTGTAACTTAGTAGCTAGACACTTCATAGACCGCTCCAAAATGATTGTGACAACAAACATGACGACGATGAGCGGCCGTCAATTTATTACGTTTCGAACTATATCCACAAAACAATTTTGCGATGCAATGTTTGCTGCTATGTCTGCATATGACAAATTATTTATTGCCATCTCCTGTAGGTTGTCATAGGCATAATGTTATAATAACTACACAATCATTATGAGTGCATCGAAAATGTTTTATGGGAAATGTTTGTTGTATTCCCATCCTTAGTTGTGACGACTTTTTAATGCATTTACGGCATGTTACCTCGTCAACATTCGCCGGTTCTCCGTTATCATTGGGTTTGTAGCCGAAAAATTGCCAGATTAGCGAAGTGGTGTTTTTCTTTGAAACAAGATCTGCCATCTTCTCTTGCTTTCTCTTAACTAATGATGACGATCAGTCACGAGATAGGATAATAACACCGTGGCTGTTACAACTATTGCACTAGCCCCCTCTACAAGGAAGTAAGCGATCAGACGTTGTAATTTTATCCTATCTTACACAAACCTTCCACTGGAAATGGGAAAATCTATGTAATAACCATCCTCACTCTGCTGTTAACATTGCGCATCAGATAATTAATTAGTACCAGTATGCAAATCGTTTAAAGGTAACAAAATAATAAATAAAGAGCAAATAATAACAACCAAATATTTTTAAAAAACAAAGCATACAGAATTTGTTGCGAGGCATCAGAACTAAAATAGAAAATGTAGCGGGAAAGGACGCAGGATATTCGAATATATTCTAACTTATGTGTTTTTTCAGAAGGAATATTCGAACGTGATTTTTGGCCAATGTTGACAGCCCTAATCTAGTCCCACCCCCCAATTCCCATAGAGATCCATTCAAATGCTGAGAGGTTATAGTATCTCAGTAAGAGTACCTGAAAATAGGATATCAAGAGTCTTTTGATGTTGTGGGGTCAGACATCAGGAAGTCATGGCATGCAACGCATATGCAACCAAATATTAAATATGATGACTATTTAAATTTATGTTACCTACTTTTGGTTCCCTAAAATGGGGGTACTATGTGTACAAATGGCTACAATTGCTAAAGTAGACATAGAATTAAATATAAATAGTAGGTTGTAACATTATCAATGTCTTGACTGTATTTTTTAAAATCAATTTAATGGTACCTTGGTGAATAAAAGTATGAATTTATTTAAGAAACATAAAAATGTCTCATTTACTCCAAAGCTTTTGAAGGGTAGTGTATTTCCTGAACCACTGTTGGGACATCTTGATATCCAGTTCTGGGTGCCAATCCTTAAATTTGGAAGGTAGTGTTGAAGGTAGTTTGGAGAACAAAAATTACATACCAACTGGTCAGAAAGGACACACTGAAGGAAACCAGTTCCATCCCTCAGCACTATGAACATCAGATTCTTTCCTGTGAGAACAACCAAACAATACAAAATCAATAAGCAACATATGACAAATCAATATTGTAGCTCATGAAAGTTGCTCAGAATGGTGTTCGCCGCGACAACCCGTCAACTGGTGGTAGGAAGGAAAACTTCAGCGACATTTAAAAATGTATGCTATAGTTTTATTTTTTTTAATGAGCGTCATAGCCTATGTGCATTGTCATTCATTCATTCAATATTTTTACGTGAGACAATACACCAGAAAACAACCATCAAATTTATTTCACATTATTTCAATGTACTACAATCTAGCCATTTGTTGAGCTGGGACGCTGCCAACTGATGAAACGCGTGCGTGACACCTACATTTTACAAAGTGACATACATACTCAGAAAAAAAGACAAGTTAAACTTAATATACAGTACTGTGCAAAAGTTTTAGGCACATGTAAAGAAAATCCTTAAGGTGAATATCCTTTCAAAAATAATTAAATTAAAAGTTTCTAAATATCAAACAATTAACTACAAAGAACAGTAAACAATAAAAAACAGAATCAAATCAATATTTGGTGTGACCACCCTTTCCCTTTAAAACAGCATCAACTCTCTTTGGTACACTGTTGTTCAGTTTAAGAAAATCAGCTGGTAGATTGTTCCAAGCATTTTGGAGAACTTGCCACTGTTCTTCGGCAGAATTTGGCTGTCTCGCTTGCTTCTGTCTGTCCAGGTAATCCCAGACAGCCTCGGTGATGTTGAGAACAGGCCTCTGTGGAGACCATACCATCTGTTGCAGAACTCCTTGTTCTTCTTTTCTCTGACGAAAGTTCAATTAAGTTTTTGGAAAATCAATGTTTGGAAATCTACAATTTGCTCTTTTCTACTGAAACACTAATGCAGAAGAGAAAAAATCTACATAAAAAATCTAGGTTGCCTAAGACATTTGCACAGTACTGTATGTGGCTGACCCGGTGATAACCTAAGGGGCCCTATCTTACACCCGGCGCAAAGCGGCGCTAACCCAAACGCAAGTGTCTTTGCTATCTTACACCCGGCGGTAGGTTCATAATAACGCCTAACGCTCACGCCGTTTAACTAGCATGTACTCTTGCGCCGTTTGGGCGTGTTGGTCTTAAGATGAGGAGTGGCCAGGATTTTTTTTTGGGGTATTGCTATCTTGAGCCAGCAGAAAGCGCTTGCGCTAGAACCACCACTAACCTGGTCTAAAGTCATGTCGCAGTTGTATACATGTGATTTTAACGGCGCATATAAGTGCGTCTACAAAGGCGTGTGCACAATGCGCGTACCCTCCTGTCTGTTACACACAGGGGCGTGCACAAGCATGATTAAAATATCAAGATTACAATGTGAAATAGTATTATTTGACCAGGTTTCCATACTCTCACCGTTTAAAACCCAGCTGATTTCACCCGTTATTCCATAACTGAACAAAACGATTTTAAAGAGAACTAAGCGCCTAATTAGAAACTAATACAAATTTGCAGCACGTTACACAATTAATTCACAATGCATTTTAATGCCATTCTCTGCACGTGCGCTGCATGTTCTCCGTTTCCCCTGCTTTAAGTCGCACGTTTCACGGTCTTCCTGGGAAAGTGGATTGTTTTAAAGGATTACGCTACGAGTAAAACAGGTTGGTCACATTTCCATAAACAGGACATTATTAAACAAGGGGAAATATGCGTGAACATATGGGTTGCGAACCTGACAGCTTTATTGTAGGCTATTTAGTGTCATCATTAAGGCAAAATAACGGTAGGCCTATGTATGTTATTAATCAATATTAGCCTACTATGCAGGTAGCCTAATGAACTTTGGATGAAGCTTGAACTTCGAGAACTCCATGAGAACAGCCTCTTGGAATTGATGTTTGACACTTTCATTGCATAATCAAACGAAATTCGCTGAACAAGCAGGCTAATTTGGCGTTTTCTAAGGTGAGACTGAAGCCATTGATAGCTTATTCTCAGCTGTTGCAGGTCCTTTTAACAAAATTTAACCGCATATATTTTGTAAAATAACAGCCCTGTCTGGAATTACCGGGAACTCATAGGCTAATGGTTAGTCTGAATAATATTGATCATACTCCATTTAGCCTATTCCTTGATCACACTAAACACGCACAAGCATGTTTGTTTCGCCATCAAGCAATCCGCCAAGGTGGAAAAGCAGGCTTTTAAAGGGAATGGGATATGACATTTTGATTGGTTTATTGCATGTCACGCCCAAGACACACCTATAATTAATGAAGCGACTAGGTTCAGCCCAGTTGCACCTTGCGCCGTGCTTAACGCCAAAAAAACACGCCGTTAAAATAGCAAAAGTGGACTTGGACACACCCAAAATGGACTTTACGCCATGCGCTAAGACTAAGCGCCAAGATCGCCAAGATAGGGTCCCAGGTATATTTATAGTTGGCATACTAATTAGAAGGAATGCCATCATACATAAGCAATATTTTTAGGCAATGTAGATGGGCAATATTGCCTGCAAGAAGGATGTAGATAAGCATATTGGACAAAATCAAAGGGTAAAACACAGTGGCATCTAAAATTAAAGTATGGTGAAAAAATACTATTGGTCACATTTTGCGGGCAAAATTGCACTGCCTCAAAAAGTCGCCTGTGTATCATGACTAGGGCCACCAGTTTACCAGAGTTTTCTCGCATGAACTTCAGTCCTCCGCCAGCAAGAGATCGATCGCACTTTTGAAAATGTCAATAGGTATATTAATCTACATCTCAAAGTCAGTTAATAAATGCAGTCTTGAAAGAACTAGAATTGTAGGGGTGTGGTCTAAATCCATGCCCTCAACCCGAGGCTTTAAGGCTAAGCAGAGTATAGCAACTAGTTTGATCTAACGTTAGTCTATTTAAAGCAAGCTAAATTGCAAGGCTAACATTCCACCAAATGCATGTTCCACACAAATCATTACACAATGGTAAGTTTTATTGAGTTTTTTATTTATTTATTATTATTTAAAGGCCCATTCATTAATTTAGCTAATTTCGCTAATCGAACAAAAAATGCATGGCAACTAAGCACTTCGGTGGACCATGGTTCTCGTAGTTATTTTTGTTTTCACTGTAACCAGCCACAGAACAATCCGACAAAACCATTACATGGTTTATTTGGCAAAATCGGCCAACTATTCTTTTCGATATATTATCTGACGAATGAGCACCAAGTAAAAACAACGCGTGAATGATGAGTTTGTTTCCATGATGATGAGCTGAACAAGGAGCAAGCTAAGAGATGGATAAAAAGGTTGGGAAAGATATTTGGAGAAGGATAAAATTGGTATAGGGATAAGGAGAGCAGGAAAAAAAAAAACACTTTAGCTAACCAACTATACCAAATGCTGATAAAGCGGACAACTATTCTCAAGAGCAAGCAAAACGAGTGTTTGGCTCAGACTAAGAGGCTAAGAGGATTTCCTAGTGGGACAGGGCAGTTTTATTCACCACAAACTATGGGAGGAGTTATGTAATGAGATCAAAGTATGTATTGCTCAATAAATACCTTAATTGCCACAAATAACGTGGTCATAAGCTTACGGATTGTCCTTGTCCATTACTTTAACATTTAGGGATAAAAGGCTAGTCAATTAGGAGCCCTTAACAAGGCAACACAGAAACACAATTTTGTGTCGTTTTAAACTGTTGGGGTCAATTTGACCCCAAGCATAAAAGGTGTCAAAATGTCAACATAATAGGAGGGTTACACAAACAAACAAATAGTATTAATAATGATGAAATGGTTTGCAGCAGAGTTCTATTTAAAGAAGAATAAAAGAACATCGATGAGTCTAAACACCTATCCAAAACCTGTCATAAAATTAGTTTAAAAAATACTGTTTGTCCATTATAAAGCATGTACATTTGCCCCTTGTTTTTTTTAGTTTTTTTTTTTTACAATGAAAACATTGATGTCATACTGGTACACACACCTAAATATGTAGCCTAATCATTCACTCTTGTACTTTAATAAAACATCACTTTATTTGCATACTCTTTTGCCATGGGATTACATTTCCCTGTAGTTTTTTTTATGTTAACAGTACACAGTAAATTGGAATTAGTATTTTCCATGCCCTAAGTGACAAGTATAGCCCAGGGAGATACCAATACGCCAGTCTATATTAAGTATGATTAGATTAAAATAAAATAATATTCCACCATCAGGAAAATGCTGGTAAATGTTCTAGCTTAAGGGCAAATTGGCGCTTGTAAAACATGACTCAACCACCAATGAACGTTTACACTACAGGATGTGAAATGTACTCAAAATGCAAAAATAACTATCAAACATATGGCAAAAAACAGTGGTGGAGTGGAGAAACTAATGTACATACTTGAAATATTACTAGCAGTGATACTATATCGAGGAGGAGAATCTCTCAAATATTCGATAAATTAGTAAAATCTTGCGAAAATGGAGAACTACAATTACGCCTTGGCGAGCGAATGTAAATTTTTGTTTTGTGTAGTTGTTTGCGTAAAACTAGATGAATAAAACTAAAAATGCTGTTACGCCAAGCTGTAATTTATTGTTCAAAGCATCCAGTAAGACATTGCAAACACCATTGTGAAGGTTATAATGTCCTATATTTGAGAAGAGTTGTCAAACCAGAATGGACTGGAATACTTAACAGCTGCGTGACCAACTTTATTTTTTAGGCGTGGAGGGTTTCAGAAGGTGTACTAGCATTAAAAATGGGTGTGGATTTCTCAAACAGACTGTCCAAGACAATAAATGACCACTGAATCTTAAAAGGGACAGCTCCCTGCGTAAATCCAATGGTAGGATTTTATATTTAGTAGTAGATATGATGTAGTATAATTACACAAGACTTTCACTTGTTTATTTTACTGTTGAGTGAACAGGGCTTTTCACCGCTGTATTGTACATACATTCGGGCTATTGTTGACCATCTCGTTTCCATGATGGAATACAAATCTTAGGTGGTGAAAAAAATATTTTTACGAACTCACAGATAGACGTTATTGTCTACTGAGTCATGTATGAGTAGGTATAGTTGCAAGTAAGACTGGGTGGGGGGATGCTTGTTAAATGGTGGCATGTAAAAACTGGCTGGACTTTATGGCCAAAAACTTTTTCACTATGTTTTTTTATATTGATCGATGTCGATAATTATCACAATATATATTTAATTATAATAATGCTCCATTTAAGAGTATTCTGCTTAGGACAGCACCCAAAAGAAACCGGAAGGCTAATTGTGGTTTATAATATACAATTATTTATTATCAGAACCAATAGGTGACACACATTCAACAAAACCAACATGGTTTTATATTAAGTAATACAATGCCTCAACACGGCAATACCAGACATCCTATAACACAAATAGGATATGGAACAAAATAAATAACATCAAGCATGAGCGTGTTGTGTTTCATGCTAGTTAGCTACATCTGCTGCCAAATTCACAAACGCACTAACAGTATTAGTTCTCTCATGCCATTCTACTATACTCCATCAACACAAGAGAGGCAAAAAGTGATAAAATTACAAATATATAAACAACTGCTGTGATTCCAAAACATTTTAGAAGTAGTATACTTAACACTGAATAAAATAAAATATGCAAACAACTGCTGTGATTCCTACTACATTGTAGTGTCAGTAGGTACATTAAGAGTTTGGCAGTGAAGACTAGGGGTGCTCCGATCGATCGGCTCGCCGATCAGTATCGGCCGATATTCGTTCTAAAAAGTGTGATCGGCTAAAAAAAGGCCGATCAGATGACGCAAAACGTATGTCAAAAACACGCGAGACAATTTTTATTTCACTACCGCGTGCTGCTAAAATGTCTTCGCCGGTCTTTCCTATTCATAATGACTCCAAGGAAATTTTTACCTTAATCTACCACATATCAGCGCACAGTAAATTGGAATGAGCATTTGTCATGCCCTAACAGACTAGTATACGCCATAGCCTATATTATGTATGATAACATGAACATAATAGTTTTCCACCATCTGTAAAATGCTGCCAAATGTTCTATCTTCAATACATTTAGCTAACGATTGCACTACAGTATGAAATGCACTCAAAATGCGAAAATAACAATAGGGCTATCAAACATATTGGAAAAACAGTGCTCAAGTGGAAACACGAACGTAGGTATGTAGCCAGCGAGACCAACTGTATTTTAGACGCAAAAATACTTACATATCGCAAAAGGGGAATTCCCCTGCATAATGCGTATTGTATAGCGCTTGCGTAATACTAGACAGTTAAAACGAAAACTGCCGTTACGCTGGGCTGTAGTAAATTGCTCAAAGCACCCAAAAAGACTTGGCATATACCGTTGCGAAGGTTATAATGTACTCTATTGGATAAAAAAGCCGACAACTAAACCAGAATGAACTGTAATGCATGAGACAGCCTTACAGGGCATGGGGGTATTACGCCGCAACGTTTCAGATAGTGTAATAGCGGTATAAAGTGTTGTATATTTCTCAAACCGATTGTACCAGACAATAAATGACAACTGGATTTTGAAAGGAACATCTCGATGTGTAAAACCAATGGTAGGATTGTATATTTATTTCATATATAGTAGCATATATAGCTAGTAGAATACATGGTATAATGAGATAGTACTTTCACAGTTTATTTTGCATTTGAGTGAGCAGGGCTTTTCACAGCTTTTCTGGCATACGATCAGGCTATTGTTGGATTTATCTCGTTGCTATGACGTTATTCTAATTTTATATGATGAATAAAAATATTTATGAACTCAAACATAGACGCTATTGTCCACTATGTCACGCATAGGTAGGTATAGACTAGGTGGGGGGTTGCTTGATAAATGGACTTGCCACAGGGAAATAGTGGCACTTAGAAACTACGTATTCGGCAGAAATCGCCACGAACCGTCTACCAATAAATTTAAAACACAGAGTTTGTGATTTCCAATAATAGTTTGGCTGCAGTAGCAACGAATGTCTCAGTTGAGCAAAAAAGGACCCGCAGGCGGGACTTATGCGCAAAGGTGTTGAGAGAGTGTCTCTAGACTAGAGTGTGTGGAATGTTGCCTGACAATAAATGAACAGTTGTCAATTCATTATACTTTGTCATCTCTTAATTTTAATACTTAATATACAATGTTGTTAAGAATAATGTTACATGATAAATAGAAATAATAATAATGAATTTTATTTGTATAGCACACTTTCACATACACAGAAGTTGTAAAAAGGATGCATCATAAAATAGGGATACAATATTTAGAGACAATTAAGATTGAAAATATTGAGGCCAATTTTATTTGATTTTTTCACGATCGGTATCGGCCGATCATCATTTCGGTGATCGGCCCCAAAAATGCTGATCGGAGCACCCCTAGTGAAGACAGATAGTTAAAACGTGTTAAGTCATCAAATGGAGGCACCAATTAATGTGCAGAATATATAAATTTATATATGGCTTCACACTAGGTGCAAAAGTATAATTAATCAGTCTCATAAAATGAATTATTAAATCATGATTATGAATTACAATGTTAACTATTAAAATAATAATCAATAACTTAATCTGAAGGCGTAAGTTCTTTTGGAGGATAGGCTCAAATGTTTATCCAAACAACAATCAGACCGACGACCAGGTTTAACAAAATACAATTTATTAAATAACAAACAAGTCTAAACTAACATCCTAAAAACAGCGAATGATATGGAAAGTTAAACCAAGTGTAGGCAAAGAATGAGGTATATAGAATTCACAGTTCTATTTCTGTATGTGCGCCAGAACATGTGGTTCAGAGATTACAAGACCGTACCTCAAGGAGGAAATACAAATCTAGCTTTACATGAAGCTAACGTGGCCTGAAACATGGTGTGTATTGAGGCTATAGAAATTTAGCTACATCTAGCTAAATTCCAGGCCCCTATCCGTTTCCCGGCACGGGATCCTATATCTAACAGGTTAGGTATTAGTATAAAGGGAAATTGCATGCACAGATCTTGATTAAAAAGGGAGGCGGATTGTAAATTAGCGTCAGTCAGTTAGAGTAGGCCCTGTAACTTTAGTTCATGCGAGGCTAATTGGCTGTCATGCAATTTTCTAAAACTATATAAAATAGTTTTCTAAATACTGACTTAATTCTTTTTTTGAAATCCCTGTGTGCGGACTCTACCTTGTTTTTGTTTGAACTGTTTACAGACCTACGCACCTGGGTTAAGTAGCTTCTTTGGACCTTTAAATTAAAGGCGCGACTCTTCTATTGCTCTTATCTCGCATCTACTCACAAATATCTAAAAAAGTTCTATAAAGTAAGTTGCTACATTCAGAATTATGCCCGCAGCAAGCCAATGAATTTGCATATGGGTGTAGCTTTTTACTAAAAAGATTGTAAATACAAAAGTTTGATGAAATGTGATGAAACTTCCATTCATAACTCAATCCTGAGACAGCCTCAGAGTTTTGGCCCGAATAACCAACAGTGTGGCGCTATAGAGCTCAAGAATTTGTTTACATTTAAAAATTCACTAAAAACCACTGCTTTAATATATAAATTTGAAACTTGCTATAGTGACTATACACCTGAGTCCGTATATAGCCATGTATATTTCAATCACCGCCATCTTGAATTGGGGACCATTTTGGATTTTGTTAGTTCATACGCTACTTTTCCCACTTTCATCTGGTTTATTCAAATTAAACTGGGCACACTGAAGGAAGGTAGCGTCCAAGCTTAAGTGACCGAATTTGCTGCGGATTGGCCCTATCCTGGTGCGACAGCAGTCTTTAGAATTAGATATTGATAAATTTTGCTGCGTTTGACTCAGAGACCTGAACTCAATGTCAAAAGATCCCGCTTTGCACAGAGAATAAACATGGCTTAAGGATTCATTAGGCTGCCATTATGGATTTGCCACCGTTCTGAATAAATTACAAAACAGTTCAAATCTATGTGCTCCAAGATGCTTTGACCAATTTGCACCGAATTCGCCATTTAAAGGAGCTATATGTAACAAATTTACTGTACTAAATCATAAAATGACCAGGATATGTCATCAGAGATTAAGGAAATGTGCTAAATCGAAATACTGGCTTCTTCGACAACAATGCTACAGCCAGTATGTTCTCCTTAGAAATTTCCATTCCGGGTCGGAACGTCTATTTGTTTTGGCCTGTGTGATTCACTATTCTCCGAGTTGACTCCGAGTCCACTGCCCATTACGAACAACCAGAATCAACGTCAGAATACCGACAAATATTGAATAATCATCAAAATTGGTTATTTTTTCCACCCACAGTAAATACAATTAAGTTGTATTTTTATCCATTTTATTACGTGTTCAGTAACTAATGTCTAGGCCTACCAACTAGCTGGCAAAGCAACTTATGACGTTAGGCGAATTATTTACAGTTACTACTGACATTATCGGCTGCTAACTAGTTCAGTTAGCTAATGGAGTGAGTCAGTGATGGTGACAAACATTAAAACTTCTAAATATTGTGTTAATATTTAACCTTGATTATTCAATATTTGTTGGTATTCTGACGTTGATTCAACGTGATCTCGATGAGCAAATTGATGTTGAATCAACGTCGGAATTCCGCATTGAATCAACGTCGATTCAACGTTCGCTTGCTATCTGGGTATAGTTACTCGCTAAACATACCACTAAAGTTAACTTATATCTGTGTGACCACAAACATAGCCAGCCATGCATCTAGCTAACATTGACAGTTATAAAAAATCCACATGAGCTGGTTTATAATTTGCAAACAATAAATAATAAACAAATTGCAAACGAATACATTCGCTGATCAACTTAGTGTTGGACTCGTCGTCGCTTGTCATTGTCAAAATAGAATGTTTGTCTCAAAATATAATTGGCTCGGCTCGTCTTGCGCTCGTGTTCGTTCAGTGTCTCGACTCTCTCCAATATTGTGAACTTGGATTGCAGTACCCATTTTAAACGCTCGGTGTCAATGTTACATATACAGTCAAGCCGGAAAGTCTCCCCACCCTTTCACCTTCTCCACGTTTTATTACGTTACAGACTTATACTACAATAGATTGAGTTCATTTTTTGCCTCAAACATCTACACACAACACCCCATAATGACAATGTGGAAAAAGTTTTTGAGATTTTAGCAAATTTATTAAAAATAAAAACAAATTTCTCATTTACATAAGTATTCATACCCTTTGCTTTAACGTATTTTTAAAGTATCATATTTCATATTTGGTCGCATATCCTTGACATGCTGTTACTTCCTGAAGTCTTTTTGGATAACGTATCAACAAGTTTGCCAGGGCAAAAGACGAATTGACCTGTAAGAACGACCACAACCACGTAGACAAGGAAGCGCAATCACTACTTAATTAATCGCAACTTAATTTTTTGACGTATGCTATAACATACTATAACTATAGCTAACTAGCAAACTAGCTAACGTTACCTAGGGTCTCCAGTTTCCCAACTTTTATTTGGACTTAACTTTCTGTCCAAACGATTTATCCTTCGTTTGGCTAACTTAATGCGCTATAGCCAGTGCTTGACGTGAGCCAGAACGAACCACTACACTGGCAAATAAAAAAAGTTAACCTACCGGCAAATGTTCTCGCATTCGCTATGCTACTTCTCATAAACTGTACATTCGCCCGTGAGATTCTCTTTCTCAAGTTTCATTCCCACAACAGTCACTGTACGTAAATCCATAACGATTAATTCAAGTGAGCCAATCCATTGACATGCCATTCAAAGGGCACATGATTTCTAAAACGTATTTTTCCTGTTTTTTCACTGCTTTTCGACAACGTGACTTGTCTTTCCCACTTCAAACACTGGCTATAGCAAGCAAGATAGAAAGAGATGGGAGCAAGCTTTCAATTTGAATTTGGATATTGTGAGGAGTAGTTTTTGGGATTTGAAGATGAGGAAATAAATGAAAGTGCTGAGAGAGGTGATCTGAAGAGGAGGGAGCGGACGATTAATTGATTGGGCCGTTGAGAGATCTTATCAATCCTTATCTTATGCAATCCGTTCATGATCAGTGCTGACCTGTTCATTTTAAATATGCTTATATTTTCAAATGTCTAACGTTATTTAGTGTTCATTATTACTATTATTATATAACTTTACCAATCTACACATGTCTATAATTTATATTTATTGTTCATCATTACCAAATAAAAATATGTACAGATAGGCTACAATGTGCGTTTGAACTCTCTATCTTTACTAATATTCAATTTAGTCTCTCTGCTAATATGTTAATTTTATCAATTAATATCATGTTTAATTGAATGGCATACATTTTACATTAAATAATGAATTTAACTGTTTACATTGTTATTGGTCTTGATGTTGTCAATAGTGGTCCTTCACAAAAAAAAACTAAAAAAACCTTATTACTGGCATCTCTGTGATGATGTTGACTGTGTTGTATGTGTAGCTATGAGGGTCAAGGAGTGGCAACACATTCACTAATGTCTACTAATCAACTAATTCCTAATAAAAATAAATGTCTAAAGCTAAAACAAGGTCCATGTACAAGTTTTAAACATTTGTCATGTCAGTTTAATCATTTAGAATGTTGGGCGGCCATATTGGCTTGGCAGTCTGAGTGCCCAGTGTTCCAGAATTCCATGGCAGTTAGTGAGTTAAAGTATACTACATTAATGAATGAACTGAATATTAAATTTCTCACATAGCCTAGACCTACCGTGTCAAAATTAACGATTTTGTTTTGTGTAACTAGACATAGGCTAAACATTAGCCTGGCCTACACTTTGTATTTTCAAAAGCAAAATAAGATAATGAGTTCAATGCATAGGACCGCATGCAATGTCATTGCGAATTGATTTGTTTTTGTCAGAATAATAGCCTAAAAAAACATTTTTTAGTAGGCTAAATCTTTATTTGCAAACATTAATTAGCTAGGCTACAGGTAGCCTACTATTGCTACTGAATGTATTACTTGCCTGAAGTGATTAATGTTATATCAGCATTTTAGAGAGATGATAGGCTATTTATGTAGGCTATTGGTGCCTTCAAGTGCTCTTTGGAAGCTCCCATTTCCCAGTTGCCAAATCGTAATTACCAGGTTGACGCATTCACATGCTCCGAAATCGGAATTACCAGCAAACATGGATGTCTAGAAAGTAAATGTTTCTTTTGATCCTCTACGAATTAAAAAAATACATGGAGCTGCTATAACTTTCTGCACGAGAAAGAAGAGGAAAGGAAACGTATGATGAGAGCCATTTATGATATATTAAAGAATATTTTACTGGTTGTGTGCTGTGTGTGCGTGACCATCAATATGATAATCTGCTGCGCTGCGCGGTTGCGTTGTCATCTGTCAATATATCGTATTTTCTGCCATTTCGACTTGCCAACTGTGAAATATGAGCTCCGAGGAGCATTGAAGGATAGAGAGGTAATAGGTCAGTGATGAAACGTCGCAACTCGGGAATCAAAATTATCTCCGACTTTCCCACTTGTAATTAGGCTACAACTTGGAGGTTCGTTCAAGTGCAACTTCCATGTCGGAAACTGACTCGTATTTCCAATAATTCCGACAGCACTTGAATTCAGCATAGGCTATGTCTCGCCGACATAGGGTCATATAGCCGAAATGTTTTTTTTGCGACATACACTACTCACAAAAAGTTAGGGATATTTGGCTTTCGGGTGAAATTTATGGAAAATGTAAGTTCACGCTACAGTGATATTATACGTATCATGAAAGTAGGGCATTTAAGTAGAAGCATGCAATGGTGATTTCCTCATCTCAAACAATTTATTGAAACAAAAGCCAACAACAGTGGTGGGTATACCACAACAAAAATGTCAATGTCTCAATAACTTGTCATGTGCCCTTGAGCATCAATTACAGCTTGACAACGACGTCTCATGCTGTTCACAAGTCGACTTATTGTCTGCTGAGACATGGCATCCCACTCTTCTTGAAGGGCGGCCCTCAGGTCATTGAGGTTCTGGGGTACAGAGTTACGAGCCCCTACACGGTGAGTCAGCTGATCCCATAGGTTTTCTATGGGATTCAGGTCTGGAGAAAGTGCAGGCCACTCCATTTGAGGTACCCCAGTCTCCAGCAGCCTTTCCCTAATGATGCGACCTCGATGAGCTGGAGCATTGTCGTCCATGAAGATGAAATTAGGCCTGTGTTGTTCATGCAGGGGCACAATGACTGGATTAATGATGTTATTCAGGTAGTATGGGCTTGTCACTGTACCATTCACAAAGTGTAGGGCAGTTCTGTATTGACTAGACACACCTGCCCACACTAACACCGCCACCACCAAAGGGTCATCTGGTGACAACAGTGGCTGATGCATAGCGCTCTCCTTGACGTCTCCAACATCGTTGGCGGCCATCATTTCTGCTCAACGTGAATCGACTTTAATCAGAGAACAGCACTGAGGCCCACTGGTCCCTCGTCCAGCGTAAATGCTCCCTGGCCCATGCAAGACGATGACGCCTGTGCCTGGTGGTGTGGTCAGGTACCCTTGCAGGTCGTCTAGCACGCAGACCACGCTGATGTAAACGGTTTCGAATGGTCTGACGTGACACTTGGGTGCCTCTCACCTCCCTTGAATGTGCCTGGAGTTGAGTGGCATTCATCATCCGGTTCCGCAGGGCACTGTTCACAATGAAGCGGTCATCAGTGTGGGATGTGGCCAAAGGACGTCCACTTCTATGCCTTTCTGTGACTCTTCCAGTCTCTCTGTATCTCTGTTGCAACCTGCTGATGACACTCTGTGACACTCTAAGCTCAGTGGCCACTTCCCTCTGAGAACATCCTGTTTGAAGCCTCGCAATGGCGAAGTACTGTTGATCAATTGTTAGGTGTCGTCTTGGTCTCATGATGTCAAAATGTGAACAGCATGATGAAGAGGACTGTTTAAATACCAATTCTAATTGAACCAGGAAATGTATTGGTCGATTCATGGATCAAACACCTGTTGTGAATTTTGCCGTTCAGCTCCTTGTTAGAGAACAGCAAGTTGTGCAAAAAGTACTGAAACATTGAATAGTTGGACATGTGCATTCAAAGGTTTAGAGAAGGTCAAATTAATTTCACCTGTAAAGGTTATAGTGCATTTTAGGTTCATCCTGAAATTTCACCCGAAAGCCGAATATCCCTAACTTTTTGTGAGTAGTGTATATTAGCCGGCCCCCTGCTGACCTAATTTGGCCCCCCTGAGTTAATCATGTAGTTACGCCACTGGGTCGAGCGCTATAAGGCATTGATCGACATACAGCCTTCACTTAGTGACTGATGAAGCTTATATCTCAGAGCTTGTGATTTACCGGCAACCCATTCTCTATGGTGCGCATGTACATTTGTCAATATTGTCTGTTTTTGATTGAACAAACAAAATAAACAAACATACATAGACATAACAACATAACAAACAACGACATAAATCCAAAGGGGGGTAAAGACACAAAAGCAAGAATGGGAAAGGAAAATTAAACCGAATAGAGAGGAAAAAGTGGCCACAGCGGTAAAGGCGCCGACTGTCAATTCGGTGCAGTTGTGCTCCGAGGATCGGGGTTTGCGCCCCGGTCCTGCCAGATCCGAGCACTGCCATCGCCCTGTGGGAGCGGCAATTGGCGGCTGCTCCCGGGTGGGGAGAGGGGCTCGGAGAGAACGGCCCAGGGCGAGTTGGAATCACGGTCAGGAGCACGAGGAGTCACGCCCTGAAGAGGATGTGGCTTCCTCCTTCCTACTACCGGCTGACGGGGTTGTGTAGCGGCGATTCTCTAGCGGTTGCTACATGGGGGGAATTGAAATAGAATAGGGGTTCAATTGGCTACAAAATTGGGAGAAAAAGTGGAGATATGTCATGCATTTGTTTGCCTGTGTGTACGTGTGAGAGAGTTCATGCGTGTATGTGTGATTCTCTGTGTGCGTGTGCCAATGCCCGAGTAAGAAATAAAAAAATAAAAAATGAGAATAATCAGTACAGATGGCACTATTAACAGATAAACAAAAGCTGGTAGGCGGTTTAAATAGAAATTGTCGCTATGCTTTTCATTTGAATATTTTTTTAGAACAGCCACGGAGTAATATTGGTGTTGTGGAAAAGCTGACCTTCAATATACAGTTTGCCAACCACTAGGATTGCACCCTTGTTGTTTTGTCTATTTTCTTTCATGATCAGATGACGTAGGCATACTTTTTGTCATTCTTTTATCTCATGTGGATACTGGTCATTTAGTCTGAATTTTGTTCTTCAATTCTCTTCCGTTGCTTTAGTTCTCTTTGCTGGAAATGTTAGAATTTTGCGATGATAGGTCTAGGATCTTGGATTACATGAAAATAGTACGTAAGACATGGTTGGCTAAATGGCTGTAAGTCATCAAGGGTCTGAGGCATCAAACGAGCCTCAAACCATCACTCGGCTGCCAGATATGCAGTAGATATGGATGGATCACTTTAAGGGTTGTTTCTCCTGACTTATTTTTCCATAGAGTTAAATACGAAAATGAAGAGAAACAACCCTTTAAATATTGCTCCTAAATCCCCCTCAAACGAAAAATTAATTTTCAGCCATGGGTTCTTCTGGTTTGTAAGGAAATCGTGTTGAACTACCGGGAACTGAAAATGGTGCATATTGGGGAAAACATGTCCAATCCTAATTAGAGACATGTATTTTGAGGTGGTGACAATTTTCAGGAAGATGTGTACAGTGTTTAGTGAGCACTGTAAAGTGTCCACTCACCTTGTCTGCGCAACCTATGGACCCAACCAAACACCTTCACCCTTTGCTCCCGGTAAGGCTCCAGTTGATAAATTTTAGCCTACAATTAAAAATGTTCATATGTATAATGTTCTCAAAATATAAATAAGGATGTAGATATAAATTAAGATGTCAACACCATCAATGATTTATTAAAGGAAAATACTGTCAGGAAATATTAATGATATGAATGTTACCATCTTGGGTTCTAGAAGACTGTGATCTTTCTCAATGATGATCATCTTTGCTTCTTCAAGGTTCTTCTCCCTTCTGTCTGCATCTTCAGCCTGCAGAATAAAGGTAGAGTCAGAAGTACAAATGTACATGGCACTATGTGCTTGTGCTGATCTTACGCTACAGCCACACAGAATGTGACAAGAAACAAATTTCATTAATTTTCAATGAGGCCATTTTTCACTTCGGCAAGGCGTGTTGGAATTGCTTGCGATGCAAGCAGGCGAAACGAACGGCAATTAAAAATCTGACTTGTAAATTGTCCCCTATAACACATTTTATTTCCCCATCTGTCATGCAGGATCCGTTAATTGTTGCGGTGTATGGTGTGTCTGTTACCTACAGTAGCCTAGCCTATATAGCGCTACACCTTCAGTTTTTGCAACATTATCGCATGCTTTTTCAATTATGGCCAGAAAACATGCCATGAAATTAACGCTTATTTTCGGAGTAATATTTCATTGTCTGCTTGTTCAACCGACTGATAGCATTTCAGATTTTTATATAAACGTTCCAATAAGTAGGCTATGCATTCTACACTCTGTTGAAGGGAAAAGAGCGAACCCCAAAGCGATGGCAGCACATCCATGAAGGCTTAGGCCTATTTATAAATTTTTCTCAGTCATAACAACCGCTGCGTTTCTGCTGTTAAAGTATAAAAAGAAATATGTTAACAAAAACGTTTTCAACGTAAAGAAATGCCAAGTTACTCACGCATAGCCTACAAAGCACTGTCTATAAGTCATTCATTCCAATTTGCTTAAACTAGGTGTGGGAAAAAAATTCAGGTATGAAAATGAATAATCCAGAATGTGTCTGAATCTTATTGATATAATCAGTATTTACATAATCCTGGTAGGCACTGTTCAGGGTGTAAGGGAGTGCCCCTCATCTTCCACCCAGGTATTCGTACAGGTAAATGCATCAGGGGGAATGATGAGGCCTAAAATAATATATGACCACTATATTTGATTATACAATCTTGTATAATCAAATATAGTGGTCATATATTATTTATATATCTACTGACCACTGTATGGCCAGGGTGCAGAAATCAAGGCCCTGTCCTGACTTTATATAAGGATGTTGTTCTGTGCCAAGCAGTATCTTGGCCGGCTTACGAAACACTTACATAAAGATGTTATTCTGTACAAGGCAGTGTCTGGGCCGGCTTGCAAAACAGTTCTAATGTTCCTCTCAAACCAGAACCAGTGCACACACCTGAATACTCACACATATACCTCTCACCTTCAAGGACACATGGGCAGACACAGACACACACACACACACACACACACACACACACACACACACACACACACACACACACACACACACACACACACACACACACACACACACACACACACACACACACACACACACACACACACACACACACACACACACACACACACACACACAGGTAAAAGAGACACATTCACACTTTATAGTCGCTGGTCTTTTTGGAAGGATCTGAGCAAGAGAAAAACTTCCTCAGCATTCCAGAGAGGTCCGCCTAGGTATCCTAAGTTTCCAAACAAGATATATTGACACATATGCGCTCATTTTCTTACAAAGGCACATTCAGATACCCAGACATAGACACTTTCTAATCTATATGAAGTGTCCAAATAAGATATATTCACTAGGGCTGGGGCGACTCATCGACGTCATCGATTACGGAAATACGTCGATTTGCATAACGTGCGTCGGCGCGTCGCAATGAAGTAAGATGGCTGCGCCCAGTCAAAGCATGGAGAACAAGCTGCAGCTAAAAAAAAACCTCGCCCACGATCATCTAAAGTGTGGGAGTATTTTATACAGAGACCCAACAATGTGGTGCTCTGTAAGCTCTGCAAATTGGAAATGGCTTATCACAGCAGTACAACTGCTATGCACGAACACTTGAAGCGAAAGCATCCCAGACCGCTTTGTCAAGACGGCCACTTTATTACTTTAACGGCCACGTATGAGTGAGAAAATGGCTTAAACTAACATTACAGACTGTTGTTACAGTCTGTAAATCGTTTCAATTATTTTCCTTACCCCACACTGATGCAAAAATAGATTTACCAGTGATTATCTTAACTGCATATTACTCCAGTGATTAAATAAATCCAGGTCATAACCATTTAAAGTTTTAAGTCAAGTACTTAAGTAAAAATACTGATTATCCAGTTCAGGGAAAGGGTTGACATACAGTGATTAAATTAATCTATGTGTCACAGCAATCCTTTTGAATTTGAGGTCCAGTATTTTTCTCATCAGGCATCTGACAAAAATGGTCTTATTATTATTAATATCATAACAGCAGTGACGTGGAAATTAGACTAATTTTAAAATATGCCGCTATTATCATTATTCTAAAGTGCTTTATGTGTCTCTTTTTCAGGATGAGGCAAAGCAGTGTGGAGGACTTTTTTTTTTCTGGAGATTACCAGTTAAGACTGGGCTATTTTTTGTTGCGGAATAATGCCCTGCAGTGCATACTTTGTTTCTTGTTACATTTGTTTGTTTTTAAGAGAAGATGATTGAATAAAATATTGAAATATTAATGAGACAAGTTTTTGATATTTATTTTGGGTAAATTCATTGGTATATTAATCGAGTAATGGAAAAGTAATCGTTAGAATAAGCGATAAATTAGTCGGCAGATTAATCAACTAATCGAAAAAATAATCGCTAGATTAATCGATAAAAAAATAATCGTTAGGTGCAGCCCTAATATTCACACGTGTTCTCATCTTCAGACAAAGGCACACAGACACACACACTTCTTAAATTCTAACGCTTCTGGCCGCTGACCTCTCTCACATTCCAAGCTTGGTCCTTATCTGATGTGTTCAAGAAGTGAAGAAGAAATGCCGTAAGGGCAAAATATACCAATTTTCGCATGTTTTCACTAGTGACCAACAAAGCTGTTTATCTCAAAAACTGTAAAGGCTACAAATATGGTTCATACCTTTTATTAAAACAGAGAATTACTATTCTGCACTATTATGACTAAGTAGTCATAATACATATACATACACTTTTTGCTACTTAACGACAACAATTTATGTACAGAAATTGTGAAAACTAAAAAATGGGTACCTACATTCAAATTTCTGATTTTTCTACCTGATGAGCTACAAGAGCTATGGAGGAAAAAACTCCTCTTTGTGATTCCTCAATATGCTGCCTATCTCTGCTAAAAATATGGTGTCAAATGTCAAACCATTGAAATTCTAGAGCTTTTTTTCAGGTGAACCATTTCGGTTACCAAATTTGGCACAAATTGTGCCAAATTGTAAAAAATGGCAAGGTTCCAGAAAAGCCTCAATATGATTTCTTTTTTAAGTTATACAATAAAATTTGATAATTGGCAATAAAAGCTCATTTTCAGATGTGTTTTTGGTGTTTCATATTACACAACTAACTAGCCTACCCATGGTCCCCAAAAAGCTCTCTAAACCCATGTAGCAGCACAGTGAATCATGTATTCCACCAGAGCCCCATTAGCCAGAAATGAGTCCAGGTATATGCAAACAGGATATAAAATCAAATGTTCACCCTAGATAAAATAAACCCCTGCATAAAAATCAACAACAACAAACTCTTCCTCATGTTATCTCTCCCTCATGTTATGTCATGCATAAATTGCTCATTCGTTTACCTGCACAGCCTGCTGGACTGCAGAGAAAAATGTACTCATGTGGAACAAAACAAACCCTTCAGATGCCATTTCATTCAAAAGAAACTTGGAACAGCTCGTCTCAGACACAAATAGATAGTAGCTGCTATGTGTAATTTTGCTGGCTAGCTTGCCATTGTTACAATATAGTAATGTTAGCTATATTCATTTAATTCAGAGGGATTTGTTTTATACATAACAGCGAATTCGCACTGGTATAGCGGCAAAAAAATAAATAAATCTGTTACCTTACACCACTCAGCGTCACTAAGACCGCAAAACCATATTTGGGCTAGGACCTGCTGCATGGAGAAACTCCTGAATAACCTAGACATAACTAACCAAAAATGGTATGAAAGAGACTGTAAAGTAAAAAGATAAACAGCAGCAGTTACCTTATGAATTGTGCTATGCTAAACGGAATGTAGCGAGCTACGCTACAAGGTAAAAACACTGCGCCATCTTGGTTCGATAATTACGCTTGGTTGCCTCCTCTTAAGCGGGGCTGTATCTACTTGACTTACGAGGGCTTTGTGTTGAATGAGGGCTTGTCTGAAAGATCTTGGCTATTGGCTGGAATATTTGAAAGACAGTTTTAAAACCCAATGGAAAGCAAATAATACTCGGAGTGGAGGCGGGACGATGCAAGTTTTTCCCACTTCAGATAGGCGTATTGTGCTTTCAGTCAAAGAAATACACCCAATTGACGATGGTTTTGCATAAATCTCTGCAATCAAGTACAAAACCCTTTTGGCTAAAATATACTAAGCCACGGGATTGGTACTCCAGAAACTGGCTGAGTTTCACAACGCCAAACTGAACACAGTCGAACTACTCATGAAGTGCAGAAAAGCACAAGTCGGTTTAAAATTGGAAAAAAATCATATACAGCCGTATGAAAGTTTTAAAGTATTTTTTTTCTTGAAGCCTAAAGGTATAATGATTTTTCAAACCAAGTTTTGTGAAATACAATTAAGCAGAACAGTTTACCAGCACATTGTTTATGGTGTGACATCAAGCTGCAATACATTTTTACAATACATTTACATTTCAGAATTAGGTCAGAGTTTCCAACGTTATTTACGAAGTTTTAACTCAACGTTTTCAGCTTAAAAACCACTTTCCCAGAAGGAATGGATATATCTTAGATATTTAATCAAAATATTGAGGTGAGCAGTTTATTAAATATTATTAAATTAATGAAATGCATAATTTAATAACTTTGTGTTACCGCTAGGGGGCGTTTGGCAGCGAGAGTGTGTGTGTGTGTGTGTGTGTGTGTGTGTGTGTGTGTGTGTGTGTGTGTGTGTGTGTGTGTGTGTGTGTGTGTGTGTGTGTGTGTGAACATTCAAGGATTATATAGGGCTTTTTAGATCCAAGAATACATTTCCTTTTTCTTTATAAACATCAGAATTAAGGATTATATTACTACAAAAGAATCTTGCATATTATAGAGAAAATGTTATCTTCTATTCCATAACGCATCCACACGTACACAGTAGTCTGTGGAAATAAGATTAGAAAAGCTTACAGTTAGTATTATTTTAACCTATTAGATCATTGTAATCACTTATTGAACTATGGTCAAACCATGGCCAGGCCATTTCCTATATAATTAAATCATAGCCTTTCATCAAATTACAGTATAAATTAATGCCATATGTAATGCTTAATTAAAACCAGCAGAGGCCGATGATGTCCATGAAAAGGGCACAGGGACCCCTGGAGTATCTGAGGACAGAACCAGCCCCTGTGGGAGGAGGCAAGGTTAAGCCCCCAATAGGTGGAGTTAAAAACAGGATAAAAGGCCTAGTAATTCAGACTGGGGGGGCTATTACGAATGGAGACTATGTGTGTTGAAGAATTGCTTCGTATTTCTCAATTACACTTCTGTTCGTTGCCGGTACTTGCAATTACGTTCGAGGAATAAGACGGGTCTTGAATCGGTTCCGTGATGAAAGCCAGTAGCTATAGCTTCTTTATTAGCATAGTGTTTTTTGTCAGCTTCAGCTTCTAGTCCAACATGACTTACACTCCAAACTGGCCCAGCGTTTATACACAGAAAACAGGAAATTTAATGTAGGTGATAACAAATGGGGGCTAGAGCCAGGAGGAAAGGCTTCATATGAGAATTCACTCCTTCCCTGGTTCCATTTCCTGGCTAGATCAATGACTCTTCACATATTATAATTCTATTCACCCAGGGTTGCTTACCAATGGCTCTTGGCACCTACGTCTGGGGGGAGAGCTTGCATATGAAAGGGTACTTAACCCCTGGACTGAAACAGGATGGGTGTGGGGACTTAAACAGATTATAACTCTGATATTACTATAAAAACCTGAAAATCCAACAATGTATTGGTCTACGCAGATTCTTGGGTTCTTGTATGCCATTATTGAATCATATACAATAAACCCGATTGCATCAGACTCTGAAGATCATGGTTGTTTTTCCTGAAGAAATACTCAACTGTGTGAGAGAAACTCCCCAGGCCATCGGGGTCAGGATTTTTACCACATAGGCCTACCTAAGTATTGATATCAAAATGTGGCCAAGTTACAACTAAAAATATTGCCTACCCTAGCTCACACTAATTGGTATAAATGGCTCAATTGTACAAACATTTCTAGCAGCAGCAAACATTTTAAAACCTGTACATTTTCTAAAGTATGGTAAGATGAAAAAACACAGGGTCAAGTTACATTAATTTAGAAAAGATTGGATAGCACTGCTTTGGAATAGAGCTAGTTTATTTAGTGTGAGCTACGATAGGCAATAGTGTTAATTGTAACGTGGCCACATTTTGATAAATACTTCAAAAGACAGGCCTATTTTTCTTGCAAGTTGGAATTAATTACTTACAGTGCTTTAGGCTATGCGTGAGTAACTTGGCTTTTTTTTTTTACGTTGAAAACATTTTTTGTTCAGATGGATTGTACATCGTACAGAAGAGGAAATTACGGTACAAATAAGATAATTATCGTATATCTGGCAACGCCGGTTGGTAGGCAGTTGTATCCTACTAAACAATTCCACACAGTCAGGTCGTGAATTATTGGAACCTTGATAAAGATGAAAAAAGTGAAAATTTAGTATCTTTAATGCAACAGAACCAACCAAAATTAGTTTTCAAATTATACTTTTTTTTTTTTTTTTTTAACAAAAAAGCAATAGGAAAAGTTCACAATTATTGGCTCCCCCCAATTAGTACTTTGTGCAGCTTCCCCTGGCAAGAATAACCACCGAGCCTACAATGTTTGATAAGGTTGGAAAACACACATCAATAGAATCATAAATGTATGTCACGTGGAGGAAATGTAAATGTAAAATATTGGTCTGTAAATGGTAAATGTCTATCATTCTAAATTTCCTGTATTTGCAATGCCCTGGAATCCTTTCTACTTTTATATGTGAAATTGAATGTACAGTTGAAGTCGGAAGTTTACATACACTTAGGTTGAAGTAAAACTCATTTTTAACCACTCCACAGATTTCATGTTAAACTATAGTGTTGGCAAGTCAGTTAGGACATCTACTTTCAGCATGACAAGTAATTTTTCCAACAATTGTTTACAGACAGATTATTTCACGTTTAATTCACTATATCACAATTCCAGTGGGTCAGAAGTTTACATACACTAAGTTGGCTGGACATCATGGGAAAATCAAAAGAAATCAGCCAAGACCTCAGAAAGAAAATTGTGGACCTCCACAAGTCTGGTTCATCCTTGGGAGCAATTTCCAAATGCCTGAAGGTACCACGTTTGTCTGTACACACAATAGTTTGCAAGCATAAACACCATGGGACCACGCAGCAGTCATACCGCTCAGGAATGAGACGTGTTCTGTCTCCTAGAGATGAATGTGTTTTGGTGCGAAAAGTGCAAATCAATCCCAGAACAACAGCAAAGGTCCTTGTGAAGATGCTGCAGGGAACAGGTACAAAAGTATCTATATCCACAGTAAAACGAGTCCTATATCGACATAACCTGAAAGGCTGCCCAGCAAGAAAGAAGCCACTACTCCAAAACTGCCATAAAAAAGCCAGACTACAGTTTGCAACTGCACATGGGGACAAAAATCTTACTTTTTGAAGAAAGGTCCTCTGGTCTGATGAAACAAAAATTGAACTGTTTGGCCATAATGACAATCGTTATGTTTGGAGGAAAAAGGGTGAGGCTTGTAAGCCGAAGAACACCATCTCAACCGTGAAGCACGGGGGTGGCGGTATCATGTTGTGGGGGTGCTTTGCTGCAGGAGGGACTGGTGCACTTCATAAAATAGATGGCAGCATGAGGAGGGAAAATTATGTGGATATATTGAAGAAACATCTCAAGACATCAGCCAGGAAGTTAAAGCTTGGTCGCAAATGGCTCTTCCAAATGGACAATGACCCAAAGCATACTTCCAAAGTTGTGGCAAAATGGCTTAAGGACAACAATTGGAGTGAGTATTGGAGTGGCCATCACAAAGTCCTGACCTCAATCAAAGATTTGTGGGCAGAACTGAAAAAGAGTGTGCGAGCAAGGAGGCCTACAAACCTGATTCAGTTACACCAGTTGTGTAAGGAGGAATGGGCCAAAATTCCAGGAACTTATTGTGAGAAGCTTGTGGAAGGCTACCCGAAACGTTTGATCCAAGTTAAACAATTTAAAGGCAATGCTACCAAATACTAACAGAGTGTATGTAAACTTCTGACCCACTGGGAATGTGATGAAAGAAATAAAAGCTGAAATAAATTATTCTCTACTGTAGTGAGGTTTGGCCACTTTTATTCAGAATTAATTAAGTTCAACACTCAATTAGAATTCTATACGTCAGTAGAGCCCAACTTAGTGAAATAACGTAGACACGACAATGGGTTGGAAAAAGGACATATGTTTTATTGGCTACAACGATAATATCTGAATAATAGAAACAATAATTGATATAACATTCTATGACAATCTTAATCAGAGGAAATGATAATTATGTGATGGCTAAATATAGAAGATAACAGTCCTACCATTAACAAAGGTTAGTTTGTGTTACAGGTTAATGACGTGCTAAACTATATTTTGTGGTTAGCTCGTTTTATCAGTCTCATACATATAAAGTTAACGGTGTAAAACTATAAGGTCAGGGAAATTGTTTATTCCCGTCCGATATGTGCAGGTCGCGGCAGGTTTCCAGTCAGGTCGACGTGAATGTGCACAGATCTCCAGTTGGGTCCGGCCGCAAGGGAGACAGTAGAGGAACAGTTTTAAGAAACGTGTCCTCAAAACAGCTGTTGAGAATAAACCACCTTGGTTTATTCTGTGGACGGTGGCAGGCCAACTCTGTCTCGGTGATCAGGCGAGATGCGGGTTGGGAAACACAGAAGTCCGTCAAGGTTTCAGTGGCGTGTCTGTTAGGCATAAGACAGCGTCTTTAACATCAGAGCCGTCCGGGTGCGTCTGGCAGGGGTAAGGCTGTGCCTTTCCCATCAGAGCAAAGTTGGTAAAGTTCCATGGGTTTTAATGGTCAAACTTCCTTTGATCCCAATTGGTAGATGGCTTTAGGGCACCCATACAATACATTGGCTGATTTCCTTGGAACCATCAATGAAACACAGATGGATCAGCCATTTCCAATCACCTCAGGGTTTGCGTGCGTGTTAAATTGGGGTCACCCCTCTCCTTCACTAAAGAGGGGGGTGTTCCTGCCCAACCCGGTGCCTGATCGATCAAGCAGTCTGTGTTCATCTCAGTGACATGAAGAAGGGTACAGACACTCCATTGTGCCTCAGTCTGATCAGGAGTGTTAATTGTGAACGACCCCGCAGGAGGCCCAGTCTCATGATCAGAAAGCCAGAGTCCCAAAATATCCCTGTGTAACCATTACACTACGTTTAATTTAGCTACTCTCCCTGACATGAACGTTACCATTGCTTAGCAATGCTGTGTTAGCTAGCTAGCAAGCTAACGATAGCTCATGGCAAATCATTTTAACATTTAGCTAGCGAGCTAACGATAGCTCATGGCAAGCCGTTTTAACATTTAGCTAGCAAGCTAACGGAAGCTTATGGCAACCAGTTATTTATTTTTTTTCTTCCCGCCACCACCCACCCTCTTCGGAGGTCAACTTTATTTTTATAGTGTTATTTACAAAAAGGTTTTATGCTGGAGCCTCTCTGAAGGAGGGAAAACTAAATTAAGTAAACAATAAAGTTAAGCAAACAAAGTGTCATAAAACAAGACAATACAACAAAAAACAAAAAGTGGATAGGGGGAGATGTACTAATGTAGAAATATAATAGTAATAATGAAATGTTATGTATGTGTATGAGTATGTGTTTGAGTGTGTGCGTGCATGCCTGTGTGCGTGAGAGAAGGGCGGGGTTGGCTAACAGGCAAGTTCAGGTGGAATTGTAGGTTATTGGTAAATTAAGGGTATTGATAAATGGTTCCCAGTTTTCTCTAAATTGCAACATTTTATTGTGGATAGAGGCAGTTATTTTCTCCATTGAAATGTGTTCTATTAGAAGATTTAACCAATGCGTTGTATTTAATGTATTTCTAGTTTTCCAGTGTAAGAGGATCATTTTTTTTGGCGATAGTTAAGGCTGTAAGTAAGGACTTGGTGTTTTGGATTGTTGGTGTGATTACTGAGATGTCGCCAAGTAAGCAGAGAGAAGGGGATAGTGGAATGTCGCAGTTTAAGGACAGGGATATTGTGTCAGTAATTTTGTGCCAGAAACTTTGGATGGGTGGGCAGAGCCAGGTGGCATGAAAGTAGTTATCTGGGGTGTCTAGTGTGCATCTGTATCTGTTAGTCCAATTTTGTACATTTTGTGCTGGGTGATATGTGCTCTATGGTTTACCTTAAACTGAATTAGTTGTAAGTTGGTGTTGTTAGTCATAGTGAATGTGTTCCTGCATATTTGTGTCCAAAAGTCGGCGCTGGGAGAGATTGCTAAATCTTGTTCCCATTTTGCAGACGGGAGTGATATAGTTGTGTCAGTCCGGGTTAATAATTTATAAAATTTGGAAAGCATTTTCTTAGTTGTGATTTGGTGGATTTCTTCAATTAATGGGGGTGGGCGTAAATCATTCTGTGATATATTAATTTTAGATTTGAGGACAGATTTTAACTGTAGGTATTGTAGATATTGTTCTCTCCCAACGCCGTACCTCTGGACCAGCTCTTTGAAAGTTATGAGAGTGTTGTCTAAGAAAATGTGATGAAGATGTGATAACTTCACCACATGGAAACAAAAAGGTAAGTGGAGATTTATTTATCTGAAAATTAGGATTGCGCCAAATTGGGGTATTTTTGCAGGGTGATAGAGTAGTATTTGTGATTTTGGTGATTTTCCACCAAGCTGTCAGGGTTGTAGAGATTACTGTATTTAGAAAGCAACTGTGGTGTTTTATGGCAGTACCGAGGAATGGTAGATCTGATATTGAAATTTCCTTGCATGTTTCCTGTTCTATTTCTTTCCAGGTGTTATCTTGTTGGCTATGGTGAATCCATTTATAGATGTATTGAAATTGGTTGGCTAGATAATAATAATTGAAGTTGGGTGCTTCAAGTCCTCCTTCATCTTTGTTCTTTTGTAATGTGGTTAGTTTAATTCTCGGTTTCTTGTTTTTCCAGTATAATTAGTGGTTATAGAATCCAGAAAGTTAAGCCAATTGGAGGTGGGTTTGGTGGGAGTCATGGTGAAAAGATAATTGACTTTTGGAAGGATTGACATTTTTACCGTTGTTATTCTGCCTAGTAGAGAAAGAGGAAGATTCATCCAGCAGAGTAAATAATCTTCTATTGTTTTAATTAATGGGGTGAAGTTGAGATGGAATAACTGACAGCTTGGGTGAAATGTTAATACCTAAATATCTAATGTTCCCAGTGGAGAAGGGGAGGGATGTTTTTTGGGTTGCGACATTGCAACTGTCTTCATCTAAGGGTAGAATGGTAGATTTAGTCCAGTTTATGGAGTAGTTGGACACTTTCGAGAATGTATTTATGAGTTTGATGACTTCCTGTAGCGAGTTTGTTGGTTCTTGCAAGTATAATAACACATCTGCATAAAGGCTGATCTTGTGGTGAGTATTGTGGGTTATGATTCCCTTAATGTTTTGGTTCTGGCGAATAGTGAGGGAGAGAGTGGACATCCTTGCCTGGTCCCCCTGTGTAAAGTGAAACTTTGTGATGTGATTCCATTAGTAGTGACTGTGGCCATAGGTGAGGTGTATAATATCCTTATCCAATGAATAAACGATTCTTCGAAACCAAATTTTTGTAATGTTGCAAACAGAAATTCCCAGTTAACCTTGTCGAAAGCTTTTCCTGCATCTAATGAGGTAATTATTGTTTTTAGGTTGTTTTGTTTGATTAGATTCATTACATTGAATAATCTGCGCATGTTGTTTGATGAGTGTCGTCCTTTAATGAAACCGGTTTGGTCTGGATGAATTATGATTGGGGTGACTGTTTCAATTCTAGTGGCTAATGCTTTGCTGATTATCTTGACATCTGTGTTGATGAGTGATAGGGGCCGGTAGTTAGAGGGTATGGTTGGGTCTTTGTCAGGCTTAAGTAGTACTGAGGTAAGGGCTGTATTCATATGAGTTGGGATTTTGGAGTTGTGTTTTATCTCAAGTGTCATTCTTATGAATAGTGGAGATATGGTATTCCAGAAGTGTTTGAAGAATTCGGCAGGGAAACCATCAGGTCCTGATGCTTTATTATTAGGCATCTGATTTAGTGCTTTGTGGAATTCATTCAGTGTCAATGGTTTATCCAGTACTTCTGCATGTTCTTTGGATAGTTGTGGTAGGGTTATGTTAGTTAGAAATTAGTTGATGTCTACTGATGTAGGTTCATGGTCTGAACTGTATAGTTTGTTGTAGAATGTCCGGAAAGTACTATTTATGTCCTGTGGTGTTACCATGATCTTCCCCGCTGAGTCCTTTATGACCGGGATTATTGACTTTTCTTTATTTCGTTTTAACATTAACATTACATTACAGGCATTTAGCAGACGCTCTTATCCAGAGCGACTTACACAACTTTTCTTTAAATTTTTTAAGCATTTTTCTTTTACATATTATCCATTTACAGCTGGATATATACTGAAGCTATTCAGGTTAGGTACCTTGCTCAAGGGTACAACGGCAGTGTCCTACCTGGGAATCGAACCTGCAACTTTTCGGTTACAAGGCCAGTTCTTTAACCATTATACTACACTGCCGTCCCATTTTAGTTGATGTTATGGATGGAGGTGTTAATGATTAATGATTATATATCTTCCATAGGGATCTGCAATGGTGGTATTGTGAATTAGTGGAAATTTCTTATTCATTAAAATGGAAACACCTCTTTGCTTAGAGTTGAATGTTGCTGAAAAGATTTGATTGAATTGTGATGATTTAAATTTCTGATGATTTAATTCTGTTAGGTGCGTCTCTTGTAGCAGGCATACGTCTGCCTGCAGTTTGATTAAGTGATTTAGAACTTTAGTCTTTTTTGCCTGTGAGCCAGCTCCTCGAATGTTCCAGGTAAGGAATTTATAAGAAAACATTTTTATGAATTAAATTTGATTGTACATGAATCCAATATGAGTTATGAGTGTGTGTGTGTGTGCGTGCGCGTGTGTGTGCATGTGTGCGTGCGCGTACATATATTCAATGATGTAAGGGAAGTGGTTTTGGTGACGTGATTAAATGAAGAAAAAACAAAACAAAAAACCAACAAACACGCAGACAAAGACACAAAAAAACATACACAACACATAAAGCGTCAATGGTCCCAAATTGCACTTCTTTGGACAATATGACATTGGCCGTATGTCCCATAAAAATATAATTATTAGAAATAAGAAAAAATAAAAATAAATAAATTACCCAAAAACAAGACAGGCAAACAAAACCTGCATAGTAATTGTCAAAAATAACACCAAAGAAAGAAAAGAATTAAGAAAAAAAAAAGAATTGGCCCGCTCATCATAATATCCTTATTATACTATAGGCTACTATAGAAATAGCCTGGCTACTAGGGGTGCAACGGATCACAAAACTCACGGTTCGGATCGTATCACGGTTTTGAGTCACGGATCGGATCATTTTTCGGATCAGCAAAAAAAAAAAAGGGAGACAAGTATATCTTTGCTTTCCATTTATTCTGTAAAACACTTAAAGCAAGGAACTTTTGCCCATGGTCTTAAATGAAAACAACATTCAATTCTATTTCTCGTTACTAGTTCTATTTTGTCCGTAGTTATGCAAAAACCTCTCGTTGGTAGTTCTGAAAACAATTGATTCTATATGGAAGCAAATAGTTCCTTCTCAACTTTATACCATAAAATTGGCACCAATTTTGGTTATTTTTGTCATTAGTTAGATTATTTAAGAAAATTGCATGAAACCGCAACTCAATTTACCCATCTCTCTCCGTCTTGCGTTTTAAAAATGCTTTGGTCACGCAGCCTATTTTAAACAGCCCAGGCTAAGGAAATTGCATTTCACGATCTGCATCATGAGATGGGAACATCTGAAAAAAATAGCCTACTGTAGATACAGAGTTTGTTACTGTTAGATGTAACGTGTCATATCTAAGACATTTCGCTGGATAAAATGTTTTTTTTAATATACAGACTAATGTGCTTTGTGAAGTAACTTGTTCGCATTCGCAACCAGCGTTGCTCACGTCAGCGTTACCTTACATTAGGTAAAGCCCTACTATGTTACGTTCATATTTCCAAACTGAATAAATACTGCACCTCTAACCACAAAACGTCTTTGCTAGATTAAAGTTGTTGTAACTAAGATATTTGGCGAAGACAAACTTTTCAAATCAGTGGATTTAGCGTTATTTGCCGGCTTTATTAATCAGCTGTTGGTGTTGCTATGGATACCATTCATATAAGGGTCGACTCTAATGGCGCTGGCAGCAGATAACGTAGACGGCGTATTAATTTAGAACGGTGATTAAAATGTTGCCAGCGCTACTTCATTGCCGGGCGGTTTAACGAAATAAATGCCCACCCTCCAGCCAATCAGAATCGAGTATTTATCCAAGCCATGGTATAATACTTTTAAAAGTACCAGCGGCAGTAAAACTGTAATTCACTATGATGGTTAAATTTTGCAATTAATCCGCGGTTCACATGCGTGCCGAACCGTGGGGGGCGATCCGTACGGATCACGGATCAACTACGTTCCGTTACACCACTACTGGCTACCGTATCGAAGGAGAACGAAGAAAACCGAGTCGCTCCAGCTTAACTAGTACAGCCAAGGTGTAATTGCGGCGTCTCTGTATAACTGGTCATTTATATATAACCTATCAACAGATAGTCGCACTTTTAGCTTTTTCTCCCGGTTCTCACGCATTATTGGATAGAGCTTTCTTGTCCTTTCGATAATCTCTGCAGGGTATTGGTCGTTTATGGAGAAGGGTTTGTTCTTAAGTTCCCTGCCTCTCTCCAACACGGCAACTTTAGTTTTATAGTGAGTGAATTTGGCCACTATCGGTCGAGGCTTGCCCGTGGCCTGTTTGCCAAAACGGTGTACTCTCTGGAAGCGGACCTCTGCGACTTCGCTCGTCATGTTCAACTCCTCCTTCAATTTCGGTGTAATTTTCTTAATTATCTTCCTTTAGTCCCATGAGCACCATATTATTTCTCATACTCCTACACTTTAAACCAAGGAGCTCGTTTTGAATTTGTGTGTTATCTTTTTTCAGTTTGTCAGTTGTTTTCATCAGCGCCTCGACTGTTGTCTTTAAGGTTTTATTTTCCTTCTGAAGCTCTTGAATTAGCTCATTGTTCATGCCAACAGCATTTTTCAGATTAATAATGTTACTTACCGCATCAAGGTCGTTACAAAAGCTCCAACAAATCCAGCTTTTGGAGTTTTATATTGATTTCTTCGATTGTACTCACGTTACCTCCGCCGGTCTCCGCCATTTCAGAGTCGCTTGAACCAAGCTGTGATCTTGTTCGTTTGGAGTCGGGCTGGTTTGACATGTTGTTATAATAATTATCGATAAAACCTTCCAAACGAACAATTTTATCCAGCTTTGGAAGCAGTAATCTTATAACTACAATGAATATTTAGGTTATTTATAGTTACGTTCGAGTTACATTGGGACGCGGTGAAAAGACCGCCTCACCAGGGCAGCCATTTTTTTTCAAAACCAGTTTTAATTTAACAGTTATTCGACTTCCTTAAAGTCCTCCTAACTAGCTGGCTGGCAATATAAATTAGCTAGCTACCGTGATTGCCTAGCTAATGTGACTAGCCAGCTGCTCCAACTAGCTACAGCTAGATCCTTAGACTAAGAGCAGCTAGATAGAACGTTGCATTTTGCTTACAAAATAAAACATAGCCACAAACAGCAGCTAACCATAGACTGTAACTGGTGGGTATTAAATTTTTAATAAGAGGATGGGTTTGGGTGGGTATTATGAACAATAGCTTAAAGTGATACTGCAGGCAAAAACCGACTTTTCCCGTTGAAAACCTATGTTTTGAGTTAGATTATGATCATACACAACTGTTTATGTCCGAAAATTTTATGTTTAGTCAAAATGGTTTTCATCTGAGTTTTTGTGTAGACTTACCAATATGCTGGCTTCCGGGGATTAGTGACGTCACGAGATCCTTAACATAAAAATGGGTGGACTTGAGGTGGTCCTAGGGGTGGGTCTTGGCAGGGCACGTGGTATAAAAGCAGAGAACGACGATTTTTTTTTTCCTTCTGAGACTGAGACCCTTGTACTGCTAATTAGCTAGTTCAAGTTCAAATGCGAATTGCTTTGTATTATTGCTAACGTTAATATTACGACTTATATCGAGCTACAGTTATTCATATACGACATCTTACTACTTAGTATCTTTAGCTAACTTGCCTGCATTATGCCAAGGAGTCAGAGATGTATGGTTCCTTGGTGCAACGCCACCGGCTTCATAACTACGCTGACATAACGTTACCTCAGTAACCTCACGGCAACATAGGTTTTCTGGAGGGGACAGGTTAGAGCAGTGGCCACAAGCACACCTGTTGGGACATTAGTTTGTTTCTGTTTACATGCAAGTTATCTGTACAAACTACAACAAAAATGCTTTTGCAAACGGTTGACATTACTGATAATAATAATAAGTAATAGCTAATGTGGGGTTGAAGGCAACCTATTGTGTGAGCTATCTTTTATGAATACGTAACGTTAGCTAATAAACGATAGCAATAATACATTTGATGTAGCCCTAGCAAAACCAGTAACCAGTTGGTCAGTAACTCGGACGGAATGTATCGATAAGTTAGGTAATGCAAGGCAGTCTATTGTGTGTGAGTTTAGCCCCGTTTGGTCCAGAGAGAACTGGTAACTTAGATAGCTAGTTAGCTATATCATTTATGAATAATTTTAGCTAATAAATGATAATTCTCTCCGGACCAAGTGAAGTTATGAGGGCGCTACAACCAGCCATGTTCAATATACTAACGTTACTGTGTGACTGGGTTTTGCTGTGTATTTGAATGTATTCAATAGTAACGTTACTTTAGGCAGACAAACAAGCTAACTTAGCTAGGTAACGTTAGCTTTACCATTCGGTTACATCCCGGGTCCTCTCCTCGCCAAGACGTTGCTCAACTAATACAGCCATTTTATTTAGTTGTGAGGAGAGAGCTGGAAGGGGGCTGAGTCAGTTCACCAAGACACACCCTTTCACTCCTTGACCGTATGAATATTCATAATATGACTACGTGGCATCACCGTCATATGACCACACCTACTCACGAGTTTCAGTTCAAATTGAAGCGGAAAAAAGGGCCTTAGAAAAGCCTCTGCAGTATCTCTTTAACATTATTAGGCAAAGTTATTTGGTTGTTTAGTCCTATGTCTATGGAACGACCAAAACCTAACCGGACATTTCTACACCTGGGTAGATTTTTTTTTCAACCCCAAAAAATGTGTAGGGAATAGAGCATATCTAGTCAAAGTATTAGCGATACGTTTGTACTGACTCAATACGGGGATGTTTAAAATAAAACCAGTAATTTTTTGGAAAAGAATACAGGGTTTGTGTGTTTGTAAATGTTTGCAATGTGTGTGATTAGGTTACAGGATGCAGTCAGATGAAAGTTAATGCCTGCTACAATGTAGCTAATGTACTATGCTTTAGCTAGTGTGTAGGCTACACCCACTAACCTACAATGCCGACTATCTGGAACAGTTTTCAGAACGGGGTTTCGTCGGATGCTGCGGGTGACAGACGGCTCCGTCACAGTCAAGTCAATTAGCAGTTAGCCAAAAACACGGTGGTGATTTGCTCATTTAACAGACTATGGGGACAGCTTACTTTCTAGCGGCGCTAGCCCAGTGTGCAAAATGCCACAAAATGTCACTGAAAAGGCGTCCAAGACGCGTTTCCAACACAATTTATCCGTCCATGGACGACTGTTGTTCACTGGGAGGAACATTTATAATAAAAGTAGTCTTGTCAAAATAACATCTGTGAATTATTGACCGTCAATATAGTTCATGGCAAAAGTGTTACCCTATGTTCGTCCATGTGTGGTGGTGATGCAGTGCGTCTAGCTTGGCTACCGAGCTCAGCTGGTAGGCTATGCTATCTAGCTAATCAAATTAGCTGATGTTAGCTGAATATAAATTGAAGATAACTGAATGAACGTTAATCGCGACAAATTTCACAAAGTCAATGCGAATAAATAACACAGTAAAATTGAGGATGAAAATGTTATAATACATTAGCTACTTAAGGAAGTTTACAGCAAGTTCCTTTTGCGATAGAAAATGGTGGGTTTGGTTAACCCCTTGGCGCAGATGGCAAATTTCACCTATTTAGGGGGTGCTCTGTTTAAACTCCAGGTGTGAGCATCACATAAACTTGGTAAATGGCTTAAATGAAAGAAGACAGGTGTACCATTTACAATACAAACTTAGATTTGTTTATTTTCATAATTTAAGTCAAAATAAAGTGCCACAAATGCAAAGAAACTTTTGAAAAAAATTTTAAAAAATAGTTTTTTTTTACATTTTGCTGAGAGCTACATAAATGAAATCGGTAATATATACGGGTGTCACGATACCGATTCGAAATCGAAAATCGATCGAAATGAGCGTTCGATTCCGAAATCACAAGCTGGTTCGCGATTCTCCAAGTTTTTTTTTTCTCTCCACCCCCGCGCGCTCTTCTTAGCCTTTCATGTGATGGGTAAAATGTTTAAAAAAGTAGCCTACTTGGCCATCTCTAATGTAAGCGTTTCCGACAAAACGAAACTTGACGCCTTCCACTGCATTTTGTTCGTCCACGCAGGCGTGCGTCCGAAGAAAAAAAAACAACGATATTTCAAAGAAGACACAGCTGCTAGTTAACGTTAGCTTACCAGTAGCCTGCATTACTTTTCGACACACCATGGCCACTGCCGGAGTCGGAGATGGAGAAACAGAACTGGAAAATCCTCCTGCTTCCCTCAAGTCACCGGTGTGGCAACATTTTGCCTTCCCCGTGAGTAATATAAACAACGAACGCGTCATTGACAAAAAAACGACAGTTTGTCGGCTATGCTACACGCGAGTACCATACACCACCTCAGGCAACACGCCAAATATGGCAGGACACATTCGCAGGCATCACAAAGAAATAGATTTGACTGGGAAAAAAACATTGACACAGGCAACTCAAATGACAACCCAAATGACAGTTGTCAGGGCATGAAAAAAAACGTGTAAATAGTTAATAGCATGGTACATGTTCAACTGTTTATTATTTCAGATATTAGTTTGTTAAAGCTCTTAACTGTTCAAAGAATGTGAAAACGCTCATCTTTTTAAAGAAGAATTTGAAAATGTAAATGACCGTTGTCAGGGCATAAAACCAATGTGTAAATTGTTAATAGCGTGGTAAATGTTCAACTATTTATTCTAGAGTCTAGTTTTGATAAAGCTCTTAACTGTTTAGGTGTGTTTAAATATTCTCATATTTTTGTTATTATTTATAATTGTTATTATTCAAATAAAAGTTACTTATTGAGAAACAAGTATTTTTCTTTACAAATCAAGACTCGATAGTCTAACAATGGCATAGCCATTAGCTAGACTATAGTGCTGGGAAAAAAAATTGTGCTGAAAAAAAATTGAGAATCGAATTGTGACCTTAAAATCGAAAGTCAAATCGAATCGCGGATTTGGAGAATCGTGACACCCCTAGTAATATATATACACATTTCCTGGATCATAAACTCCACGTCTACAAGTTTTGCAAAATCTGAGGATGATATGCAGAACTACTAAAAGTCTATGATGCAAAATATAGCAGTGTACCCTGTCCATTAGTGTCTCCAAATCTATCCAAATGGCTAAATTGTGCACTGCTCTAAATAAATAAAAATTATGATATATTTAACTACAAATCAACAGTTTTGGCTCATAAAACTCACTTTTGCATAATTTTGAAGTGGGAATTACTGTATTTTCATCAGTATAGGGGGTAGATATCTATGGGTCCAAAACCCCTATGCAAAACATGTCATAAAATGAATGAATTAGTTTTGTCCATTACAAAACAAATACATTTGCTCCTTCTGATGGCTTAAGATAAAAAAACATTGATATCACAGTGTTACATACACCTAAATATGTTGCCTAATCATTCAGTCTTGTAACTCAATAAAACATCACTTGTCCCTGTACTCTACAGTATGTATACTTTTGTCCTGGGATTGCATTTTTCTGTATTCTTTTAATCTTTTAAATTTTCCTATTCATAATGACACCAAGGAAATGTTTACCTTAATCTACCACATATCAGCGCACAGTAAATTGGAATTAGCATTTGTAATGCCCTAAGAGACGAGTATACGCCATAGCCTATATTATGTATGATAACATGAACATAAAATTGTTTTCCACCATCTGCAAAATGCTGCCAAATGTTCTATCTTCAATGAACATCGGTAGCCTACTTCAAAAATACATTTAACGATTGCACTACAGTATGTGAAATGCACTCAAAATGCGAAAATAACAATTGGGCTATCAAACATATTGGAAAGACAGTGCTCGAGTGGAAACACGAACGTACGTATGTAGCCAGCAAGACCAACGGTATTTTAGACGCAAAAATACTTACATATCGCAAAAGGGAAATTCCCCTCCATAATGCGTATTCTATAGCGCTTGCGTAATACTAGACAGTTAAAACGAAAACTGCTGTTACGCTGGGCTGTAGTAAATTGCTCAAAGCACCCAAAAAGACTTGGCATATACTGTTGCGAAGGTTATAATGTACTCTATTGGATAAAAAAGCCGACAATTAAACCAGAATGAACTGTAATGCATGAGACAGCCTTACAGGGCATGGGGGTATTACGCGGAAACGTTTCAGATAGTGTAATAGCGGTATAAAGTGTTGTATATTTATCAAACCGATTGTATCAGACAATAAATGACAACTGAATTTTGAAAGGAACATCTCGATATGTAAAACCAATGGTAGGATTGTATATTTATTTCATATTTAGAGCATATATTGCTAGTAGAATACATCGTAGAATGAGATAGTACTTTCACAGTTTATTTTGCATTTGAGTGAGCAGGGCTTTTCACTGCTTTTCTGGCATACGATCAGGCTATTGTTGGGTTTATCTCGTTGCTATGACGTTATTCTAATTTTATATGATGAATAAATATATTTATGAACTCAAACATAGACGCTATTGTCCACTATGTCACGCATAGGTAGGTATAGACTAGGTGGGGGGTTGCTTGATAAATGGACTTGCTCCAGGGAAATGGTGACACTTAGAAACTACGTATTCGGCAGAAATCGTCACAAACCGTCTACCAATACATTTAAAACACAGAGTTTGTGATTTCCAATAATAGTTTGGCTGCAGTAGCAACGAATGTCTCAGTTGAGCAAAAAGGTGACGCCGGCGTCACCATCTGCGCAAAGGTGTTAAGGTCAGGTCATGGGCTTCTCCACCCCAAACTGTCAATCATACTGTGCCCGGACCATAATGACCATATCCATTTGACCCTCCTCCCGACAACGTCACTTCGGCTCCACGGTGCACACAGTTTGTACCAACGGGCGGCGAAAAAGTCTGCCGGAGACTCAAAATGGTTTTTACGAGGCCGTGGGAAGGCAATGGGTGACGTCACAGTGACTTTGTCTATATTTTTATGCAGTCTATGCTTGGAATATGCGGTTCTTCTCACTGGCAACATATGTACGTTAGTTTTTCCACTCGATCACTGTCTTGTCCAGTAGGCTATGTTAGATATGGTTATTTTCGCATTTTTAGTGCATTTCACACACTGTAGTGTAAACATTAATTCATTCAGTCATGTTTGATATACCGACTTTCATTGAAGCTAGAACATTTGGCAGCATCTTATTTGATACCACCTTTTCTCCTAATTTTCATCAAGTGTTCCAATTATTCTGGACCGGACTACACAAATGGGTAACAGTTGTACAAAATAAAATAAAATATTGCAACATTCTCTTACTAACTGCTCCCTACCTCCTTCTTGTTTTTGGCATTATTTTTCATCTGTTCTCTGTTCCACTGTTTCTTCACATTCTTCATTTGAGTCTTTGAAATCACTGCCCAGCGCTGGAAAAGAAACAATTGACATTCCAAACAAGCAGAATGCAAATGATGCAGAATAACAATACAATGTGTAGTGGAGCATTGCCCCCAACCCTCAAACCATACAACTGCAGCTGCTCAAATGTACAGGTTAAACAAATTGAACCATTTTTTTGCATTCTTTTATTTTTGCAGCCAGGCCCAATATTCAATTAAAATGTACCTCGCCTTCCGTGTGAGAGTCCACATGAATTGTTGGAAATGGTTCTTTTCCAAAAAACATCAAGGCATTTAGGGGAGTTTTAAAAGGTTTTTCTTTTGTCCCATCAGCATCTTTATCATTTCCCTCTTTATCAGAGACGTACAGCTCCCCTAAAAAAAAAAAGTGAAAAGGAAGACGAAGTCATATTCACCAAATGAATCTTCAGATTACACAGGAATTCATTTTGGTGGTGCTGGGGATAACTGTGGGGCAGGGATATATAATTTTTTAGGGGATTGGGGAAGTGGAAAATTTACTATGTTGAACTCACAGTAAATGAGTGTAACTCTAAAATATTAAAAAATATATGTTATACTGTTTTGTTAAAGCTATACAAGCTAGGGTTGGGTAATCGTCTCTATTTTTAGATCGTCCTATCGTCATCATCAGAGATCGCTGATACCCGATCGTGCGGGTGGGGAGGGGGGGTAGGCGGTGTCACCGCTCCAGAACTTATTTGTAATCGTCAAAATGGCTCTTTTTAAAATGATCAAGACATCGTCAATGCGCCAAATAAAATGGATGCATCCCATCTTTGTACTTAGGTAATAGGCCTATCCATGTCGCATTCTGTGTTGCGCTTGACCACTGATTCAGCGGTCGGCTACATTGCATTCAGTTTTGAAAGCACAATCTTACAGCACAGCTGTATCGTTGACAACTTGCAAAAAACTTTAAAATAGCACTAGGCTACACTACTTTTGCGTTTCAACTAGCCCATTTCATGTGAAACTAGTTTGATTTTATTCATGATTATATTATATTATTATTATTAGATTATATATTATTCTCACTATTGTGAAAGACTGCATGTAGATGAAACTTTGTGTAGTAGGAAAATACGGAACAAATTGTGTCCTGTATCGAAACAATAAGGAACGCAACATTATATTCTTTATACAGGCGATTTCATATTATAAGGAATGAGTGGCAAACTAAACGAAAAGGTCTATCAAGATATTTATATGCATTTAGCTGAACTGGGCACTGACCACACAGTTAAACAGCACTGGGGGGAAAAAACTGAAACAGGATGGCAAAAATAAATGAAGACTTCTTAAAAGTAACCATGTTTTTTTTTTCCCCGTCACTTCCTCCTTTTGCCTAATCTTCACGGTTCTCAAGGTGGGAAAGCAAACAGAAACATGCTCCAGGAACTGTTTTAGTCCCCACTGTAGATACCACTGGTTGTTGTTTAAAGTGGCAAAAACAGCAACGGCAACAGACATGTCATCTCAATTGATACTAGAGATGTCCCAATACTACTTTTTCACTTCCGATACCAATACCGGTACCGCAGCTTTGGCTATCTGCCGATACCGATATCACTCCGATACTTTGTTTTACTCGTGAACAAATAACAATAATAAAATATTTGCAAGCACTTTGCTCATGATGGCCAATTAGCCACCTAAAAACATCTCTCAAATGGAAAACAAACAAATACTTCCCCAGTATAAAGTCCACAACAACAGTTGGTTATGAAAGACTGCCACCCTTTATTCAAACACAACAAAAAAAAAAAAAAGGTACTGCAGTACTTAAAGCGACCAACTGGTTTAAAGTTAAAACAATTTAAACAGCAGCATTCAGCATTGTAAAAAAGAACAAATACAAAACTCTAACTTAGTAGTTTCATAATTTTCCCGTTTCCAAAACCCAAATCAAACAAGGAAAGGTGTACGCTGTGGATAAAATTATGTGGGTAACCTCATTCACAATTGAACCCATCGGAGATGACGTAGCACATCTAACATTATGTTTACTCCAAGGTAAAAAAGCTAACGTGAGTTAACATCAACGTTACCCTTATTGTGGTGTTAGTAGCTACCATAACTGAAAAAAAAGAAACTAGCTACACAATGGAAGCCAATTGACTTAAAATATATCAAAATCTATTTCACCGGTTTCCGTGATCGAACAATGCAGCGTTAATCGCATCCTTAGCTTTGGCTATCCGTAACGGACGTCAGCAGTTATAGCTACTGTGTACATTAGCTCCATCTAAAAAGGGAAACAATAAATTAAACTTTAAAAGAAGGAAAGAAAATCACTGTTCTCTAACAAGATCTTACTTTTTGGAGAAATGTCCTCTGGTCTGATGAAACAAAAATTGAACTGTTTGGTCATGACCATCGTTATGTTTGGAGGAAAAAGGGTGAGGTGAAAGAACACCATCCCAACCGTGAAGCACGGGGTGGCAGCATCATGTTGTGGGGGTGCTTTGCTTTGAAATAGATGGCATCATGAGGAAGGAAGATTATGTGGATATATTGAAGCAACATCTCAAGACATCAGCCAGGAAATTAAAGCTTGGTCGCAAATGGCTCATCCAAATGGAAATTGACCCAAAGCATACTTCCAAAGTTGTGGCAAAATGGCTTAAGGACAACAAAGTCAAGGTATTGGAGTGGCCATCACAAAGTCCTGACCTCAATCCAATTGAAAATTTGTGGGCAGAACTGAAAAAGCGTGGGCGAGCAAGGAGGCCTACAAACCTGACTCAGTTACACCAGTTCTGTCAGGAGGAATGGGCCAAAATTCCAGAAACTTATTGTGAGAACCTTGTGGAAGGCAGAAACGTTTGACCCAAGTTAAATAATTTAAAGGCAATGCTACCAAATACTAATAGAGTATGTAAACTTCTGACCCACTGGGCAATATGCAACATCAATAATGAAACCCTTCAAGTTATCCATCCATATCTACTATATTTCTGGCAGCAGTGTGATGATTTAAGGCTTGTTTGATATGTCAGACCCTTGATGACTTAGAACCATTGTGCCATCCATGTGTTTCCATACTGTTCCAGTGTAATTTACAGCTAAATCTAGTCCCACCCACCAATTCCCATAGAGATCCATTCAAATGCAGAGATGTTATAGTATCGCTTGTAAGAGTACCAGAAAATAAGATATCAAGAGTCTTTTGATGTTGTTGGGTCATGGACATTAGGAAGTCATGGCATGCAAAGGATATGCGACCAAATATAAAAAATTTAAAGGCACAGTCAACTTAGTGCATGTAAACTTCTGACCCATTGTAATTGTGATATAGTGAATTAAAAGTGAAATAATCTGTCTGTAAACAATTATTGAAAAAATTCCTTGTGTCATGCACAAAGTAGATGTCCTAACTGAGTTGCCAACCGAATAGTTTGCTAACATGAAATCTGTGGAGTGGTTAAAAATGAGTTTTAATGACTTCAACCTAACGCTGCGTTCACACCGAGTAACTTCGGTCGCCCAGTTGCCGGAAGTCCATTAATTCTCCATGAAGCTGAGCGACGGTCAGCGACCTGAGCAACTAGGCAACTGAGCGACCAAAATCGGCCGATAAATGTTGCCCACAGTTTAACTTTTTTGCCGACATCGGCCATAACAGCCAATCAGAGTTCCGCGCTTAATATTTCTCCAACCGACACGAAACCATTTAATGAATAATTGTTCCGTAACCTACGTAATATTGCCTATCAAACTAAGCTAGGCGAAACAGGGTTAGCAGCCGTAACAACAGTGAAAAATTTATATATTATCATTGTATAATTATCAGTATTATCATTGTATAATTATCATAACATAACCTTAAAGGATAAATGTGTCTTGTTCTACCAATATCACATTGAGCCCAAACTACATGTTGAGTTTTATACATAAATCTATAGATAGATTTATGTATAAAACCGCCGGTACTTGCAATAACGTTCGAGAAATAAAAGGGTCTTGAATCGGTTTTGATGATGAAAGACGGTATAGTTTCTTTATTTGTAGATACAGTTCAGGATGATGTTGGTCAGCTTTCCAGTCTAACATGCCCTTGCACTCCAAACTGGCCCAGCATGTATACACTGTAAAACAGAATAATAGATAAAGATCGCCAGCTCACGACGAAGATAGATATAGCCTATCGCTAGCTAGCGAGAACACATAATTATCAGTGTCATGACATAACTATAAAGAATAGGCTGCATCGCAAATATGTCTTTCTTATATGAAGGCTACTGCCGTTGTTTCTCCATCAAAAATTTGTAGCTGCACGAGCTGACTTGGATGACAACGGAAGCTCTTGCCCCACCCCCAGTCTAGTAGACTTAACCGACCCAGCAACCAAGTTGCTCGCTGTGAGAACACGGCGTAAGTGTATGTAAACTTCTGACTTCAACTGTAGTTTGTAATATTTTTTAAAAATAAAAATGTATTGAGAATATCAATTAGATACATACTACAATGGTTACAAAGTGTAGATTATGAATGAAGATAGAATTAAGACGTTTTGTGACGAAAAGTCTCCCACTCAAAAGCTTTTTGATAAAGTTGACTCAAATATGGGCCCTCATAGGGGTGAAGGGATCATATTCGGTCACGGCCTAAGATTCTGACAGCACTTGAAGGCAGCAGAGGATGAGCAGTTAGATTTGGGCAAGCGCATTTCCGGTTAATTCTTATTGGCTGCGACGTTTGGCAGCGATGTCGCGCATGGAAGAAATCCTTAAACGAGAGAACTAAGGCTGCCTTTACACTACCTGGTAAAAGTGACCCAATTCCGATTTTTTGCGGAATGTGGCACAGATCGGATATGTATTATGAACGTGTAAACAGGAAAAAAGCACATGGAATCGGATATTCTCAGATCCGTTTCAGGCCTCAATCATATGTGGAAATAAATCTGATATGAATCGGATATCTGCCAATGCGACTGCCATCTAAACGGACAGATCGGATATTCCCTGTCATTGTGATTTGCACGTCATTGAAAATGCGACGATCTTGTACTTTTTTGCATTTTAATGACGTATAACGTTACTTTCACGTGCACAACTACTCTCCGGTGGAAAAAAACGGCGCAAGTGAAATTATATATATATATATATATATTTTGCGGACCTCTAAAGATGCTTCGGAAAGCAATTGCTTGAATTATTATTTCGGTCTCGTTTGCGTCCATTGCGAGAAAGTGCCGGCTGGTTGTTTACTTTCGTTTTTTCGTTTCGGTAACCAAACCCTCTTGTACGCATGCGGGTTGTTTCAAGTGTTAAGCAAGTGTAAACACAGGTATCGGATATGGGTCACTTTCAAAAGTAGATGTAAACAGGCGGTCAAAAAAATCGGATATAGGCTAAAAATCGGAACTGGGCATCAAGACCTGCAGTGTAAATGCGGCCTTAGTTTCGATTTCGATCGTGAACAGAAAACAGAAAAATCGTTCTGTAAACGAACAGGGAAAACCTGTGCGCGCGCACCGAGTTTTGAGTGTCAGAAGAGCAAATCCGTAGTCTAAACAGGAGGAATTCTGCTCTCAAACTCATTTCTTGCGCGCTTGGACTTTCGGCGTTAAAGTAACGCCATAGGCTAAGTCTAATGTTAAGTTCCAACAAACACGTTTTTCAACTCCAGATTGAAGCTAGCCAACATCGTGGTAACGTTTACTAGTAAATTAGCTTGCTGCCGAGCTAATAATTACATTTTGATGAAGATAAATATTTTATTTAACATACACACACACACATATATATATAGCTGTCTAGAAATAAGGTTTCAAAGTAAACATCGGAGTGAAAAAACCTTATGGCAAACTAGACGGTTACCATTAACAGGCTAACGCGTTAGCTCCACGACTGCAAGCTATGCTGGACATTTCACATTAGCACGCTAGTCGAGATAATAATTTGCTTTAGCAATAGACGGCTAACTGTTCTTAATTTCTACATCCTCCATTACAACACGTTCTATTTCGCATTAACTAATGGTTTTGTTAGAAAACATTAGCCAGCACTACTTCGCTAGCTAACAAATTCCCATTCTTCACCTGGCTAAACTCGCGAATTAGTAATCTATGCTGGGCGGACCCGATCACCGTAATACAAAAAAGGTGGCTATACACTTGGATACAAAAATATAACGTCACCGGAACATATTTTTCGTAACAAGCTAACAGTTACTTCCAGATGTAGCATGTAACACAGCCTCACGGTTCCCTTTCGCCGTCTTTCGCGATTTGTTCATGTTCTAAAAGAATGATGCAACACACGAACGTTAACGTGATAGTATCTAGCAATAGTGTTTAACGTTAGCTTACCGATTGAGAGTTTCTCTGCGTTTTTGGTGATTATTTCAGCCATGTCACAATTTCTCTTTTAGTAATACGTATTAAAATTATGAATCTTCCCTTTCCAATTTTGTTCCCTCCGTGGACCTTGCTAGAAGGCAGGTCTTCACCTGCTACAATGATGGTGAGATTTCTCCTCTTCTTCTTCTTCTTCTTCTTTGGGTTTCTATGGCGGGTTACTACCAACTGTCAGGTGCATACCGCCACCTACTGTTACGGAGTGTGGACAAGCGATAGCAGGGATTCAGACCCTCCCACCTACCCCAATCGAATAAATAAAATTAAGCACAGCTCTGCGAACCTCATATCCCACTGACCCACCCAGGAGCCCAGCCAATGTAAACTGCCCACCCTTATCCCCAATCAGTTTCCTAAGTTTCTCCCTCTCCCTAACATATGCCTGACATTCTAGCAGAATGTGCCTAACTGTTTCTTTATTATTGCATTGAGGACAGTTGCCGGTATTGTGCTTCCCTATCCTAAATAAACTGTCATTTAATGCAGAATGACCCAACCTAAGCCTAGTTAATATAGTTTCCTCCCTCCTACTCCCGCAAAGAAGAGGCCTCCCAGAGACCCCTGGCCGGACGGCATACAGGTGACGTCCCCTACTTTCTTCATCCCACCTCTGTTGCCAAATCTTTCCAATCATATGTTTAGCCTTAGACTTGACCTCCCCTTTACCATAAGGGACATCCACTGTAATGCCACCCAGCCTAAGGGCCCTCTTAGCGAGGGCGTCAGCCCCCTTGTTACCCCTCACACCCACATGCGCCGGCACCCAGCAAAAGTTTACCCCAATACCCCTCTTATACAGCCTATATATGCTAGCCATTACCTCCATTACCAGATCCTCCCTGCAGGATGTTGGAGCCGTTAAGCTCTCCAGTGCCGATGCAGAGTCAGTGCATATTACTGCTCTATCTGGTGTAACCTCCTCGACCCACTGCAGTGCCAGGATTATTGCCACCATTTCGGCTGTAAAAACTGATAGGCCATCATCTAGCCTCTCTGACCTCCTGACTCCAAATAGGGGCACAATTACACCTATCCCCACACAACCCGTCTCCGGATCCTTAGCACCATCTGTAAAGACAGGAAGATATGTCTGAAATGTTCGATCAATATAGCTATCAACCCTCCCGCCAACATCAGCCCATCCCTCCCTATCCTGCTCCAACAGCCACCAATCTATATCCGGCTTCAGGAACAACCAGGGCGGGACCGCAGACACTGGAACAGATGGTGCCATTGCGAAATCCATGATACCCAGTTCAGAAGCCCACTTATTAGCCGTCCACCCAAATCCCACACCCGGCCTAGCTGTATATTCCCAGCACTCACGCAGTACCGCAGACGTCAGAAAGGCACTAGAGTGGCCCTTCACTGTGGCCCAATATGCCATCATTAGTTTGATCCTCCTCAACTCCAATGGCCATTCCCCCATTTCCACCAACATTGCACACACTGGGGTCGTCTTAAATGCTCCACAGCATAATCGCAATACCTTTGCCTGGACCACATCTAGACACTTCAATGTTGACGGCGCAGCTGAGCGGAACACCATACACCCATAGTCTAGGACTGATCTTATGAGAGCATAATATATGGATACAAGGGACGATCTATCCGCCCCCCACTCACAACCTGCCACACACCTCATAAGGTTAAGGACCTTCTTACATTTTGTCACCACATGCTCTATATGTATTTTCCAGGTCAAATTAGTATCAAACCACAGGCCCAAATACTTAAAGGAACAAACCCTCTCCACAGGCTGGCCATATATAGGCTCAACACTTCCGTATCCGGAATCTGCCTCCTTGTGAAAAACATGCTCTTAGTTTTCTGTATCGAAAACCTAAACCCCCACTTCATGGACCACTCCTCTACCCTAAAAATGGCCTCCTGCACCCTTCTCCTAACGTGGCCTATGTTACGCCCCCGTTTCCATAAAGCACCGTCATCAGCGTACAATGCTACCTCCACATCCCTATCAACCCTAGCAAAAACATCATCAATCATGATGCTAAACAATAGTGGGCTAATTGCACTACCCTGTGGCGTACCAATATTCACTACGCAAGGTTCCGATAGAGCAGACCCCACCCTAACTTGCATAGACCTGTTTAACAAGAAGGACAGAATCCAATTATAGACCCGTCCAGCCACCCCCAACCCTTCCAATTGTAGCAAAAGGCCTTCTCTCCACATTCTCTCCACCACATCCTTAATAGCCTGCGCCTTCTTAATATCCGTTTCCAACCTCACCAGGGCATCAAATGTGGAGCGACCTCTCCTGAAACCACTCTGCACCTGTGATAGCAGACCCCGCCCCTCCAAAAAATGAGTCAACCGCCCCACCACCATGCATTCCATCAGTTTACAAAAATTTGATGTCAGTGCTATTGGGCGGTAGCTAGCAGCACTAGCAGGGTCCTTCCCCGGCTTCACAAATGGCAAAATCACTGCCTTCTTCCACATCCCCGGGAGGCTGCCCTCCACACAAATTTTATTGAATACCTTCAATACAACCATCAATACCTTCTCTGACACATGCCTCAACATCTCATAACTCACCAAATCCTGACCCGGGGATGAATTACCCGCCCTCTTCACAGCCAAAGTAAGCTCAAGCATAGTAAACTCCACATCCAATACACTATCAAATACCATCTTCTTATGACCTAAATCTCTGCGTTCCTCCAACACCTCCCTTCGTTGCCTCAGGCACTCCGCACTCAACCTCACACCACCAGCTTCCCCTGACAACGTCTTGGCCAACATGTTCGCCTTTTCCCCATCTGTTCTGGCAACCAGATCACCATCCACCAAAACAGGCACTCGCCTCATCCCACCACATCCCCTCATCTTCTTAACTATCCTCCACACAACATTCATGCGAGTCTCTCTCCCAAAAGTGGAGCAGAGTCGTCGCCACGCTGCCATCTTAGTCCTTTTAATGGTGCGCCTAACCATTGCCCTCAGTCTCTGATACTCCAGCACAGCCATAGACACCCTCAGAGCCCTAAAAGCTTGGTTTCTCGCCCGAACTGCCTCTGAGCACTCATCCGTCCACCATGGGACCGCCCTCCTAACCCCTTTACCCCTACGCACCGGAATCGCTCGATTAGCAGCCCCAATAAAAACGTCAGTCAGCCAACACACATATCTACATCCCCCTCAACCGAGACGCCCTGTACAGCCGCCTCACACAACTCGTTAAATTTATTCCAGTCCGCTTTATTAAAACACCAAGCCCTCGTAGCACTTCCAGGCCTTTGGTCAACCCCATAACCCACCTCACAAAAAATCGGGGAAATGGTCGCTCCCCACTGTTGACTCCGCCCATACCCTCCAATCACACCCAGCAGCCATGTCACTCGAAATTAATGTGAGATCCAAACAAGATGTAACACCAGTCCTAACATCAAACCTTGTACCCTTACCCGTGTTCACACAGACCAGTGACATATCTTCCATAAGCTCCTCAACAATCTCCCCATTCGCATCCGTATGTTCACTGCCCCACAATGTGCTATGCGCATTAAAATCACCACACCACATCGCACGTACAGCCCTATTGCGGCATAATCCTTTAAGGGCCTCTAACAACAGAGGAGCACATGGGTTATAAAAATTAATCACCAGCAAACTGCTCTCCATTCCAAACACTTCCACTACCACACCTTCCCTGTAGCACACCCCCCTCCCTGTCCCCAAACCCTGTCTTTTCTGACTGACTCATACCCAGGTAAAACAAAATCCAGATGCGGTTTCAGCCATGTCTCCTGGACGCATACAACCTCCGGCAGAGCAGGAGCCTCCACAAGGAACCTCTTAAACTCTTGCCCGTTGGCAATCAGGCTGCGAGCATTCCACTGGAGAAACAAAATTGCCATTATACTAACCAGGAGGCTGCGACAGCACACCTCCTTCCCGAGCACGTAATTTATCACATAGATTCTCATAAGTCATATCTGTAATTCCCAGAAATTATCTTCAGTTTCTCCGTACGTCTTGTCGCCTGCGACGCACAGTTAACCACCGTCGCAATAAATGCTATAAAATCAAACTTCTTAACATGAAGCACATCTGGATCAGCAGCACAGCTATGCTCACATCCTCCCCCCTTACCACCTTCCGCTAATTCACCAGCCGGAACCACACCCGCACCACCCGTCCGCGCTAACTCTCTGGGAAGCCTCCTCACAGCCTCGGAGTAAGAGACATTTTGGGTAACTTTAATTTTCTCCACTTCCTGGGCCTGTTTTTGCACTCTGCACCCCCCATACGCCGCACTATGCTCACCCCCACAATTACAACATTTCAAGCCTTTATTTTGATAAATTTCCTCACATTCCCCAAAACCATGTCCCTCCCCACACCTCACACATCTCTTCTTCCCCTTACATACTGCTGCCACATGTCCCATACGCTGACAGTTAAAGCACCGCAAAGGCTGTGGCACAAACCGTCTCACAGGATAACACATGTATCCTATTTTTACTTTCTCTGGTAGTGGACCCCCCCCATAATCCAGCAATACCGACAAACTGTCCTCCTTTTGTCCTTCCCTTGTACGCCGCAACCTACTACAATCCAGAAGTTTACCACCCTTGATGCATTTCCGTAGTTCGGCCATCTCCATAGACAGGGGAACGCCTGTAATTACCCCCCTATTTCGAGCCCCGCCGGGCACCACAACTTTCTCTACTTCATGTCCCCCCATTTTACGGCAGCCTAGCGCTTTAGCTTGCTGTTCCATACTGGAGCAAAACACCAAAATCCTTCTGTCCCTCAGCCACCTCGCCGACTCAATATCACCTATGTCCTTTGCCAATATCTTAGACATTTTTACCAGATTTGGCAGCTGCCTTTCATTCTTTTTAAATGTTATTATAACCTTGAATTCTGTTTCCCCTGCTCGGCTACTTATGCTCGATTCCCGTTCCATCGACTTCACTGTTTTCGTGCTCCGGTGTTCCCGGTTGTCATCCCCCGAACCATCCAACAACCCACGTTTTACTAATGCTGACTTGCATCTCTATATTTCCTTTCTTTAAGGCCCTCTTTGCCAATTCATCCACCCTCTCATTCCCCTTTACCCCTACATGCGCTGGAACCCACACAAATTTTACTTGACCCCCCTGATTTGTTATCCTTGTGACTGACATAAGGGTTTCATATAAAATATCTTTACGGCTGTTTGAGTGAAAAAACCTTAGACTTGCTAGGGCTGAGGATGAATCTGAACATATTAATACCTTGTTCTGTCAGATTTTTTCTACCCATCGTAGTGCTACCAACACTGCCAACATCTCCACTGTGTAGACCCCTAATTTATTGGATGTTCTTCTGTTTATTCCGATTCCTTTTGCTGGTATTGCTACCCCAAATCCTGTCACTCCTGTCTCAGGTTTTTTTGCACCATCGGTATAAATCAGTGTATAATCACTGTACTCCTTCCTTACATGATTATTGAATGCATTTACCAAATCAATTTTATCTTTTTCTTTCCTTTTTTCCTTTAGCAAATACCAGTCTACATCTGGCCACACAAGCACCCATGTAGCCACCACCGGATAAATTACTGTAGGGCTTAACCTCAGATCAAACACTCCCATTTCTTTTGCTGTTTCATTCCCTTTCCGACCAAAGTTATCCCTCTGATTTCTCGCATTCTCCCAGCACTCCTGCAGCACTCCTTTCGTGGGGTGAGAATCACTGTGTCCCTGCAGATTTGCCCAGTAATTTGCCATTAGTTGCATCTTCTTAGTTCTAATGGCATTTCTCCCATTTCTACCTGTAGGGCAGGTACAGGCGATGTTTTCAAAGCCCCACAACACACTCTCAGTGCCTGTGCCTGAATCACATCCAACTTCTTTATATTTGACCTGGCTGCTGATCCATATGCTACACTGCCGTAATCAAACACAGATCTTATTAAGGCCACATAAATTCTTTTCAATGAATGACAACTTGCTCCCCATTCCCTACCAGTCAAACATCTCATCACATTAAGTACTTTTTTGCATTTTTCTTCTATTTTCCTGATATGGTCTACCCATGTTAATCTTGAATCAAACAGAACTCCCAAAAATTTAAATGTTCCAAGTTCCAACCCTTTCTAATTCTTTCCCGTACATCCTTAGTTTCACCCCTTTCTCAATTATTTTCCTGTTGAAAAATACCGTTTTAGTTTTTTCTACTGAGAACCTACCCCCCCAATCATAACCCCACTCCACCACCTCATCAATTGCTCCTTGTACTTTCCTGATTATATATTCCACGTTCCTTCCTCTCTTCCACAAGGCTCCATCATCTGCAAACAGTGACCTACCTATATCTACTGGTACCAGTAGCGGAGATAGACAGGGGGCGGAAGGGGCGGTGGCCCCGGGCCCACGCGGTTCTCTAATTACAAGGGGCCCACCTTGGGCCATGGATGTATTAAAGAGGCCCACCTTGTTGTTTAATTACATATTTTGAATATTTTTTTTTCGGGTAGATTTTTCATTTGGCTTGTCAGTTTCGGAAGCCACCCGACACTTTGGCGGGTGACTTTTTTGCAACAAAATATCAGAATTGATGGTTCAGCTAAAACTAACAGTACAAACATACCGCTAACACTTTGGCTCTATTCCCCGCACATTTTCGTAATTCTTGGGACTTCAAAAAATTATCCAGATGTACAAATGTCCGGTTAGATTTCTAGCTAGAGCAGCTGGTTAACGTTAGCTAGGCAATCACGGTAGCTAGCGAACTTATATGGCCAGCCAGCAAGGATGACTTTAAGGAAGTCGAATAACTGTTAAATTAAAATGGCTTGCCATAAGCCAAACGATAGCTTGCTAGCTAAATGTTAAAACGACTTGCCGTGACGTGAGATATCGTTAGCTTGCTAGCTAGCTAACAGCATCAATGGTAGCGTTCATGACAGGGGGCGATTGCGTATGGGAGGGGTTGGAATAGCTAAATTAATATCTAAATTGATACGGTTATACAGGTATGGAGCAATTGATTTGAGAGATACTTAACCCACAGTTTGGCTGCTTGCTCCGAGACACTGGGCATCATCCCCTTTCTCATCTTACGAAACAGTATTTTTTTTCGTAGTAGACACATCATAGCTCAACCAAAATGAATATGTGATGACAAACATGTTGTAGATGAGCGGGTAAGGCACTCGATTTATTATGCTACGAACTGCGTCCACAAAACAACAGCTTGTTCACGGTAGGCTATGATAATAAGATAAAATCAGATGTATGCTGTTGCTACGGCAACGTTAACTTCTACCAGAGGGATTTATGTCTCACAGTAAAAAAAAGATTAGGCTACGCATTGCACATAAACACCATGCGCTTTGCTAACTCCGTGATAATGTAACTATGGCGAGCTATAGAGTTACCTCGCCACGTATTGCATTTGCATTATCTTAAAAACAATGACAAAAGTTTATCGTAGCCAAAGTTAGCCTACTGCAGCATACCTACCAGGAGAAGTAGCCGTCTGCCGTAGGCTACAGTAACGTTAGTCACTGAGGAAAATAAAGTTAGGGAGGTCGAACGTTCTGCCCGCAATGTAATAATTATTTTTTTTTGGCTGGTAAAAAAAGTTTGGCGGGTAGACATTTTCATCTACCAGACATTTGGCTGGTGAGCTAAAAAGTTCATTTCGGACCCTGACTGGGATGTAACAATAAAAGCCAGCATTGAAATGAATCCTTGAACCCCGTTATATTACTACCTCCATGCTAGCACCAGCAGCCTCCCTGCCTGCTGTATTTCTGTTTTCCTCGCTGTTTAAAAAAAATGAGTCAAGATCAGAGCCTTTGAATTCAGTTTAAAATCAATAAGTGATGTGATTTATACAGAATATATGATGTGACTAATACAGAATATAGCCTATGCCTAGTTGCCTACGGATAGCTAGCTACAGAGAATGCATGCATGCACCTGCTCTTCAAGGTCACGTTATATCAAATCAAATGACGCACGTACTGTGTAGCCTACGTACTGTATGTGTGTCATTTGATTTGATATAACGTGACCTTGAAGAGCAGATGCATGCATGCATTCTCTGTAGCTAGCTATCCGTAGGCTATATTCGGTATTCTTTGTTTTATGTGCTAAAATGGTCAAAAGGCACAGGTCGGGCACACTAAAGCGTAAGGAGAAAGAGCAGAGGAAGAACACTGTGGCCTCATGTGTTCCTCTGACAAACTTCTTCGCTCGCTCAAGTTCAACTCAACCCTCCACGTCTGGACAGTGTCTGACGCCTGCTGCTAACCCCACTACAAGCAACACAAGTGAGAATGAGGAGCTTGCTCCGTTCAGGTAGCTGTCCATGATGATAATGATGACGATCATGATGATGGTGATGGTGCAGGTGAGGAGGATGAGATAAATGAAGACAGTGACACAGATGGTGATGGTGGAAATGTTGATGATGACAATGATCCTGCTGTATACTGTATAGGGGCCCACTACAAGTCCCCGCCCCCTCTGCAATGAACCATTAGCTCCGCCACTGACTGGTACCTTTGAGAAAATATCATTAATCATAATGATGAAAAGTAGCGGGCTTATCACACTACCTTGAGGCATGCCATTTTCAACCGTGTACTGATTTGACAAGTCTGACCCAATTCGTACCTGTATTTTCCTTCCATACAGAAAATCCTTTATCCAGTTAAAAGCTCTCCCCCCAACACCCAATTTATGCAACTTAATTAACAATCCTTCCTTCCACATCATGTCATAGGCTTTTTCCATATCAAAAAAAACTGCAATTATTGACTTTATTTGCCGGGGCTTTTCTTATTTCATTCTCTAGCCTTATCACTGGATCCATAGTATTCCTTCCTTTCCTAAAACCACTCTGATAACTTGCCAGCATTCCTCTCTTCTCCAGCTCATATGACAACCTTTCTGTTAACATCCTTTCCATTATCTTGCCTACATTTGATGTTAAAGCTACTGGCCTATAATTAGTGGATTTGGAAGGATCCTTGCCAGGTTTTCTTAATGGAATCACTACTGCTTCTTTCTATACACTTGGTAATCTACCCTCCTCCCACACTCTGTTATAAAAATGCAGCAATTTCAATAACGCTCCTTCCCCTAAGTGCTTTAGCATATCATAACCTACTTGATCTTTCCCTGGAGAGGTTGGTCTTGACCTATTTATTGCTCTTACCATCTCTGCCAATGTAAATGGTACATCAGTTACATCATCTGATTCTTCCCTCCTATTTAGCACACCTGGATACTGATTCATTGTTCTTTCCCTTCTCCTTCTCCCTTCCTCTGACAAATTTTCTGAGCTTTGTATCTTTGTGAATGACTTGGCCATTATCTCTGCCTTATCCCTATTAGAGACTGCTGTTCCCTCCTCAGATGTTATAACTGGATATTCCCATTCCCTTCTGTCTCCTCCCATCTTCTTTATCATTCCCCATACCTCTCCCACAGGTGCTGTTCTTCCTATTTTGTTGCAGTATTCTCTCCAACTTGCCCTCTTAGCTTGACGTACTGTTCTTTTCACCACTGCCTGAGCCTTCTTATACTGAATCAAAGACTGCATGTTATGGGTTCTTTTAACTTCTCTGAATGCTCTATTCTTGTTTCTTACAGCCCGGTGACACTCCTCTGTCCACCATGGTACCAGTTTCCTATTCATCCTATTTTTACTCCTGGGTATAGATCCATCTGCTGCTAAAATGATTGCCGTGGTAATCTAATCATTTACTTCATCTATATCTCCAGAAATGTCTATCCTCGTCATTGATTCCTCACTCATCTTCCGGAACTTATCCCAATCTGCTTTTTCAAAGACCCACTTAGGGATTCCACCACCTGGTCTCACTTCCACTCTTCCTCCCACCGAGCAAGACACTGGGTAGTGATCACTACCTATTGTTGTAGCTGTCCAAACATCCCAGTTACTAATTCCAGCCAATATATTAGATACTAACATAATATCTAATGCTGATTCAGTACCTGTATTTATGTTTACCCTTGTACCTCTTCCATCATTTATACAGACCAAATCCCTATCATCCATCAAATCTTCGATTACCTTTCCATTTGAGTCTGTATGTGAACACCCCCCCCCCCCACATTGTACTGTGAGCATTGAAATCTGCACACCGAGGGCCCTATCTTACACCCGGCGCAAAGCGGCGCTAACCCAAACGCAAGTGTCTTTGCTATCTTATACCCGGCGCTAGGTCCATAATAACGCCTAACGCTTACGTCCTTTAACTAGCATGTATTCTTGCGCCATCACAAGTGAACTGGGCGTGTTGGTCTTAAGATGAGGAGTGGCCAGGATTCTTTTTGGCGTATTGCTATCTTGAGCCAGCAGAAAGCGCTTGCGCTAGAACCACCACAAACCTGGTCTAAAGTCATGTCGCAGTTGTTTACATGTTATTTTAACGGCGCATATAAGTGCATCTACATAGGCGTGTGCACAACGCGCATACTCTCCTGTCTGTTACACACAGGGGCGTGCACAAGCATGACTAAAATATCTAGATCACAATGTGAAATATTATTATTGTGTAGGCTATATCAAAAATGCATAATAATAAAAGGTTCCATAAGTCCACATACCTTTCCCTCAGCGAAGGGAAACAATGCCACATTACATTGCTCTCAGCCCACTCCATCAACACCCAGGCGATGTGCGATGGTACGGGACAATGGCTATCCATTAAAAAGGAGCTCATAACACCTATAGCTATCAAGCCTAATGCGCTAATTGTCTTTGCACCTAATGCGTGAATTGTCATTCAATGGAAAACTCGCGTACTGCAATAGACGGACATTTGCGTTCTGAAAATGTGCTTCAGATGTCAATACAATACAGCTCTGTTTATCTAGGAATACAGCCTGTAAGTAGGCTAAATAGAATGGTTTGTGACTGAAAAAAGTTCAAAACCTTGTCCAGTGAATATTGCTTTTATTGTTTTTCAAATAGCCTAGACTACAGCGGATTCGCTGTGCAGAATGTTTTTTCGATAGACTATGGTTAAAAAACGGAGATAAATATCATCATGCTAACTGAATTGTAGCCTAACCTTAGCTATTCTTCGTCCTTCATATTTTTTAAATTACAGTGACAAGGTTTCCATACCCTCAGCTTATTAAAACCCCACTGATTTCACCTGTTATTCCATAACTGAACAAAAGATTTTAAAGAGAACTAAGTGTCTAATTAGAAACGAATTGTTACACAATTAATTTTTATTCCATTATCTGCATGTTCGCTTTACAAGAGCAGGTCTGTTTCCCCTGCTGTACATCGCACTTTTCACGGTCTTCCTGGGAAAGTGAATCGTTTTAAAGTATTACGCTACCAGTAAAACAGGTTGGTCACATTTCCATAAGCAGGACATTATAAAACAAGGGAAAATATGCTGAACCTATGGGTTGCCAACCTGACAGATTTGTTGTATTTAGTGTCATCATTAAGGCAAAATAACGTTAGTTATGTTATTAATCTAAATTAGAATGCAGGTAGCCTAATGAACTTCGGATGAAGCTTGAACATGAGTTCATTGCATAATCAAACGAAATTCGTTAAACAAGCAGGCTAATTTTGCGTTTTCTAAGGTGAGAAGGAAGCAATTGGTCGCTTATTCTCAGCTGTTGCAGGTGCTTTTAACGAAATTTAACAGCATATATTTTGTAAACAGCACCGTCAAGAATTACCGGGAACTCATAATACTACTGCTGCTACTGATCCATATAGCCTATTCCTTGATCGCACTAAACACGCACGAGCATGTCTGTTTCGCCATCATAAGCAATCCGCCAAGGTGGAAAAGCAGGCTTTTAAAGGGAATGGGATATGCCATTTTGATTGGTTTATTGCATGTCACGCCCAAGACACACCTATAATTAATGAAGAGACTAGGTTCAGCCCAGTTGCACCTTGCGCCGTGCTTAGCGCCCAAAAAACACGCCGTTAAAATAGCAAAAGTGGACTTGGACATACCCTAAATGGTCTTAGCGCCATGCGCTTAGACTAAGCGCCAAGATCGCCAAGATAGGGCCCCATATTACTTTATGTCTGTTTTGTCCTTGTATCCTTAGTAGGCTATCCAATTCCAACCTTTTGCATGGATTGTAGTAGTTAACTATTACCACCTCCTCCCCTCTTTCCCATACTTCCGCCACTATGTATTCCTGATCATCTCCCTTTTCCAGTACCCTATATGGAATATCTTGTTTGATAAACGTAGCACAACCTCCACCTCCCCCATGATTTCTATCTTTCCTTATCATTGTATATCCCTGTACCACAAAGTCTAAAATTGGTTTTAACCAAGTTTCCTGAACACATATTACATCCGGCTTTATAACCATTTCTTTAATAAATTGCTTAAATTCCTGACCATTGGCCAGTAAGCTCCTGGCATTCCATTGTAAAAGAATTACCATAATTAATGTTAATATTAACCAACACATGCTGTTTCCTGGCTAGACTGAGCAGTGAGGTTACGCAACCACTTCTTCCCATGTCAGTTCCACTAATCCTAAATGATTCACTGCTGCCTTGACAACCAACTGAATTTTATCAATTTTTGATGATACTTCAGCCGTAGCATTAACTACTCCTGCAATGAATGTTACCAAATCCACTTTTTTCACATAAATCCTGTCATTAGTACTTTGTTGTACCTCTCAAACCCCCATTGCTCCTTGATCATTAGTATCTTTTTTTCTGTTCTCTTGACATTCTTACAGCTTCTGCATAAGTGATCCTTCTTTCCACTCTTACTTTTTGGATTTCATTCTCCCATCTCATAACCTCACATCCTCCATATGCCACACTATGGGCTCCTCCACAGTTACAACATTTTGGTTGCACCCCTGTTCCACACTTTCCATACTCGTGATCGCCCCCACATCTAGCACATCTCCTCTGCTCTTTACAGTTTTTGGCTGTATGTCCAAACCTTTGACAATTAAAACATCTCAATGGTTTTGGCACAAACATTCTCACTGGGTAACTAATAAAACCCATAAATACCTTATTTGGTAAATTCTCTCCTTCAAATTCAATCAATACTGTTTCACTATCCTTTTTCACTCTGTCTTTTGTATTTTTCAATCTTTGAGCATTCTTTATTTTCCCTCTTTAGAGATTCATCTTTAGTTCCTCCATATTTACACTTATTGGCACCCCTGTGATCACTCCTTTACATCCACCTCCGTTTCGTGCTCCCACCCTCCCTGTGTTTGCCACCTTAAACTCTTGTATGTCTGTCAGTTTGAGTGCTGCCTCAAGTTGTTTCTCACTTGCACAACTCACTAATAAGTTTCCATCATTAAGGACCTTTGCATATAGAACATCCCCTAACTGACATGCCAGATATTTTGTTAGCTTAAACGGGTTGATTTTCTTCATGCTTTCTTGAACCTTTTCACTAAACCTTATTATAACAATTCGTTTCTCAGGTCTTTCCTTCTGAACATGCCCTTCTTCCTCACTTTCAGACCCTTCATCAGTGTCATTTCTTCCTCTTTTATTCCCTTTTACCTGATTGCCTTGCTTTTTATTTATTAGTTCCCTTTTCTTTCCCTCGTTTTCTTCACAATATACCATTTCTACCGACCTATCTACCTCTGACCCATTCACGGAGCAGTCGTGCTCAACCGTCGTTAACAAAGTGCTTTCTGCTTGGCCTTGGCTTGATTTCCCTGCATTCCTACTACTTCTACGATCACGCCCCGCAGACGTCGCCGCCATTTCGCCCGCTTCAGGCGCTTTCTTCCTCCGTTTCGTACCCGTGGTTTTTTTTTTTTGACCAATTTCGCTCGTATTTCTTTATTAGTTGACAGAAAGTTCCGCAACGCTATAGCTAGATAGTACTCTTCAGAAAGAGAAAATACAGCTTTCCAAATGTACCGCCGTTCTAGCTCTCCCTTAACTGATCCACCGTCTCGCGAGAATCAAAGCCGGCTTCCGAAAAAGCCCTCTTGGAAATCGACTAATCTCCTTCCACACCATAGAGTTGAAATGTGACCGCCACCTTCTCCTCTTCTTTTTCTTTTTCTTAGTGTTTTATGGCTGGGTGGATACCACAACGAAATGGTGCGTTACCGCCACCAACTGGAATGGAGTTATTTTTCTTCTTTGTGTTTTTTGGCAGATTTCAATACCAACTTTAGGTGCATACCGCCACCTACCGTACCGGAGTATGTAGAACAGGATTCCAGAAAGAAAAAAAAAATTTTTTTTCTTTATTCTATAATATTAAATTAAGTTAATAAATAAAATTATAAGTGTAAAGTAAAATTCTGTATTCTATTAAGCAATCCTGTGCCGATTAGGAACTCTATTATCCCTCTCTGTACTACCCACACCTTATCTCCATTTGTTCCTAGTATCCCTTCCAAATCCCAACCTCATCCAACCTCTCTTACCCTTTGTTGCAAACGCTCCCTTTCTTCTTTATATTCCATACAATGCATTACTACGTGTTCAGTGTTTTCAGTTATATTACAATGTGCACAAACGTGAATTTACTTTACCCAATAAAAATAAAGTTTTATTCAAACCAGTGTGGTCAAATCTTAATCTGGATATAACTACCTCCTCTCTTCTGCTTCGCCCTTTAACACTCTGTGCCCTAATGGACTTTTGTACCCTATAGTATGTTCTACCCTTACTGTCCTCGTCCCACTTTTTCTGCCAGCATTCCAATATTTTCTTTTTAATTAAAGCTTTACCTTCCCCTATTCCAAATGCTATATTAATTATGTGTGTCATATTTAGTGATCTTTTTGCCATCCTGTCTGCAATTTCATTACCCTCTAATCCCACATGTGCAGGTACCCAACAAAATATTATTTCTATTCCCATTCTCTGCGTACTAAATAAACATTGAAACATTTCATATATTAGGTCTTCCCTAATTGAGTTCATCGTCTGTAGGCTAAAAAGAACTGCTGCAGAATCAATACACAGCACCACCCTGTCTGGTCTCACTTCTTCCACCCATTGGAGACTAACAATCACTGCCATCATCTCAGCTGTATAAACTGATAATTTATCAGAAATTCTCTTTCCTATGTGTATTTTAAATTGTGAAATATATACTCCTATTCCTACATGGTCATTTTGATCTTTTGATCCGTCAGTAAATATATGTAGGTAGTTAGAATATTTGTTTATTATATGCTGGTTTGCACAGTATCCTATTTCACTTTCCGCCCAATTTTTCTTTGGTTCCAGGATACTAAAATCAACTTTAGCCTTAGGGAAGAGTCTTGGGGGAACATTACTTATAGGAGTAGGGGAATTGAAATGTATTCCATCTAGGTCATATTCTTCGGATTTATCTTTTATCTTCCATCCAAAACCATTTCCGTTATATCTATACTCCCAGCATTCATTTAGGACACTTTTAGTGCCATTTTCATCCCCACATCCTCTAAGCCGAATCCAATATGTTAGAGTCAGTTTGTCTCTCCTGAGCTCTAGTGGGATTTCCCTTGATTCTACTAACACGGCATTACATGGCGTTGATCTCATTGCACCAATGCTAAGCCTCAAGGCTTTGCTTTGCATTCTATCAATTCTGCTTAAATACGATTTAGCTGCTGCCCCATAAACAAACACCCATAGTCAATTGCTGATCTCATCAAAGCCCTATATATATCTTTTAATGCCTGCTTAGCAGCTCCCCATGTGTATCCAGATATAGCCCTCATTAAATTTATTACTTTTTTACATTTAGTTTCTAGTTTTTCAACATGTGTCTTCCATGTACATCTCTCATCTACCCAAATTCCCAAATGTTTAAATTCCTTTACTTTTTCCATTGGTTGTCCATATAAAAGAAGACACTGTTCTTCTATCTTTTTCTTTCTAGTTTAGTACATGTAGCAGGACTTACTTGTTGAGATTTTAAAACCGTATGACCATTGGTCTACTTTTAAAATAGCTTTCTTAATCTCTCTCAGCACACTTGTGTTGTCTCTCCCCCTAATCCATATAGCTCCATCATCTGCATATAATGATGAGCATATCCTTCTGTTAAGATTCTTGAATATAACATTGATCATAATGTTAAATAACACCGGACTAATGACAATTCCTTGTGGAATTCCGTTAACTATATCATACTCATCGGATAACTCTGGTCCTACCTTAACTCTAAACTTTCGTTCTGATAGAAAATCTAGTACCCAGTTGTAAAATCTTCCACTAATGCCCATTCTATTCATTTGAATTAGAAGCCCTTCCCTCCATATAGAATCGTACGCTTTTTCAATATCAAAGAAAACAATCACCATCAATTCTTTCATCTTAAATGCTTTCTCTATTTCATTGCTTTAACAAGTGCGTCCATGGAAGACTGCCTTTCCCGAATCCATCCTGGTACGATGCAATTAAACCTCTCTTTTCTAAAAAATAGTTTAAGTCTTCGGACCAAAATCTTTTCCATCCATTTGCACAGATGCGAAGTTAATCCAATAGGTCTATAATTTCCAGAATTATTTGGGTTTTTACCGGGTTTGCAAAAAGGTAAAATGAGCGCACTCTTCCATCTTTTTGGTAACAATCCTTCTCTCCATATCTTATTGAACAGTTCCAGTATTATTCTCAGTACTTAATCAGGTAATTTACGAAACATAGCGTAACTTAGTTGATCCTGCCCCGTTGCTGTGTATCCAGTGTTATTTATCGCTATTTCTAACTCACTCATAGTCAGTGTTACGTTTCTGTCATGTTTATGCCACATTTCATGTTTAGTTTGTCACAGTTTATTTTCAGTTTGTCATGCTTGTGTTCTGTTTATGTTATGATGCAGTTAATTGGTAGCATACACATTTCCATGTTTTTCTGCAGCCTTGCATTCATGCTGTTTCCCCTCTCTCTCTTGCTGTCACTCAGCCTTCCCTAATTGTTTCATTTTCCCGTGTCTATTTACTAATCTACTAACATTAGATCAGGATTGGGTAATACTAACTCTCTAACCATGTGTTCATGTTTACCTTACGTTTCTTGTGCATGTCATTTACTAATTTACTAACGCTAGGTCAGGATAGGTTTATTACTAACGATTACTAATTATCTTGTTACCTCGTCAGCTTTCCACACCTGATTCCCCTTCGCATGCTGCTCTCAAGCTAAGTGTCTGCACCTGTCTACACCTGCATATAAGCTCAGTGTTCATGTCTTGTCTTCGCAAAATTGTTGCCTGTTAGTTTACTACTGTCACTTTTGAGCGTTTACCTTGTCTGACTACTGTTATAGATCCAAGCCTGTTTACTGACCATCGTTACTGCCTGCCTACCGTTTTCTACTGCCTGTTTTTGACCACGAGTTTTGCCTGCTGTCTATTTGTACCTCTGCCCCGCGGATAGGACTTCGGTCTGACTCCTGCAACGTCCCACGACCTACGAACTCTGCTTTACCCCTGTATTGTACTTCTGCTCCGCTGACAGCTACTCTGGTTACTGAACTTGTGCATGGTGTACCGATTCCGAGACTGCCTTCTCCCTCGGTACTTTACTTTGGTTTTTTGGCTGGATTTATTGATTTTTGGACTTCGCTTGTGTGACTACGATTTCTGGATTTCCCTATAATAAAGTCCTTGCGGACATTTATTATTACGTTTGTGTTCTGAGTCGTGCATTACGGGTCCAACCCGCACACACCTGTCTCAGAACAATTTCGCCACGATGGACCCTGCGGACTCAACCGCCATGTTTCACGCGTTGCAAGAACAAGGCCTCATCGTGCAGCAGCACGCCCAGGGGATTTTCGAGCTCCGGGAGGAGATTAAAGAGTTGTGCGCTGAGATGAGGAGACTGGCTATTGCAGTTCAACCACGCACTCCGGAGCAACCTGCTAAGCCGCCTGCTATCCCACCCTCCAACCCCATGGGAGCCTGGCAATTCCGGGAGCCACAACAGCCCCCCCCCGGAGAGGTTCGGTGGTGAACCGGAGAGATGCAAGGCGTTTCTATTGCAATGTGACTTTGTTTTCCGACAACAGCCATTGACCTATCCGACCGATGAGCGACGGATTGGCTACGTGATGGGGCTACTTAAGGGGAAGGCTTTGGACTGGGCTACTGCGGTGTGGTCCGGAGGTTCATTTCCTCCCAGCTACATGGTCTTTACGGAAGAGATCCGCAAAGTGTTCCAGCACGCCTCCAGTGACCAAGAGCCTTCACAGCAACTCATTGCCCTCTGCCAAGGCCTAAGAAGCGCCGCGGACCACTCTATTGATTTTCGGACAATCGCTGCGGCTACCCACTGGAATAACTCGGCCCTTGCGGACTTGTTCCGGGCCAGTTTGAACGGGGCGCTCCAGGACGAGTTAGCCCATCAGGAACCCATCAGGGAGTTTGACGCCCTCGTCCGAGCCGCCATTCGCCTGGATAACCGCTACAGACTGCGCCGGACAGAGAGACCGGTTCCGCCCGGTCAGCCGTACCCCAGACGAGTACCTGCCTCATTGATGGTGGAGAACCAGGACGGGGTAATCGAACCTATGGATATTTCCCGTGCCGGAGTTAAGATCTCGCCCGAGGAACGGAGACGTCGGAGGGAGACCGGGGCATGTTTCTACTGCGGTAAGCTGGGGCATTCTCAAGCACAGTGCACCGCCTGGTCCAGGAGATCCGAGTCATCTTTGGGAGTGAGGTCTTCAACCCATCAGGAGAGGAGCGAGAATCGTCCTAACCTCATTGCCACAATTATGCTACCTGAGAGGGAGGTTCAAGTGAGAGTGCTCATTGACTCTGGAGCTGACGCTAACCTTATCGATGAAGTTATGGTCAGAGATCTGGACATTCCCACCCTTCCACTGCCCCACACCGAGAATGCTCGGTCGCTGGACGGCAAGATTTTCTACAAAATGACTCACGTCACGGAACCTATTCAACTTATCATTTCTGGCAACCATCATGAGTTCATTCAGTTCCACATCATCCACTCCCCCAACAACCCGCTCATTCTGGGACTACCCTGGCTTCAAGTACACAACCCCATCATTGACTGGAAGTCCCACCACATTCAAGCCTGGAGTCGCCAGTGTCACCAAACCTGTCTTCGGTCCGCACCTGCACCTGCCGGGGGCGCACCTACCCCACCTCAAGACACCAAACCGTCACTGGAAAACGTGCCAGCCCCGTATCACGACCTGGGCATCGTGTTTTCCAAGACGCAAGCACAGACACTTCCCCCTCACAGACCCTATGATTGCGCTATTGAGCTCCTACCCGGTTCCACTCTTCCCTCAAGCCGACTCTACAATGTCTCCAAACCTGAGAGGGAAGCCATGGAGAAATATATTCGGGATTGCCTAGCCAACGGTCTGATTCGCCCCTCTTCGTCACCTGTGGGCGCTGGATTTTTCTTCGTCCAGAAAAAAGATGGCTCGCTGCGTCCTTGTATTGACTTCAGAGAACTTAATAATATCACGGTCAAGAACAAATACCCACTACCGCTCATTGATTCAGCCTTCCACCCACTCCACGACGCCACTGTTTTCACCAAACTGGACCTACGCAACGCATATCACCTGGTGCGCATTCGTGAGGGGGACGAATGGAAGACCGCCTTCAACACCTCGTTAGGACATTTCGAGTACCTAGTTATGCCTTTCGGCCTTACTAATGCCCCCGCCGTTTTTCAGGCGTTAGTTAATGACGTCCTACGGGACCTATTGGGCCGCTACGTATTTGTGTATCTGGACGATATATTGATTTACTCCTCCAATGTCAAAGAACACGAAGGCCACGTTATGCAGGTTCTCCAACGACTTTTGGAGAACAGACTCTTTGTTAAAGCTGAGAAGTGTGTGTTCCACACCGACACGGTCGAGTTCCTGGGGTTTATCTTGGAGAGGGGACAAATTAGGGCGGATCCCAAGAAAATCCAGGCGGTCACAGACTGGCCCACGCCTGCCACTCGGAAACATTTGCAACGCTTCTTGGGATTCGCAAACTTTTACCGGAGATTCATCCGGAGCTACAGCCAGATCGTCGCCCCTCTCACCAAGCTCACGTCTACTGCCATGCTGTTCCGCTGGAATCCTGAGGCTGAAAATGCCTTTAGAAAGATTAAGAGACTGTTCTCCTCCGCTCCGATTCTGGTGCACCCCGACCCCACTCGTCAGTTTGTCGTGGAGACTGATGCGTCCGACACTGGAGTTGGGGCCGTGCTCTCTCAGGTTTCCCCCACTGACAACCTTCTACACCCCTGCGCATTCTTCTCCCGTAAGCTGTCTCCAGCTGAGAGGAATTATGACGTGGGAAACCGAGAGCTACTCGCTATCAAGCTAGCACTGGAGGAGTGGAGGCATTGGCTGGAGGGCGCCGAGAAACCATTTGTGGTCTGGACCGACCATAAGAATCTGGCGTATCTACAAACGGCTAAGAGGTTGAACTCCCGCCAGGCCAGATGGGCCCTGTTCTTTGGCAGGTTCAATTTTTCTCTAACCTACCGCCCCGGTTCCAAGAATGTCAAACCAGATGCCCTGTCCCGACAATTCATGGCCAGTTCCGAGCAAGAGGCGCCGGAGAACATCCTCCCTGGGTCCTGCACCGTAGCTTCGGTGTCCTGGAGAATTGAGGCCGTCATCAAAAAGGCGCTTAATGAGGAGCCCGATCCTAGGTCCAATCCCGGTACACGCCTTTACGTTCCCTCCGCCGCCCGGACACATGTCCTCCAATGGGCTCACTCATCACTCATGTCCTGCCATCCCGGGTTTACCCGCACCCTGGCTGTCCTCAAGAGAAGGTTCTGGTGGAACTCCATGATCCCCGACACCAGGCGTTTCGTCAAGGCCTGTACCACCTGTGCCAGGAGCAAGGCCTCTCACCAGGCCCCAGCTGGTCTGCTCCAACCTCTGCCAGTGCCCAGTCGCCCTTGGAGCCACATCGGGGTGGATTTCGTGACCGGACTTCCCCCTTCTGAGGGCAACACCACCATCCTGACGGTGGTTGACAGGTTCAGTAAGGCGGCGCATTTCATCCCTCTGCCAGGATTACCCACTGCCCAAGGAACTGCTGATGTTCTAGTCAAGGAAGTGTTTCGGATCCATGGCATTCCCGCGGACATTGTCTCTGACCGTGGTCCCCAGTTCATCTCCCAGGTCTGGAAGGCATTCTGTTCGGCTCTCGGAGCCACCTCCAGCCTCACGTCAGGTTACCACCCCCAGTCTAACGGTCAAACCGAAAGGGCCAACCAAGACCTCGGAGCTGCTTTACGCTGTGTGTCGGCCAAGAATCCCACTTCATGGAGCAAGTTGCTCACCTGGGTTGAGTATGCGCACAACGCTCTGCCCTGCGCCGCTACTGGAAAGTCCCCATTCGAAGTTTCCCTCGGTTACCTACCCCCACTGTTCCCCGATCAAGAGGCCGAGATTGCTGTTCCCTCCCTTGCCACCCACATGCACCGCTGCCTCAAGATCTGGAGGGACGCCCGGGCCGCGCTATTGAGCACGGCCGAACGGAATCGTAGAGTCGCTGATCGCCACCGCACTCCAGCCCCTGAGTACAAGCCTGGCGATTCAGTTTGGCTCTCCTCTAAAGACATTCCCCTACAATCCACTTCCCACAAACTGCAACCCCGTTTCATTGGTCCCTTTAAGATTCTGAGCATAATCAATCCCACCTCTGTCAAGCTGTCTTTGCCCCCTTCCCTTAAGATTCACCCCACTTTTCATGTTTCATGCATTAAACCCTATTCCACTGACCCCCTTTGCCCTCCTGATCCCCCACCCCCTCCTCCCCGTATCATAGATAATCACCCAGCCTTCACTGTTAAGAAGCTACTGGACATTCGCAAGCGAGGACGGGGGTTCCAGTATCTGGTGGACTGGGAGGGGTATGGCCCTGAGGAGCGTTCCTGGATCGCTCCCAGTCTTGTTATTGACAAGTCTTTGATAAGTGACTTTCACCGTGACCACCCAGATAAACTGTGTAGACCGTCAGGAGTCGGTCGTTAGGGGGGGGGGGTCCTGTTACGTTTCTGTCATGTTTATGCCACATTTCATGTTTAGTTTGTCACAGTTTATTTTCAGTTTGTCATGCTTGTGTTCTGTTTATGTTATGATGCAGTTAATTGGTAGCATACACATTTCCATGTTTTTCTGCAGCCTTGCATTCATGCTGTTTCCCCTCTCTCTCTTGCTGTCACTCAGCCTTCCCTAATTGTTTCATTTTCCCGTGTCTATTTACTAATCTACTAACATTAGATCAGGATTGGGTAATACTAACTCTCTAACCATGTGTTCATGTTTACCTTACGTTTCTTGTGCATGTCATTTACTAATTTACTAACGCTAGGTCAGGATAGGTTTATTACTAACGATTACTAATTATCTTGTTACCTCGTCAGCTTTCCACACCTGATTCCCCTTCGCATGCTGCTCTCAAGCTAAGTGTCTGCACCTGTCTACACCTGCATATAAGCTCAGTGTTCATGTCTTGTCTTCGCGAAATTGTTGCCTGTTAGTTTACTACTGTCACTTTTGAGCGTTTACCTTGTCTGACTACTGTTATAGATCCAAGCCTGTTTACTGACCATCGTTACTGCCTGCCTACCGTTTTCTACTGCCTGTTTTTGACCACGAGTTTTGCCTGCTGTCTATTTGTACCTCTGCCCCGCGGATAGGACTTCGGTCTGACTCCTGCAACGTCCCACGACCTACGAACTCTGCTTTACCCCTGTATTGTACTTCTGCTCCGCTGACAGCTACTCTGGTTACTGAACTTGTGCATGGTGTACCGATTCCGAGACTGCCTTCTCCCTCGGTACTTTACTTTGGTTTTTTGGCTGGATTTATTGATTTTTGGACTTCGCTTGTGTGACTACGATTTCTGGATTTCCCTATAATAAAGTCCTTGCGGACATTTATTATTACGTTTGTGTTCTGAGTCGTGCATTACGGGTCCAACCCGCACACACCTGTCTCAGTCAGCTCAGCATCAAGATTTGTGTCTATATTATTATTTTTTCCCCTAAGTATATTACGATTTTCCCTTAACACTGTCTCTTTTCTCTTTTTATGCAGATCGTCTAAGTGATTCCCACTGTGTATATTAGCAAAGCTCTTTCCCAATATATTAGCCTTTTCTTTATCTGTTACAGCTATTGTTTCTCCATCCTCGAACACAGGAATTTTAGTATATTTCCTTTTGCCACTCATTTTCTTTAACATTTGCCATACATCACCTAATTTCACTTCTCTGCCTATAGTAGAACAGTATTCCCTCCATGCATTCTTTTTACTGTATTTGATAATTCTACAAGTCAGAGCTTTTTCCTTTTGATAATCCATAATAATCTTTTTCCTTTTGATAATCCAACCAAGTTTTCTTGATTCAAGTTACTCCTTAATACTCGTAATGCTTTATTTAGTTCTCTAATAGCTTTAGTGCATTCTTCATTCCACCATGGTACCGCTTTCCTTTTCCCTGTTATTCTACTCATGGGTATCCTCTTTGATGCAGCATTCAAAATTAAATTAGTCACTATAGAATAGCATTCTTCTATACTACCATTAATTGAAATTGACTTTCTCTATGCAGTATTCTAGATATTTTTCCCAGTCAGCTTTTTCAAAGCACCATTTTTCTAACACGTACCTTTCTTGGGCATGCACATTAATTTCTATAGAGCAGAAGATTGGATAATGATCACTTCCTATACTAGAACTATCATCCACGTTCCATTCACATGAGCATGCTATATTTCTAGATACTAACGTTAGATCTAGACATGATAGAATATTTCTGTATACATCTAATCTTGTTCCTTTTCCATCATTAAGACATACTAAAAATCTTTCTTCCAACAGTTCTTCAACTACATTGCCATTATTGTCTGTATGTATACTGCCCCATAAGCTATAATGTGCATTGAAATCACCGCACCAGATTTCTCCTCTACCATGTTCAATTGTAGTAAACATATCAGCACTCAGCTTCTTGCACGGGTTGTAAAAGTTGATTATTTTGAGACTGACATCTGCATTACACACTTCAATAATTACGCATTCTATGTCTGCTGGTGATGGTATTCTTCGGAATACGACACTATCTTTAACAAATGTAGCACAACCGCCGCCTTGATTGTCTACCCTGTCATACCGGGCTGAGGTATATCCTGGAATAATAAAATCTAGATGGGGCCGTAACCAGGTTTCTTGTACACATATAATATCCGGTCGTGGTTTTGCGTCAGTTACATATCTTTTAAATTCTTGACCATTTGCAATGAGACTCGCATTCCATTGTAATAAATGGATCACCATAATAACAATTTTAATCAATAGCCTGCCCTCCTCCATCAGAGTTTACTTTCAGCATTTTATGTATATCTTCTGCTTTCAGGTCTTTAATACCCAAAAATTCTTCTGCTGCATTCACCACTGTCTTAATTCTATCACTTCTCTTCTCTTGCTTGGTAGCCACATTCATTATTTTACAAATGAAGGCTATGAAACTTGTCTGATCCACTACCAACGAGTCTTCCTTAACCTTACATTTATGGGCACATTGAGTCTGCTGTACAATCGGATCACTTCTGTCTTCTTGCTGTATTCTTGGTCTGCTTGTTCTCTGGGGTAAAGGCCTAGGCCTACCACTACCTTCTTTACCTTTCCCCACCTCTTCATATGTTACAGTTCTTTGCATTTCATCATTTACTTTCTTTAAAGCTTCTGCATAGGATATATTATTGATCACTTTATATTTCTGTGCCTCTTTTGCTGTAATCTGAACTGCACAGCCCCGAAACGCAGCACTATGATCTCCTCCACAGTTGCAACATCACAGTTTAGCGCCCTTCTCACATTTACCGTAACCGTGTTCTCCCCCACATTTTGCACATCTTTGTTTACCGCGGCACTGTTGGGCTATGTGTCCAATTCTTTGGCATTTATAGCATCTTATTGGTTTTGGGATATATTCTCTCACCCTATAATTGATCCACCCCATTTTGATTTCTTTAGGAAGCGTGCTCTCAAATTGCACCAACATTGACAGACTATCCTTCTTTACTCCATCTGTGTTTGTCTGCAATCTCTTAACTTCTATTATTTTCCACCCTCTAATTTCTTTCTTGACTTCCTCCTCAGTCATTTCTATTGGAACATTTGAGATTACACCTCTCAGTTTAGCTATTATTCCAGGAATATGAGTTGTGATTTTGTACCATCAAGTGTATCGAACTTGAGGATTTTGTCTTGTTGATGTTTATTTGTAGCAGAGATAAGGATTTTTCGGTTGTTAAGGAATTTGGCTAATCTAATCTTTCCAATTTCTTTTTCAATTGCTTTAGTTATTTTCACTGGGTGAAACTGACCTGTCTCCCTCCCAAACACAATTACAACTTTCCAACTTTACAACTTTCCGTCTCTTGCACCTTTCCCAACTGTCCTGTTTTGCCCCGATTATCTTTTACTTTTTTAGCAGCACCCCCTTCTCCTTGACTACCATGATCTGACCAATCTTCTGTTCTACCTTTCATCTACTTCGGTTTCTTCCTTTTATTCGACATAGTATACCACTCCATATTTTCCTCTTCACCACCCTCTGAGCTGTCACCCATTCTACACTCACGGTACGGTTGATTGCAATACGCCTTGCTTCCTGATTCCTCGTTAAAACAGAGTTTCCAGACATCTTTTCTTTTCTCGCACACCCGTTTCAATCTAGATTCACGTCCGACAGGCATAAAGCCCAGACGTGAATCGTGTTTATCGTGTTTATCTATGTCGTTTCTTCGATAAGATTCCGGTCGTTTTCCTCCCGCTCCTACAGAATTTTGAATTTCCGTCGAACGTCAGCCATCTTCCCGGACGCCTGGAATGGAGTTAATTAATTCTACAGATAAATAAATAACCAAACTGTATCAAACAATTTAGTTCTTTCGAAGATATCGAAACAAAAACGAAAAACACTGATCTCCTGAACTTCTCTGTAAAATGTCTCTTAAATTATATTTTAATCTCTTTTCACTGAGGCTTGAACGTAAATATTTTCTCTCTATATAATATCTAGGGCAGTAGAGCATTACATGATCAATTGTCTCTTCCTGATCACAAAATTCACATTTTCCTGTGTTATGTTAATTCATTATAAATAATGTAGCCTACCATTAAGTTCTCTCTGTACATCTCATGTGACCGACTGCTCTTTGAATTTTATACAAACAGCATCCTGTTCTTTCTTCCTCCCACTGCTTTTGCCATCTTTCCTTCATCCTGCATTTAATCAAACTCTTAACCTCTGTCTTGCTAATGCTTACCTCTATGTCTACTAAATTCTTATTTGCTGTTTCTTTTGAAAATGTATCTGCTAAATTGTTTCCTTCTACTCCCACATATGCATGTACCTATAGAAAGCCAACACTCAATCCCATCATTTGAATTCAAAATAAAGTTTGGTGTATTTCAATGAGGATATCTTGTCTACTTTTAGATTGTCTGTTTCAAACTCATTAAAGATTAACTTGAATCTGAGACGGAAATCACTCCCTAAGGCCTAATCTCTTCTACCCACTGTAATGCTAACAAGATTGCCACAATCTCCCCTGTATAAACAGCAGTGTTGGGCACATTGCTCAAAAAAAGTACTATAATACTCGTTACTCATTACCGTTTGAAATAGTAACGGAGATACAATACTCAATACTTTACAGGCAAGGTAACGAGATACACTACTTTTGTGTTACCACCAAAAAGTTTTCCGATTGAGCCCTCATAATACAGCATAGGAATAGGCAATTAACAGACCTACATGAAATGACACCAACATAAAAGCATTTAAAGGGTAAGTTCGCTATTTTGGACCTTGGACCCTATTTGCGGTCCGTCTTCCATGAACCTGACCCATGAAGTCCATTTTTTCGCTGATCGGTCCAGTATTGAGTTCGCTACAGATTTCCTGTAGGCTCTCACTGGGCTACAATAGAAGTCAACGGGGCAATTAGAAATGTTCGATAAATGTGCTTTCATGTACAATAAATGAGACGGGAAGCTCAGGGTGTATTGTTACCGGTCTCAGTATGCTCTCCTGTGAAATGTATCTCAATCCGAACATTTTTACGTGCTTGGCATGGCTTGGAAGTAAGCATTTCTCTGTTGCTTGTTTTCGCTGCTCCCGCGGAGTACTATGTGTCGGGGGTAGGGGAGCGGGAAGGTGTGCCGGCCGTTTACGAAACTATCTAGTTGAGCAGTCTGCGTTTGTTTACCTGCAGCAACGTAGGCTACAATTTCCACAAAAAAACTTGGATGATGGATGACTATAATGATTACGAAGACGAAGAATTCGATTTTGACTGACGTTACTCGCTACAGATTTGAGCCAGAATACACGGACACGGAACTACAAGAGATGGATGATAAGAGAGCAAGAGAAGAGAGAGAGGCTGAAGTTGCGCAGGTAATGTTATCCGAAGTCAGTGCGAGGTAGTGCGGTCGGAGAAATAGTTCTGTTTCAAATGGAACTGTTGTTTCAACGTTCGGTTTGCGTTTGCGATAGCCTACATTTCACAGGAGAGCATACTGAGACCGTAAGAATACACACTGAGCTATAAAAGCACATTTATCGTTGTTTTTCCATAACATTTCTAATTGCCCCGTTGACTTCTATTGTAGCCCAGTGAGAGCCTACAGGAAATCTGTAGCGAACTCAATACTGGACCGATCAGCGAAAAAATGGACTTCATGGGTCAGGTTCATGGAAGACGGACCGCAAATAGGTCCAAAATAGCGAACTTACCCTTTAATAGCCTAGAGTACTGAGTACTGGAAATCACTGATTGTGTAGGGCTGAAGGTTGGCTTGGTGGTGCCCATTTGAATTTCCTGTCTTTTGTGGTTTTTGACCAAGCCAAACTTCTCACTGAAAACATGCCAGGGTTTTTTCTCTGGGAGGTGTCAATTTCTTTAAAAAATGTAATTGTCACGATTCTAGCCTGTCTTGTCACGTTTTATGTTTCATTTCTGTCTTAGTTAGATTTATTGTAAATGTCACGTATTATGCCTAGCCATGCCACGTTTTATGTTTAATTCTTGTTACGTTTCATTTTTCATGTTTTTCATGTTTGATTATTGTTATGATTTATTTTTTAGTCTTGTCATGTCACGTTTTACATTTGATTCATGTTACGTTTCCCGTTCATTGTTGGCATACACATTTTCGTGTTTTTCCGCAGCCTTGCGTTCATGCTTTCTCTATCTCTCTTGCTGTCGCTCACACTTCCCTAATTGTTTCATTCTCCCGTGTCTAGTTTACTAATCTACTAACATTAGATCAGGATTGGGTAATACTAACTCTCTAACCATGTGTTCATGTTTACCTTACGTTTCTCGTGCATGTCATTTACTAATTTACTAACACTAGGTCAGGATAGGTTTATTACTAACGATTACTAATTATCTTGTTACCTTGTCAGCCTTCCACACCTGATTTCCATTCGCATGCTGCTCTCAAGCTAAGTGCCTGCACCTGTCTACACCTGCATTTAAGCTCAGTGTTCATGTCTTGTTTTTGCGAAATTGTTGCCTCCTGTTTTCAGTGCACTTTTGAGCGTTATTTCCAAGCCTGCCTTTTTGTTACGATCCAAGCCTGTTTTTGACCTTGCCTACTGTCCTTGTACTTTTGCCCCATGGAGCGGACTCCGGTCTTGACTCTTGCATCGTCTTCGACCCCGAGCCTGCCTACCGTCTGCCTGTACTACTGCCCCGCTGACAGCCACTCTGGTTACTGGACTATTCGCATGGTGTACCGTGAGACTGCCTTCTCCCTCGGTACTGTACTTTGGTTTTTGGCTGGATTACTCGTGTATGAACTTTGCTTGTTTTTTGACTACGCTCATTGGACATTCCTATAATAAAGCCCTGACAGGACTTTATCATCTATCACTGTTTCTGAGTCGTGCATTTCGGGTCCTACCCTCACAAACCCGTCTCAGTAATCATCATAACTATTGTTACACGTCCACTTGAACATTGGATAAACATAACAGAAGATTACTCCCAATAAACACATCCACTAAAAAATGTATAGCTACACACCACTATAAAGTTCAATCAATGTGCTGCGAGAGCACCCTCATAGACCAGAATAAGACCAAATAACATTACAAATATCATAATGGCAGGTATGCCAAGTTACGGCTTGGCGGGACATGCCCCATACCTATACAGAACAGAGTTTGGCACTGTTCAGGGTTTCCTACAGAAGTAACCACAATGACCATAGACTCTCAGCCCTTAAAAACAGTAACTTCTGTACGTTCTGACCATGTAACCACACAGAATTCAGATGCAACTTCACACATCCACACAATAAAGCCACAAAATAAAGTTTTTTTTTAATTTAAATTTCAGTATTTATTTTCAAATATTTTCTAAAATACATTGTGCATATAATCATTCAAAGTATTAAAAGGACAATAGGTTAAACCCTTGTGAGCTGAGAAAATCATTTAAGATTATTTTAATAAAAATTATATGTTAACAGGGTTGAAATTAGGGTAACAGGGTTGCGCAAAGTAACAGGGTTGAATGAGTACATTACTTTTAATTGTAGATCATGACATAAATGTGACAAATAAATACACAGGACCACAGGAATGTTGTTTAATGATATTTTATATATCTTTTCCACGAAGGATAAACATGTCTGTTACAGTAGTGCAACCCTGTTACTCTAATTATGGCAACAGGGTTGCAAGTCTACAATAAAATTCGGACATATCTTACACGAACCGTTTCAAATACATATTTAAATGCCATAATTCTATCCACATTATCATATTGTTTACCAATTTGGTCATCTGCTACAAAATGCACATTAGACCCAATCATTCGTCTTTATAATAGATCGCACAAAATTCACGCGAAATTACCATCTCGCACACATCATTGCACTGCCTTACAACAAGTAAACGCACTCACTTTTGAAAATTACCAAATGTTACTGAACTTAAAACTTTACCATAAAATACAAAACAATACTCTTCCTCAGATCATTAACAACCTATTGCCACGTCATTCCAATAACCGACAACAAAGACAAACCCGTTCCATTACAAACGCATTAAATCCACTTCAAAGATACAAAAACAATTTTGGTCAAAAATCGTTTTTCAATAGAAACACAGAATCATGGAATAATTTACCATTAAATATAAGGACAAATATACATTTTAACAACTTTAAAAAACAGCTCAAATCTCATCTTATAAATAACCAAATCTGTCAACACTAGACTATAATTAATTTCAGATCACGCTGTGTCTGCTCCATAAACACTCACTTTATTATTATTATTATTTTTTTTTTTTTCATTGTTTCTACATATTTCTTTCTGAAATTTCTCACATTTTAATTACTGTACATCTATAGATTTTTTACCCCTGTCTTTGTTATTTTTTCCTCATTTTCTGTTCATCTCAATTATTTTATTATTATTTTTTTCTTTCCCTATGCTGTAGGACAGGGAACCCTCTGTAAAACAGTAATGTACTGAGTAGGGCCCAAAGATGTTAGGACTTTTATGTACTAATATCTTCTTTCCCTGTATAAAAAATAAATTGAAATTGAAGTAACAGGGTTGCAACTCAATGCTCATGTTATCTTTTTCTCAGGAAAATATGCTAGCTGTGGAATATAATGTTACTGTCAAGGACAAACTTAGTTATATAAATAAAGAAAACTTTGAAATGAATTTGTCATATTCTGATAATATGAGTAACAGGGTTGCGTTGGTTAGAGTGACACACTCAATCAAGGCTGAAAAGATTGGAAAAATATGAAAAATAGAAGAGAGGACTTACCTTTGGTCTACCCATGGTGTTAGCAAATGGCTTGATGATGTAATTTCCTCTGTGTCATGTAACTCACTGTTATTCTCTTCCAGTGCCAGGCTAAATAGGTATCGGTAACAGGGTTGCACGCATGTTGTGGGACACAACTTCAATGTATAATTACTGTTATTTAAAATATGTTGATGATTAAACAAGTTGTTTTAACAATTACAAGAGACATATATCAACAAAATCATACCAAAAAAAGTAGATTTAAAACTTATTTTAACTGTTAGACATGCAATTTAGTCATCAAGAAGGTGGGACAAGAGAAAAATGCCAATTTAGGGGGTGCTCTAGCTGTGCCTGTCACCAGCGGATGCACACTATAGGGAGGGGTGTTGCATTGTTGGTTTGGGTTTAACCCAGTGTTCCTTGAAAGCACAAAAGTCAGTTAACAGTTCACAGGTCCTCAAGTTTAAGAAAGGGGAGGGAGTAATTATATTCCCTCGCTCCCTGGTTTATCCTCCCTTCCACCAAGGATATAAAATGCAAGCTTCCAGCAAGAAGGGAATCCCACAATGCAATGCTCCATGTGGAAAAAGTGGGCGGTCACCACAGAACTATGTGGCGGCAGAGACCCTCCCCCAGGGGGAGACAACAATCATTGGTCTAAAACGCGTAACGCCTCAGAGAGACCGACAGAGAGACCATAGGCTGTTTCGGGCTGTATTTTTTGAGTGGAAGTCAATGGAGAAGATCCCTTAGCACCCTGAACAAGCTTCTGTTTTGTGGACACTGTTCGTAACATAATAAATTGACTGCCTTGTCGCTCATCTTCAACATGTTTATCATCACATATTCATTTTGGGGCGAGCTATGTTGTGTCTACTACGAAAAAAATCACACCCAAGTAAGCGGTGCAGGTTTATGAGCGATCATATTAAAATATCTAAGCTGTGACATGTATATTTTTTTAGATAGAGCTGTCTGAAGCTGGGCATGCTTTTCTCAAGCTACTATTGTATTGCCGGGCATGTGACGCATAGGCGACTCCTGATTGGTTTAAATCTCATGCTACGAACGGACGGACGGACACACATGTCACATATAGAAGCGGCTGCACCGCTTAAAAATACTGTTTTGTGAAATGTTGCAGGGAATGTTGCAGCAGTTAGAATTCATTTACGACACTACAGGCCCAGCGTCTCCGAGCTAGCACCCAAACTGTGGGATAAGTATCTCAAATCGATTGCTCCATGCCTGTATACCATTGTTTAATAATAAAATATAAATCTGTGTTAGGTTGTGTGTCTGTTTGCTAGTGAGTCTGTTTTTGAAAGGATGTTTAACGGTAACTTATACCATAGCTAGCTAGCTAATTAGCTACATAGCTAAACATCCACATTTGCGCTCTTTTTTCTACTGTTGGAATTATATTCCACAAACATTCTACCAAAATATCAGTGTATAGATCACATCGCCATGCCACGTCTAAGTGCAAAAGACGCGGAGTCAGAGATTTTCTTATAAAGGGGGAGATGGGAGACTACAGTCCCAGCGTCTTTTGCATTGTGAAAAGCGTAACGGCTAGTAGTAGCTTAGCTTGGATCACGTGCACCGTTGCTAGCCAATCGTTTCAAAGTATTGACGTCAGTGAGACTCTTCGTCAGTGAGAGTTTTTCGACAGTTATCTACGGCATTTGGCAATATAGTATTGCACGCACCCGTTAATATTTTGAAAGACAGAAAAACGACCATTTATGATATTACCACTCCATGCACCTATAAAGAGTGATTTGCTTACTTATCACCACTGTTACACTGAAATATCAGTGTTTACCAAAGACACATGGCCACACTTTAATTGCATTAGGAAGGGAAACCGTTTTTACAGGTGCTACCTAGCTAGCCTATGTAACGTGGGCCTACTGCAAATCATCGGAAGGAAATTTTAAAAAAGTCCTTGTCTCAACCTATTATTACAATTTAACGTTACCGCTGCACATAGACGTGGCATGGTGATGTGATCTATACACTGATATTTTGGTAGAATGTTTGTGGAATACAATTCCAAGACAAGAGTAGAAAAAAGAGCGCAAATTTGGATGTTTAGCTGTAGCTAATTAGCCAGCTAGCGATGGTATAAGTTACCATTAAATATCCTTTCAAAAACTGACTCGCTAACAAACAGACACACAACCTAACACCGATTTATATTTTATTATTAAACAATGGTATACAGGCATGGAGCAATCGATTTGAGATACTTATCCCACAGTTTGGGTGCTAGCTCAGAGACGCTGGGCCTGTAGTGTTGTAAATGAATTCTAACTGCTGCAACATTCCCTACTGTCTATCATTTCACAAAACAGTATTTTTTTTCGTAGTAGACGCATCATAGCTCACTCCAAAATGAGTATGTGATGACAAACATGTTGAAGATGAGCGACAAGGCAGTCAATTTATTATGTCACGAACAGCTTGTTCAGTGTCATGGTTAGTGGCTGTCTCCTTTTGTTTCTACCATGGTTTTCCGTTTGGCGTCGTCTGAAGCTCTTTCGGATTTTTTCTTCCTCCGTTCCGGTGTTTGGATCTCTCCGGGTCATTATCTTCAACACCTGTGTTTGTTTTCCGTTGGCTATAAATAGAGCTTCACTTCCGCTTTCCGGTGCTTCTAGATTGTTGTGGAGTTATTACTAGAAAGCCGGTATTGGTATAGGTATAAGTCTTTAGCTTCTGTATCTCTGTTTGGTGTTATACAGAGACACAGCTATTTGTATAAGTTATAGGATTAGAATTTCTGGTTTTCTGTCCTATCGCCCTCTATTCTTTTCTTTTTGCCTGCAGCCTGTTTATTCTTTGTTCAGCTCCTTAGCCGACTGAGCTGTAGTTACAGGCTTGCTATTTTGTTCGTTTCTTTTCAGTTTTCTCGACCTCTGATATACGCAGATCAATTAGTGCGTGAGGTTCTTTCTTTTTGTTTGTTTCTCGCTGTTTTAGCAAATTCTCGCCTCCGTTTGAGGTTGTTTTGTGTTAGCCTTGAGCTGGGGAAGTTTTGCTCCCGCTTTTCAGTTTCCTTTTCTTCCCCTGGTGCGGTATAATTCCGCTTCTGTGGCGTGTCTTTTAGATACGCTTTCTGAATCCTTATCTGTCGCGTTTGGTTCTCTATTTTCTAACCTAAAACCTGACAGTTCAGGGTGCTAAGGGATCTTCTCCATTGACTTCCATTCAAAAAATACAGCCCGAAACAGCCTTTGGTCTCACTGAGGCGTTACCAAGGGGTCAACACTGGGCTTTCGTTCTGAAGCTCACTTCCTGGTGCCGTTGCTCACTAGTGCCACTGCGGTTGGCTGCAGTATAGGTCTTTCCCCATGTAAGTCAATGGCAGCAATGTGGTCAAAATACTCAGTCAATAAATTTTTTACACAAAAAAATGTAATTGCAATAGGTGCCTTTCCTTCATCTAATGCCTGTGCATGTGCTGATTTTATTGTGTCGTTTGGACATGGTATTAACATTTGTTCAGGACCAATCAAAGGGACAGGTTGAGTCCTGGGATCACTAGATAGGTTCTATATGGTTCTCACTGCCCTCACTCGGAGGGGCGGGACCTATTTTTATACAGTCTGCTTGGGACAGGGAGACACGCTGTATTTTTGAGTGGAAGTCGATGGAGAACATCCCTTAGTAGCCTACCGTGAACAAGCTGTTGTTTTGTGGACGCAGTTCGTAGCATAATAAATTGAGTGCCTTACCCGCTCATCTTCAACATGTTTGTCATCACATATTCATTTTGGTTGGAGCGAGCTATGATGTGTCTACTACGGAAAAAAAAATACTGTTTCGTAAGATGAGACAGAAGGGGATGTTGCAGCTACACTACAGGCCCTGTGTCTCTGAGCAAGCAGCCAAACTGTGGGTTAAGTATCTCAAATCAATTGCTCCATACCTGTATAACCTTATCAATTTAGATATTAATTTAGCTATTTCAACCCCTCCCGTACGCAATCGCCCCCTGTCATGTACTCCCCTGTCATGACCGTTACCATTGCTTAGCAATGCTGGGTTAGCTAGCTAGCAAGCTAACGATATCTCGCGGCAAGTCGTTTTAACATTTAGCTAGCAAGCTAACGATAGCTTATGGCAAGCCATTTTAAATTAACAGTTATTCGACTTCCTTAAAGTCATTCTTGCTGGCTGGCCATATAAGTTCGCTAGCTACCGTGATTGCCTAGCTAACGTTACTAACGTTAGCCAGTTGCTCTAGCTAGAAATCTAACTGCGTTCGAGCACCTATTGCCGACCAGGGGGGGAGGGGTCACCTATTTCCGACCACCTCAGGCGGCAACGTATTTATTTCATATTTATTCGCGAGGACTGAACACTGTGACCAATTAAACGTATGTCTCGTAAAAATACACATAATAACCTGTCTAACTGACCGTTTTCAACTTAATACATATATATTTAGTTATATTAATACAACCTCTTTTACAACGCTAACTTTTATACTTTGAGCATGCTTCGAATTCCTTAATCGCGACGATTAAATGAAACTGTCCTAATATCGCTTTACGGTTTCAAACGTAGCTATTTAGCTCTAAACCACTTGGCTAACAGCAATGAATATGTACGGATTGCTAGAAATGCTTATAAGGACCACCCTTTCCGATATTAACCTTAAATACACAAAGAAATGCGACTCAGAAAATGAGTATCCCAGCGGACGGCACAGAAGCTGTTCAGACAGTGCACGACGGCTAGAATTGTGGACAGTGACATTCATTTTTTGACTCGCTTATGAAAGTTTCTCGCTCATTAAATGAAATGTACGGTGGCCGAGAAGGGTCACAACACATGCAAAGGCCACAACACCTGCATATTCAGAAAACACCTGCAAATTCAGAAAACACCTGCAAATTCAGAAAACACTTTCATCGATTTCACAACACGTGAGCTGCAAATGCCAAAACACCTGCAAACTCAGAAAACACCTTCATCGATTTCACAACATGTGCGCTGCAAATATTCAAAACACAAGCAAATAGAGAAATGAACTGCAAGTAATGACAACGGAAATGTTTCCCGGGGGGACCATAATCAGTGACGGACCACAGTCAAGTCCAAAACACAACACAGAGTTGTTTCCAAAGAGGTAAGTGTTCTTTTAACAGACTTATCGATGTCAGATACCGCAGTGGTTTTGTGCAATTTCAACATATTAAGTCAGTCTCCCCATAACGTATTAGTCCACTCAGATAATTGTTAAACGTTCTGCAAACTTTGTTAGTTGGAAGCTAGCTGGCTAGCTCGCTCCCGGTCACTAACGCACCGAACCTTCTTCTTGCGCGCCACTACTTTTGAAAATTGTCACTGACACATATTATGTATATAAACTCCGATTACATAGTGCAAGTTCGTGCAGATACGAACACCATGCCCCTTCTTTAGCACCATTCCCTCTCCTGCAACGGACCCTAACATTACCTCTTAGTTAAATCACTATTTATCACTATAAGAAGTAGGCTCTAGCTATGATGTCAAATGTGATGTCTCATCCAAAGGTGTAGAGGCTAGGCTCATGCCCAGGCCCAATGTACTGCACAATGTGTTAAATGATGCCCTGGTAATGCAAGAGTAGGCCTGATATCTGAACAATTTTTATTATTTATTTATTTTTCAGATTGACATGTTCTGCCCCTTCTGTGGGGCGCAACTGGGTGGCGCTCCCAGGTTTTGCCCGTCATGTGGCCAGAACGTGGGGTTCCTTACTGAGCGTCCATCGACTCCATCCACGTCGACAAGCGAAGGCTGCGGGCCTACAGGTAACATTCCTTTACTGTGCTCCTATTCCACTGTGCTGCATCGAAATGTACCGTGGTTTTAGCTGTCAGCAAGGCGACAATTTATCAACCCCCACTAAATAATTGTAGCTAAAATGCATCAGTGTGTGTGTGTGTGTGTTAGTGAATGAGACACGAAAGGAAGGAAAAGCAGCTCAATTCTTGAGGTTCAGGGAGGTTAAAGAGGCGGAGAGGAGGACCTTCTCAAAGGTTAAAAAGAAAAAGAACATTACGGTGAAGGTAAGTTAATACGGAGGTTTAAGGACGTAATGTGACTATTAGACACAGTCTTAATCATGTTTGTTTTTCTTTTTTTCTCTTTTCTGATTTCTGTAGATTTCGATTGGCATCATGAGCCAAACGAAGGATGGCTTAAAACCTGTAAGAGGCAAAACAATGCCATTAAATGTTGAACCCCAGTGGTCAACAACACAAATTTTGCCAGCTGCAATAAAGAAGCAGCGAGATTTTAATCAACACACAATGGACGATGGAGAGTATGTTCTCCTCTACCCTGATGGCTCTCAGGTAAAAAATATACCTGGCACAGACAGACCCTTTGTTCTGGAGCATTATAAAGAGGCCATTGGGAAATCCTACCAAAGAATTACCCTGTACATCTGCCTCCTTCAGGATTTGAGTAAGTATTGAAATGAAGTACATGTATGTAAAAAAAAGAAAAGAAATAATAATAATAATTGCTAGTTGGTGGTAATTGAGTGAGTCCTTAATGGGATTCAAACAGGTTGTAAAATTGCCACATATTTTGGATATATCTAGTCCAATAATGATAGATCATTATCTCTTTTCCAAGGTCATGGAGATGACTCATCTTCAGAATCCGAGGATTATGAAGCATTTGCTCGGCTTCCAATGGAAATGTAAGTTTCTCCTGCTATTTTGAGACATGTGCTAGCGATTTTTGAATATCCATGTATTTCACAGCATTCCTTTTTGAAATTGCTATAAGGAATAGATCAAGCATGTTGTCCTCTGTATGACATATGGACAATTACTTATATTCTGATTTAAATTAAGTGATTAAAATTATTTCTGTGTTTTAGGTCACCAAAACAATCTCCGCCAACAACATCCAGGGCATCTGTTGGGCAAGTATGTATTATTATGTAATATTATTAAGTTTCATGTTACTGATGTGGTGATGTAATTATTGTTAATTTGTTTGGTGTTATCTCTACTTTCATCAACAGGCCAATGGAGCAGGAGCAGGACCCAAAAAGAAGACCACATTAGTACCAAACACATCATGTGACATCTACAAGTAAGTCATAATGGTTTAAATTGGTTCTCTTCAGTGTAGTAATGTTTTTTGCATGAAATATTGACTGCTGAAAGTAATGGATTACAGTACCAAAAATAACACCTTTTCCACTGTAATTTCATTGTTCCTTTCATCCACAGCACATATACTTATATCTATGCACCACCGGTTGTCATTGACAGCAGTTCCTCTGATGTTGAGGAAGTAGACAATTTTCAGGAGGAAGACAGGTACTATGATACAAATAATGCTGTTAGCCTTGTTATTTTTTTCTTTCCCTGAGATTAAATATTAATCGTTTCAAACTACATCGGGCATTTTACCTGGTTTCTGTTGCCATATTAAAGTAAATATTTTAATTTGATATCTGTTTTTACTTAAATTACCCCTTAACAGAAAAACAATCTGGCAGAAATGATTGAAAGCTTGCCACGTGTGCTTCTTGCTTATGCCCATCACATTTCCTCACACTCATATGGTGTACTTACTGTAATGGGCCCATAAAAGACTAAAAGATTAATATTTTAACTATGTTCATAACCAAGAGACGGCAGTGTTATTATTTCCTGCCTCACACGTGCTTTTTTTTGCAGAGACGCAGACATTGGACTGACAGCTGCAGACATTTTGTCAAATCTGTCAGAAAGCATTAACACAAGAAGCTGTAGCAGGTTCAATATCAACCGTGCCAATGTCTGGGATGGTGCTCTGAGGGGATTCAAGCGTTCCTCGTTTGACCCCACCTGTAGCCTTTTGGTTAAGTTCACAGACGACATTGGGCAGACTGAGGATGCTGTGGATACGGGAGGGCCTACGCGGGAATTCCTAACACTGTTGATGGACGCCATTAAAAACAGGCGATTTTTTGAAGGCAGGGATGATGGAAAATACCTGTCATTTGACAGCAAAGGTAATTAGGTTTTTGTCACATTTTGACAGTATTATAAATCAATTTGAACTAACCCTGCATCATTGCCATCATTAGCTGCAGACGGTGATGAGTACTTCCATGTTGGAAGAATGGTGGCTGTGTCCATTGTGCATGGTGGTCCAGGGCCTCGTTGCTTTTCCAAGAATTTCTACCACTGCCTGGTTGGTAAGGTGAAGACTATTGAGGCCCCAATTGCAGACATACCTGATCCTGAAATCAGGAATGTTCTCCTTGAGGTAATTATTTTGTGTTTATAATAGGGCTGTCAACGTTAACGCGTTAATGCATGCGATTAATCTGAAAACAATAACGCGTTAAAGAAAAATTAACGCATGATTAATCGCGTCACGTGATCTAGGCAGAGCCTGTCTGTGTGGTCTGTGTCGCCACACCACACCTGTAGCCTGGCAGCGAAGGATGGCTGAGGAGGAGGCGTCGGACATTGGTGTTCTACAGAATCAATTTCTGTTTAAAAAAACTCCAGGTGGGGATTTGGATAAAACAAGAGTTGTCTGTAAATACTGCCGAGACGTTTTGTCATACCACCGAAGCACAACAAGCCTTAAATATCACCTCAAGGCCAAGCACATTTCTGATGCTAGTGCTATCAGTGGCACTAGCACAGAGCTAGCTGGAAGTCATCGTCAACTTAAAATAACACAGTGCAGCCAGGGTAAGCCATGGGTTGCTATGGACTGCAGGCCCATCAACATTGTTGAAGATCAGGGGCTTCAGGAAATCATCCAGATTGCCTCGTGACCCATTTTACAAAGCACCGTCGAGGGGCACTGTTGTCGCAAGAATCAATGAGCTCTACGACAATGAAAAGGCCATGAAAATGGAGCTGTTGGCTCAAGCTCCGTTTATCGCATTGACTGGCGACCACTGGACATCAGTGAATAACCAAAACTACCTCGGTGTTACAGGACATCTTATCGATAACAAATGGCAGCTGCACTCGTTCTCATTAGGTGTGGTGAAAACTGAAGAAAGACACTTTGCGGATGCATGCGCAAGGCAGTTAATTCAAGTTTCTGACGAGTGGAAAATAACGGATAAAGTCACAACTATCGGAACAGATAGTGCTCGCAACATGATCGCTGCAGCAAGGATCTTGCCCTTCGACCATCTGCCCTGTATAGCACACATGATACAGAGATTAATCACAGTGTCTCTCAGTAACAGTGGGTTTGATGGCGCGTTAGCCAAGTGCCGCAAAATCGTGGGACACTTCAAGCACAGCCCTGCAAACGCAGCAGAGCTGAAAGCACAGCAAGCCTCTCATGGTCAAGACGAAGAGCCACTCATCCAGGATGTACCCACGCGCTGGAATTCGACCCTGGCAATGATAACGCGAATCCTCCAAAACAAAGAGCCACTGAAGGAAACACTAGCACAGCAGAAGCACAACTTAGCCCTGCTAACAGCAGCTGAATATGACAGGCTGGCAAGACTGGAAACACTGCTAGAACCATGCAAGTAAGTTAATTTCCATTTATTTTCTGTTGCCTAATAGGCCTGCAAGTAATAGTCACTTTGGTGTTGTATTATAGAAATAATTTTAGGCCTGTTTCTCATTCTGTTGCTCTTGTGTGTGTGTTTGTAGGTATGTCACTAACCTCCTGGGTGGTGACAAATATGTGTCCTGCTCTGCGGTGCTACCTGCGCTCTGTCACCTTCAGCGTAAGATGGAGGTGACAGATGATGACCCTGCCTATGTCTTGCGCTTCAAAACTACCTTCTCAGAGGACCTCAACAAGCGGAAGGAGAACCTTAACATAACATGGCTGAAGGTATGTCACACTAGTGAACTGCTAAGCTGTGTAGGGAGAAGCAATAATTTCAATGTAGGCTACCTGTACTTATTGCATATAGGAAATTAAACTTCTTTCTTTCTCTCTCTCTGTCTGTCTGTCTCTCTCTGTCTGTCACCCTCTCTCTCTCTGTTTGTCTCTGTCTCTCTCTCTGTCTGTCTCTCTCTCTCTGTCTCTCTCTCTCTGTTTGTTTCTGTCTCTCTCTCTGTCTGTCTCCCTCTCTCTCTCTGTTTGTTTCTGTCTCTCTCTCTGTCTGTCTCTCTCTGTCTCCCTCTCTCTGTCTGTCTCTGTCTCTCTCTCTGTCTCTCTTTCTGTCTGTCTCTGTCTCTCTCTGTCTGTCTCTGTCTCTCTGTCTGTCTCTCTCTGTCTCCCTCTCTTTGTTTGTCTCTGTCTCTCTCTCTGTCTGTCTCTCTCTCTCTCTCTCTAGGTAGCAACAGCTCTAGATCCCAGATTCAAGGACCTGAAATGCATGCCCAGAGCTGAGAGGGAGGAGGTATGGAGAGTGCTGTGTGAGGTGTTGAACAACAGAGAGCCCCCCAGAGCTGAAGTGGAACCAGAGCCACCAAAGAAGAAGATGGCTCTCCTACTTATGGCGACAGACTCTGAGTCTGATGATGAGGCACAGTCAAACAAACCTCTGGACAGGTATAGAGCAGAGCCCAGTATCGACACAGAGCAATGTCCATTACAGTGGTGGTCCACACACACAGGTGCCCATGGTGGGCTAGCCCCTATTGCACAAAGGTACTTGGCTACACCAGCATCTACAGTGCCATGTGAGAGACTGTTTTCATTGGCAGGCCACATTGTTCATAAGAAGAGGTCATCTCTGTCATCTGAGAATGTGAACAAGCTAGTATGCCTGAGCAACTGGTTAAGAGATAAGTAGACTTCTCTCTAACAATATGTTAATTGAAGGACTGTTTATTGTTTGTTTATGGATACCCATTAGTTGATGCCTTGACATCAGCTAATCTTCCTGGGGTGGCATGTTACTGTGAAACAGGATTGTTCAGATTTCAAGGGAATGTTCACTGTTCCTAATAAAGTAAGAGAAAGAGATTTCTGACTAGTTTGTCGTTTCTTTATTTCCAACACCACACATGTATTTGTTTTATCTCCCCACCAAAATACAAGAAATATTAGTATTTTAATCATGATTAATCGCGATTAATCACAGAATAGTACTAACCCAGCCACTTTCGAGTGCCGGTCCCAAGCCCGGGTAAATGGGGAGGGTTGCGTCAGGAAGGGCATCCGGCGTAAAACAAATTGCCAAAGCAAATATGCGGATCAAAAATAATATTTCCATACCGGATCGGTCGAGGCCCGGGTTACCAACGACCGCCACCGACACTGCTTACCAGCAGGGTGCCGGTGGAAATTGTGTTACTGGTGGGCGAAAGAGGAGGAGAGGGGGAGGGCATGTCCGGAGGCAGAGGAAAAAGAGGAAGGGGGCAAGCTTGGAGGTGAGGGTTGGTACTCTGAATGTTGGCACTATGTCTGGCAAAGGGGGAGAGATAGCCGATATGATGGAGAGAAGGAAGATAGATATACTTTGTGTACAAGAGACCAGGTGGAAGGGGAGTAAGGCCAGGAACATTGGGAGAGGGTACAAACTGTTCTACCATGGTGTGGACGGGAGGAGGAATGGGGTAGGGGTAATCCTAAAGGAAGAGTATGCCAGGGGCGTGTTGGAAGTGAGGAGAGTTTCAGACCGAGTGATAGCATTGAAGCTGGTGAGGGAAGGGGTGATGGTAAATGTTATCAGTGCTTATGCCCCCCAGGTGGGGTGTGAGATAGAAGAGAAGGAAGAATTCTGGAGTGTGTTGGATGAAGTGGTGGAGAGTGTACCTGCGAGGGAGAGAGTTGTGATTGGAGCAGACTTCAATGGGCATGTAGGTGAGGGTAACAAAGGAGATGAGGAGGTGATGGGCAGGTATGGCGTCAAAAATAGAAATGTGGAAGGTCAGATGGTTGTAGATTTCGCAAAAAGGATGGGAATGGCTGTAGTGAACACATATTTCACAAAGAGGGAGGAGCACAGGATAACATACAAGAGCGGGGGAAGGTGCACACAGGTGGACTATGTCCTATGTAGAAGGCGCAACCTGAAGGAGGTCAGGGACTGCAAGGTGATCACAGGAGAGAGTGTAGCTAGACAGCACAGGATGGTGGTCTGTAGGATGACTCTGGAGGACAAGAGGAGGAGGAGAGCCAAGGGAGGGAAGGTAGAGCCAAGGATAAAATGGTGGAAGTTGAAGAAGGAGGAATGCTGTATAGAGTTCAGGGAGGGAGTAAGACAGGCACTGGGCGGTAGGGAAGAGCTGCCAGGTGGCTGGGTAGCCACAGCAGAAGTGGTGAGGGAGACAGCCCGGTAGGTACTTGGTGTGTCTTCCGGACAAAGGTGTGTCTTCCGGACAAAGGAAGGAAGATAAGGAGACCTGGTGGTGGAATGAGGAAGTCCAGGAAAGTATCCAGAGGAAGAGGTTGGCGAAAAAGAAGTGGGATAGCCAGGGAGACGAGGAGAGTAGACAGGTCTACACGGAGAAGCGGCGCGAGGCGAAGAGAGAGGTGGCAAAGGCAAAGGAAAGGGCATTCAGTGAGCTGTACAAGAGGTTGGACACCAAGGAAGGAGAGAAGGAGCTGTTCCGATTGGCTAGACAGAGGGACCAGGCAGGGAAAGATGTACAGCAGGTTAGAGTGATAAAGGACAGGGATGGCAAGGTGCTGACCAGCGAGGACAGTGTGATGAGAAGGTGGAAGGAGTATTTTGAAGAGTTGATGAATGAAGAAAATGAGAGAGAGAGGAGGACGGATAATGTGGAGATAGTGAATCAGGAAGTGCAGGAGATTAGCAAAGAAGAAGTGAGGGCAGCCATGAGGAGGATGAAGAGTGGAAAGGCGGTCGGCCCAGACGATATACCTGTGGAGACATGGAGATGCTTAGGAGAGATGGCAGTAGAGTTTTTAACAAGATTGTTTAACAACATTTTGGAAAGCGAGACAATGCCGGAGGATTGGAGACGAAGTGTGCTAGTGCCGATCTTCAAAAACAAGGGAGATGTACAGAGTTGCAGTAACTACAGGGGCATAAAGCTGATCAGCCACAGCATGAAGCTATGGGAAAGAGTAGTGGAAGCTAGGCTAAGAGAAGAGGTGATGATTAGCGAGCAACAGTATGGGTTCATGCCAAGAAAGAGCGTTACAGACGCGTTATTCGCTCTGAGAATGCTGATGGAGAAATATAGAGAAGGTCAGAAGGAGTTACATTGCGTCTTTGTGGACCTTGAGAAAGCATATGATAGGGTGCCAAGAGAGGAGGTGTGGTATTGCATGAGAAGGTCGGGGGTGGCGGAAAAGTATGTGAGAAGCGTGCAGGCCATGTACGAGGACAGTGTGACAGTGGTGAGGTGTGCAGTGGGAGTGACTGAGGCGTTCAAGGTTGGGGTGGGATTGCACCAAGGGTCAGCCCTCAGCCCCTTCTTATTTGCAATGGTGATGGACAGGTTGACAGACGAGGTCAGGCAAGAGTCCCCGTGGACCATGATGTTTGCAGATGACATTGTGATTTGTAGTGAGAGTAGGGAACAAGTGGAAGAAAGCCTTGAGAAGTGGAGGTATGCACTGGAAAGAAGAGGAATGAAAGTCAGCAGAAGTAAGACAGAATATATGTGTGTGAATGGGCGGGAGGATGACGAAAGTGGACGAGTTTAAATACTTGGGGTCAACTGTACAAAGTAATGGGGATTGTGATAGAGAGGTGAAGAAGAGAGTTCAGGCTGGGTGGTGTGGTTGGAGAAGAGTGACAGGAGTGATCTGCGACAGAAGGGTACCAGCAAGAGTGAAAGGGAAGGTCTACAGCAGGGTAGTGAGACCAGCTATGCTGTATGGGTTAGAGACGGTGGCACTGACAAAAAGACAGGAGGGGGAGCTGGAGGTGGCGGAGTTGAAAATGCTAAGATTCTCCCTGGGAGTGACAAGGATGGACAAGATCAGGAATGAGTACATCAGAGGTACAGCTCATGTTGGGCAATTTGGGCAAAAAGTGAGAGAGGCAAGACTGAGGTGGTTTGGACATGTGCGGAGGAGGGAGGTGGGGTATATTGGGAGGAGGATGCTGGACATGGAGCTGCCAGGCAAGAGGAGGAGGGGAAGGCCCAAAAGGAGGTTCATGGACACGGTGAAGGAGGACATGCAGGCAGTGGGCGTGACGGAGGACGAAGCACAGGACAAGAACAGATGGAAACAGATGATCCGCTGTGGCGACCCCTAACGGGAACAGCTGAAAGAAGAAGAAGAAGAAGAAGAAGAATCACAGAATAGTACTGCGATTAATCAGTTAATTTTTTTTAATCGTTTGACAGCCCTAGTTTATAAGCATATTCAATAAAAAAAAAATTTTTATTATTATTTTGATGAACAACCAACAATATGGGCACCCCATTAGCTTGAAAATCAGTGTGATACTGGAATGAAGCCAGTGACTTCCATGTTTTGTGTCACTTCTATGTACAGTCCAAATTCCAACCAATACAAATACCTGTCAAAGAGGAATTTAAAATATTCTATAGTCTCATCCTTGGTGATTTGTATGTAATTTTGTCTGTTCATTGCTCTTTCATTTTAATCTAGATTAAGAATGCTAGAACATTGGAAGAACTCGTGGAACTTGCAGATAAACACTCCAGCATGCTTCAGACAGCAGGATGCTATCGATGCCTGAGGACACTGGAGGATAAGGAACAAGTTGTTGATGGTTACATCCAGTGGTACTTCACCTACCGCAACCATGTTTCCTTCCAGAGGTAGGCCACTCTGACTACTCTGTAGGAATTCTAAAGAGAATTTGAATGAAACTCAAATCAGTGTCAGAAATGGTTAAGTCAAAAGTGTGAGTTTTACTGGCAGTGTGGCTGGCAATAGCATTGAGAACTTACCATGATCTGCCTCTTCCCCTCACCCCCATCCCCAACCTGGTTATAGGTTCAAGGACGGCCTGGCTACCCTCAACTTTTTCAATGCTCTGGAACAGCATCCCTCCCTGTTCCTGCCTTACATGGTTTACAGCGCGGAAGACCTGAAAGCCGAGACTCTAGAGGCACTGTTCCGTCCACAAATGAGCCCAACTGGTAGCTCAAATCGCCAGGAGGAGGAGAGAGTGCTTGGCTACTGGCTGGACTACTTAATCGCTGTAAAAGGTATTTTCTGTATGTTATTTAAAGTGGCTGTTGTTTAAAGTGAAGTCCACAAATGGATGATGAATCTTAATGTGTTTCATTACTCCCCACTCCCACAGAGGAAGGGTCTGGGCTGTCCCTGCAGGACGTTCTGATGTTTGCAACAGGCCTAAAATAAATCCCAGCAGCCAAATTAATACCACAGCCTCAAGTCACTTTCCAGAAACACTCAAGATTTCCTGAGGCTAATGTCTGCTCTAACACAATGAAACTCCCGATATTACCCTCATATGAAATGTTTGAGGAAGCCATGAATTATGGAATTAAGAACTCCCTGGATTTGGTCTCCTTTGAGGTGTTAACCAGTTTATAATAGACATGCAACTGTGTGTTTTAACTTCTAAGTTTTAACCTGCATTTCAAGTTCAGTGTTTTATTTTTACAGTAAGTTCTTAAATGGTAGCAAATTTGCAGTGGCTGTTACTGTTTGCATTGCTCTTTGCACTTTACTGTTAGTATTGTCACTATGACTGTACATATAAAACTGTTGTTACATTGTTTAAAGAAATTAAATGATTTTTATAAGAAAAGGTGTATGTCTCTATTCTGCAACATTTTGTGAGGGCTTAACAGTCAGAATTGACAGAATTGGGTTTTTTTAACATAAATTAGTCATGAAATGCAACCTGATCTTGCATGAAAGTCACTATTAGCTTCAGCATAGCGTATTTGTCAATACTAGGTTAACCCCAAAAACAGTAATTGTGGTGGTGGAAAAGTACAGGAAAGTCATTGCAACCGATTAATATCTCTGCTTTTAATTTAACCATGGGTCAAACTTTTTAAACATTAAAGATGTCCATATCAGTACACCACACTGGAGGCAGTACTGTCTAATTGCTATTGATTGAATTACAGTGTGGGACTTTAATTGAAACAACTAGCAAAACAAAATGTCTTGTGCCTGTTGCACATGATATGTCTATCCTATGAGATGTCTGCTGACATTACATAAAGAAGAGAGAGAAGACAATAGGATACTGCACAGAGCCATCTTCAGGCACACCACTTGAAGGGACAGTATTGAAGGTCATGGGGAGGGACAGGTCTTTGTGGTCCTGGCAAGGGCCTAAAGGAAAACACATACACACACTTCATAGGACTAGCACCACTGACTACATATACTATATATGTATAACGTATATATGTATATGTTAACATTTTCCAACAGATTTTAGTTTACAAGAACTGTAGTAGTATAGTCATCATTAGGATCATTAGCTTCCCTGCTTATTAAGCAGGTACAGACAGGAAATGCGCTGGGAATGCTGATCCACTGTTTCCCAAAAAATGGAACATGAACAAAAGAACTGAATAGAAAAAAAAACTATGTACATATTATTAACAAATTTAAGACTAAAGTCCAGCCATCTCCTTAAGTGCTATATAATTGTCAACAGCAGCTGGCCAGTTGATGGGTGGAGTGAGCTGGCTCTGTCTCTCCAAGTTGGCAAAATGTGCTTGGAGATTATCATCTCCACACAAACTGTTTATAGGTGGCAGAAGATCTTTGGCCAAGGCCAGGAAGCAGAACTTCTTGTCTGCTTGTTCCCCAGAACCATCAGCTAGGGTTCACCCTTTAGAAATTGAAACTGTCTGTCCCACGTATGCAAAACCATGTCAAATCTGGCAAAAACCGTGAAGTTTGTTTTAATAATCTGATTAAGATTAAAACAAAACACAATCCTATTAGCTCAAGTGATATTACTACCATGAGAGTTGGCTTATTAAATATAAGATCCCTTAATTCCAAGGCAGCTCTTGTGAATTAATTAATCTCAGACTGCTCTCTTGATATACTATGTTTAACTGAAACATGGCTGAAAGTGGATGAGAACTTTACATTAAATGAATCCTCTCCACCTGGGTTCATATATAGCCAAAACCCCCGTCTCTTTCGAAGAGGGGGTGGGGTTGCTGTTATTTATAAATCTGTCTTTCAGTCAATTCCAAAATTAGAGTATGCATTTGATTCATTTGAAGTGTTAGTTATGAACACTCAGCCAGCAGTGGTTGGTAGAAACCGCCCCTCCTCTCAGCCTATTTTACTTGTAACTGTCTATAGACCTCCTGGCCCATATGCTGGCTTTATTCATGAATTTGCAGATTTTCTTTCTCATTTAGCTGTAAGTCATGACAAAGTGTTAATATTGGGTGATTTTAACCTGCATTTTGAAAATACAGATGATCCTTTTACCTCAGCATTTACGGTCATTTTGGAATCAATTGGTTTCATTCAAAATGTTTTTGGCCCCACGCATTGTCATAGTCATACTTTAGACCTGGTCTTAAGTCTTGGTATTGACATTGTTAATGTTAAAATTCACTCGCATAATCCTATTTTGTCTGACCATTTCCTCATTACTCTGCAGTTAAAATTAGCCCATTTTGTAGAATCTGAACTCAGAACGTATACAGGTCGCACTATCACTACCTCCACTACTGGAAACTTTATGCATGTGCTACCTGATTACCTTGATTTAGACACTTCATCCAGCTCCCTGTCAACCAATGATCTGGCAGAGGAATTAGCTACTGCTCTACGCAAAACCCTTGAAGTAGTTGCTCCGTTAAAAAGCAAAAAAGTAATTGAGAAGAGGCTTGCCCCTTGGTACACCGACCACACGCGGGCTCTTAAACAAAAGTTTCGGCAGCTTGAACGCAAATGGCGTTCTACTAAACTGCAGGTATTCCACTTGGCCTGGAAAGAGAGTCTTAGTGCCTATAAGCATGCTCTCTCCAATGCTAGGTCCTCTTACTTTTCAAAGCTTATACAAGAAAATAAGACCAATCCCCGATTTCTATTCAGAACAGTTGCTGAACTAACTAATAATCATGCAACAACTAACCCTCAAATTCCAGTCTCATGTAGTAGTAATGATTTCTCAAATTTCTTTAGTGGTAAAATTATTGAAATTAGGGAAAAGATCACACAAGTTAGTGACCATGGTTTTGACGATATAGAACTGCCTCCTAGACACACTGAACGTCTTGAATCATTTACTCCAATACTTGAGAGCGAGCTAATTCAGTTAGTTTCTTCTTCAAAATCATCCACCTGTCTTCTAGACCCCATACCCACAAAGTTATTGAAGGAGATATTGCCTATGCTCATCAAACCAATTATTCATTTCATTAACTCATCATTGCTATCGGGCCATGTTCCTACATCCTTTAAATTGGCAGAAATCAAGCCACTACTTAAGAAACCAAATTTGGATCCCACTGTCCTGGCCAATTATAGACCCATTTCAAACCTCCCATTTTTATCAAAGATTCTTGAGAAATGTGTAGCGCAACAACTTTCTTCATTTTTACATACTTATAATGTGTATGAGAGGTTTCAATCTGGGTTTAGGAAGCACCATAGCACCGAGACCGCCCTTGCCCTAGTAATGAATGATTTGTTCCTCTCTCTGGACTGTGGCTGTATTTCTATTATTGTTTTACTTGACTTGAGCGCTGCCTTTGATACTATAGACCATAATATTCTCCTCTGCAGGTTAGAAAATTTAGTTGGTCTTACCGGGCATGCTCTTATGTGGTTTAAATCTTATCTCTATGATAGATCCCAGTTTGTTAGGGTAAACAGTCAGTCCTCTGAATTTTCTAAGGTGAACTTTGGAGTACCACAAGGATCGGTCTTGGGTCCTCTGCTCTTTTCTCTTTACATGCTCCCTCTTGGGAACATTATAAGCAGATATGGTGTTAATTACCACTGCTACGCAGATGACACACAACTTTATATATCAGTTAAGCCAGATGAAGTTGACCAGTTGTCTAAACTAGAGACCTGTCTCAAAGATGTAAAGGCCTGGATGACCCAAAATTTCCTCTTATTGAACTCAGATAAGACTGAGATATTAGTATTAGGTCCCAAATCCCTTTGAGATAAATTCTTACAGCTTCCCTTAAATTTAGATTGCTTCTCTGTCTCCCCTAACAAGGTTGTTAAAAACCTTGGTGTAATTATTGATTCAGATCTCTCCTTTCAGCCCCATATTAACAATATCACAAGAATGGCCTTCTTCCACCTGAGGAATATATCTAAATTAAGGAAGGTGTTGTCCCTGGAGGATGCTGAAAAAATGGTTCATGCCTTTGTAACCTCTCGACTAGATTACTGCAATGCATTATTGTCTGGTTGCACTGGCTCAGCCCTGAATCGCCTCCAACTTGTACAGAATGCAGCTGCTAGGGTTCTTACTCGAACCAAGAAATGGGAGCATATCAGCCCGGTGCTCAAAACTCTTCATTGGCTGCCTGTCAAATTCAGAATTGACTACAAGATTTTACTTCTAGCGTTTAAAGCTTTAAATGGCTTGGCCCCTGAATATCTGAGTGACTTACTCATTCCTTACTGTCCTCCTAGATTACTTCGCTCTCAAAATGCTGGCTATTTGAAAATTCCTATTATATCTAAAATTACAATGGGTGGCAGAGCCTTCTCTTACAGAGCCCCTTTTTTATGGAATAATCTTCCCATGTATTTACGGGCTGCAGACACACTTTCTGTCTTTAAGTGTAGGCTAAAAACGTACCTCTTTAGTCAATCCTATAGTTAAGGATGTCGGGGGGGGGGGGGGGGGGGGCTAACCTTCTCTTTTCCTCTCTCACCCTGAGCTGCAGATTACTCCGGCCCGTCCCCCTCTCACCCTGAGTTTGCAGACTGCTCCAGTTATGCCCCTCACCCTGAGTTTGCAGACTGCTTCGGACCCGTCCCTCCTTTGGTTTATCCTCCCGACTTCACGCAACCGGAGTCCCAGATGTATCACCCCGCCCCCTTTGAACTGATGATTGAACTGATTATTGAATTGACTATTACCATTCAGTCCACCTTTAGTCTAAACCGGGCCGGCCAGCGAAGGATGGGCACCCCCTCTCTAGCCAGGTTCCTTCCGAGATTTCTTCCCACTGGGGAGTTTTTTCTTGCCACTGCTCAGTGTTTTTTTCTCCCCTACCGGGGAGTTCTTTACCTCATTTTGCTGGTTGGGGGCTATGGCCTGGTTTTTTGCTCAATTTTCCTTCTGTTTCCCTGTGCAGCGTCTTTGTGACAGTTCTCTGTAAAAAGCGCTATACAAATAAAATTGAATTGAATTGAATTGAATTGAACTCCTGTAACTCCACTTGGTATCCGCAATCCCTTCCACCAAACCTAAGGCCGCACAGAAAACACAACAGTGAACTCCTTACGAATAGTATTATTTCAATCTCAAAGGCTAGGGTATAGGCAGTCAATCATGTTGGCTTTGGTAACCAATAATTAGACCTACACAAATGAAAATGCACCTAGCATTTAATGAAAATGACAGTACAGGTGCTATATACAAACCTGTGAGGCAGGTGGTACATGGTCTCCGGTTTCCCAGATGGACAGAGAGACTGACGGACAGGCCTGATGGTGTGGTTGTTCCAAAGCTCTCGGTGCTCATCAAGCTCTTTCTGAAAGATGCCCAAGAAGACATACCGTACAAGGCACTTGTGTTCATGGGTGCCGTTGAAGTAGTGTCTGTCTCTCAGGTCACTAAATAGATCCATCCAGAACTGTGTCCTAATAATGGAATGAGAGCATACAAAGTGATTTACCTCAGTGTTGTATAAATGTTTCTAACACAAACACATATATATGATATATATACTGTGTATGTGTGTGTGTGTGTGTGTGTGTTAGTGTTAGTCTTCTTCTATTGACACCCTCTATAACATCTTCAAACTTACCTCTGTTTCCTGAAAAACGACCACCAGCTTTCAATCCTCTGATTGGCAGTTGAAGTGCCATACATGTGGCTGAGAGGTCCCGCAAATTCATCTGTGTGGTCCTCTCTTAATGAACAGTGGATGGCAGCCATGTCTCCGTTTTCTGTCCCACAGTCTGTCCGAAGACGTGCCGGAACTACGCCACAGTTCGAAATACACTGCAGGTAATATCGCGCTATTACTGCAGGGTCGTTGTTGGTGCTGCCACTACTGAGCCACATAACCCGCCTGGAATACCCATCAATGCAGCCACTGATGGCAATCCCAAAGGGCTTAAGTTTGTCGTATCCATCCACGTGCCACACCTGATTGGGTCCTGCAGCACAATAGGATCGCCTGACAAATCGGCGCCTATGACGGAGAGATACTCTTTCTGGATTTAGGAATCTGAGTGCTTGCATAACATTATCTCGTCTGACGGTCAATGAATGCTTCTGTTGCAGGGTCTGCCACATAGCCCTGTAGCCCAACAGCTGTCCTGAGCCATTCAATTCAGACCTGATGGCAGCATTCACAGTCTCCAGTGGAGTATAACTTGCCCTCCGACTAAGGTTGAGCTGCTTCAGCCTACTTTTAAGAGTTTTCAGGCTCATTACCATCCCATGTTTTGTCTCCAAAAAGTCATGAATGACTTCGTAGGAGTGGCCCTTTCCAAAGTAGTCCCGGATAGGTCTTCCTCTGAGGCTTCATCTAAAGTTATGGTCAAACAAGGACACACACAAACACACACACACACACACACACTGATGCATTTTAGCTACAATTATTTAGTGGGGGTTGATAAATTGTCGCCTTGCTGACAGCTAAAACCACGGTACATTTCGATGCAGCACAGTGGAATAGGAGCACAGTAAAGGAATGTTACCTGTAGGCCCGCAGCCTTCGCTTGTCGACGTGGATGGAGTCGATGGACGCTCAGTAAGGAACCCCACGTTCTGGCCACATGACGGGCAAAACCTGGGAGCGCCACCCAGTTGCGCCCCACAGAAGGGGCAGAACATGTCAATCTGAAAAATAAATAAATAATAAAAATTGTTCAGATATCAGGCCTACTCTTGCATTACCAGGGCATCATTTAACACATTGTGCAGTACATTGGGCCTGGGCATGAGCCTAGCCTCTACACCTTTGGATGAGACATCACATTTGACATCATAGCTAGAGCCTACTTCTTATAGTGATAAATAGTGATTTAACTAAGAGGTAATGTTAGGGTCCGTTGCAGGAGAGGGAATGGTGCTAAAGAAGGGGCATGGTGTTCGTATCTGCACGAACTTGCACTATGTAATCGGAGTTTATATACATAATATGTGTCAGTGACAATTTTCAAAAGTAGTGGCGCGCAAGAAGAAGGTTCGGTGCGTTAGTGACCGGGAGCGAGCTAGCCAGCTAGCTTCCAACTAACAAAGTTTGCAGAACGTTTAACAATTATCTGAGTGGACTAATACGTTATGGGGAGACTGACTTAATATGTTGAAATTGCACAAAACCACTGCGGTATCTGACATCGATAAGTCTGTTAAAAGAACACTTACCTCTTTGGAAACAACTCTGTGTTGTGTTTTGGACTTGACTGTGGTCCGTCACTGATTATGGTCCCCCCGGGAAACATTTCCGTTGTCATTACTTGCAGTTCATTTCTCTATTTGCTTGTGTTTTGAATATTTGCAGCGCACATGTTGTGAAATCGATGAAGGTGTTTTCTGAGTTTGCAGGTGTTTTCTGAATTTGCAGGTGTTTTCTGAATATGCAGGTGTTGTGACCCTTCTCGGCCACCGTAGAAATGGGCTATCTATTCATTTTATTATTGAATTTGAGATAATGCATAGATATTTATTTAGTTCCTTATCTTATATTTAAATTATCAGTGACATGCTGATGTTGGATTAACAAGACTAAAGTTAATGTTGTGATCATGAGTCTGCTTAAAAAAAAAAGATGCCATGTGAAATCATTCGTGAAACACATATAAAATACATATAATTAAGCAGCAACTTAATTTAATGGAGTGAATGAATATGTATGTGGTAGGGGGGGCGTGGTTTTAGGCGCTGCCGGCAAGAGAGAGAGTGAACGCGTGTGGTTTGTGGAGCCGACACAGCTCTCGGGAATCATGCAATTGGTAACGATTGATTGTATTATTGTTTGTATCAATTAACCAATTGCCTTGATTGTTCGACAGTGAGCCTGAGTGCATAAAAGCCGGCCGGAACATCTGCGGGGAGAAGAGCGGAGGCCGAAATTAATGTGTGTGTGTGTGTGTGTGTGTGTGCGTGTGCGTGTGCGTGTGTGTGTGTAAAACCCAGAGAAAGTCCGGAAAATAAAGCCGTGTTCTCTGGAAATCCTGCCTGGTTACTGTCTCTGCACGGGAGTGGTGGTGCTCACCACAATGTACTTTAATGCTCAGATCCATTTAATGGATAATAATTAGATATAATTAAGATATTAGTAGGCTATTCGTAGATTCACATTTTTATTCCTTGCAATCAATAATGTGGGAATCCTCAAGTTTGCCTTTTTTGACAAATTGAGAAATAGTTACATTTAAAATGTTAAGTAAACTTCATTTCTACTTATAATTTAGTCATCTCATAGAACACATAGATTACATAATAAGATTATTGGAATAATGGAGGGAAGAGTGCAGAAATTTATTTTTGAACATTTTTACAGATGATCAAGGGCAAAAAGAGATGTCTGTGGAGGGAGGAGGCAATGCTGAGGGCAATACAAGTAGGGGATGACCATGTGGCAGGCAGTCAGGCTCAACAAAGTAGAAAACAACATTAGCAACAAGAGGGAGAATCAGGTGTGCCAGGGAGAGGAACATTGCCCTTTACTTTAACATGCTGAAGGCCATGGTAGAGGAGAATGTGCTAATGGAGAAACCCAGACAAATCTACAACGGTGATGAGTCAGGGTTTCAGATGGGAATACTTCGCTGCAAGATGCTGGTCAGCAAGGGGTGGAAACATCCCTACCTTCAAGCACCCGCCACCAGGCACCACATCACTGTGCTGGCATGCCTGCCCTGAAAGCATCTGGGGAAGACATCCCACCAATGATAATCTATGGGAAGGGGTACCTGGGAGGTGACTACCCTGGGAGAGCTTTGGATAACACCCTGTTACATCTGGCTACATAGACACCACCCTTTTCCTGAAGTGGTTCCAGAAACACTTCTTCCTGTACGCGATGAAGGAGCGCCCCCTGCTCCTGGTGTTTGATGGCCACAACAGCCACATCGACAGGGAGACCACGGACCTGGCTAATTAGGGAAGGTATCGTGCTTCTCTGTCTTCCACCACATCTCTCCCATATATTTCAGCTGTTGGACAGGGGGTTCTTTGCACCACTCAAAGCAGATTTTGCTGAAGAGTAAGACGCTTTGGACATCCACCTGACAAGATTTTTTTCTCTCATCTCTGGCCCTGTCATCACCAGTCCATCCGCCAAATCTTTAGCCCCTAGCCACATGTGCTCTACGACTTCCCAAGTCCGGCGTCCCTCCACTAGGCTGCCTGCCTCCATTGCCACCCTCCTGCTAGCAGCGAAAGGTAATAACAGTGTTTGATCTGTATCCTAAATGAGGCATAAGTTAGTAATATGCATCATAGCAAATGTATTTGCTTTGACATTTTAGTACTCATTCGTTTACCTTTCAGCCCCTCTTCTCTCCACCACTCCATTGTTTATCTAATTGGTTTATTACATTGTTTATCCCATTGCCCTCTTATGTGCTATCGTGTGCAATCAACAAAAGTAGAAAGCTTAGCTCAATGAGTTCATGCATGCTTTCTTTGTTTCTTTCTTCAATAACAGATGCCCAACTCATGTTTCGAAACAAATCTCTCTTCCTCAGGCAGCATTGATTATGCTGCCTGAGGAAGAGAGGCTGGTTTCTAAATGTGTCACCAGTACATAAACAGCAGTGCAGATAGCCTTCCTTGCTCAATGGCAAGATATATACGTTTTGTACATTGAAGAGCCCTAAATAAATATTTTTTCAGCACCTAAGTGGTTTCACAACTTTTTTGTTGTCGTTTTTACGAATGAAGTACTGAAAAATTTTTATATTTCCCTTCCTTTTCTCTATAGATGGCACATCATCATCAGACATTTGAGGGAAGGCCTCAGCCTATGCTTTGCATTTGGCGAGGTGGACCCTCCCAAAGAAGAAGACATGGTGGTATTATGGCTTTCCTGTGAATCCCGCGAGCAGTGGTTCCACTCCTCATGTCTTGAACTTGAGTGAGGAGGATGGCCAATTCTTATGTTTTAACTGCCCTGAGTTTGAACTTTTTTAACATGATATACAGTTGTTTAATAACTTTTAGATTTCATATTTCTATATTTAAATATATTTTATATTTATTCATTTGTTTTAGTAAAATTGAAGTCAAACATTCACTTTTATGAAGTACAATTATTCTTTTCTATGTACTTTGGTGGAAGTATTATTTTTTTCATGTGACAAATGTACCAGCAAATAACTCCATTGTAATGATCATGCAATCACCATCACAATGACAAAATGTGATTTATAATGAAGGTATGCAATGGCTGAATTACTAAATGTTTTTTTCACATACCTTTTAACGTTTGTTCTGGTAATTACTTTTAATTAGAGGGGGGGGTTTAGAATAAATAACTGGCTGGATGTATTTACACCTTTTTGCTGTCCAGTTAAGGAGTGTGCACAAGGCATGGTTTGTATTTAATGTTACAAAATATGCTCTTCAGAGGAATAAAGGGCAGCATAGCTGTGTAAGTATTGCTGGTATATTTTTGTAAACGGTCCCCTCTTCTGGTGAAATTTGCAATGCAGGACATAACACAATGTAGCCTTGGCAGGTTTTATGTCCTGAAATGCAACGTAGCCTACAGATTTTCCACGAACAAAAACAACACTGAAAAGCAATGTTCAAATAAAAATATAAAATATGATTTCATCTTTTTACATCTAGCCTACTTCAATAGGATATTTAGCTATTAAGTATAGCGATTTTATCTTTTGTTTATTTTTAAGTTTAATCGCATTAAAACAAGAAGAAATACAATTTTCAACTTAAAATGTGTCACTAAACCTCCAATCACGATGATAGGATGTGATTTTGTTTAACTTTTATATTAATGGTAAACAAACGAATGCACCTAAAGGACACATTTTTTTAACAAAAGAACATTTTGAATTAATGCAAGATATGTATTATGTGTCACCATTTTTAAAATAGGAGATATTTTTCTTGTTCTAAAAGGGAATGCTGCCGTTTTTGTAGAAAGGCGCTTCTACAACTTGATTTAAAATAACGTCCCATTGATGATCGTGCTATCTACCATGCTACCTGTTTACCATTATAATGCTGAAATGCAATTAATGCAATTATTGAATTATGTTTCAATGTATTTTAACATGTATATTAATTGTTCAACCCATTTAATTAAGGTGTTTGAGAAGAAAAAATAGGCCGCAGAGTGTTGTCATAAGGAATTTTTGTCATGTATATTGTAGTCAGCTTCCAGTGTTTCCACAAGGTACAGGTGAAGATGTTGGCTGTATCCAAAACGGCATACTTCCATGCTCCGAGCACGCATAGCGAGCACACATCCATCTTGGAGTGTGAGTCCAAAAACTGCGGTAATACGGAGCACGGATAAAGTACCTGGATGCGTGCTCCGTTTGTTAAAAATTCTAAGTATGCGTGCTCCGACCAGAAAAAAAATCCCATCGTTCCTTTCAAGAAAAAAGTCAAGACCAAAAATGTACTATCGTAATGGCGGATGACAGCACGGAAGGCGCTGCCTCTCCCAATGCCTTCTACAAATGTAAGTAATTTCAACATTGTTATGTGAACATTTTCACAAGTTTGAAAACATCTGGCACAGCACTATTTCTGTTAGTGTTTTAATACTGAGCTAGCTCAATAATTAAGATAACTTCTAGCTGCAGTTAGTTAGCTTTCGTTATGTAAATTGCAATGCAATTTGCTCGGTAACAGCTAGCTAGCTAGGTAACGTTCGCTAACATTAAATGACAGTACTAGCTAATGTAATATCTATATTAGCCAGTTAATGGCGTTAGTTGTAGATATAGCTATTCCGAAGCACGAAGCATTATTTAATATTCGTATTCAAATTTATTCCCGTATGCTATAACTGACTTGCTAGCTAGCTGGATATCAACCCACTTACTAGCTAGCGTCGCACTAGTTATCGTTAGTTAACTTAGCTATAACACTAACATCACTTGTGTTTAATGCTAGCTCATGTTAATATTTGGTATTGATGCATTATATTTTCTGGTTTTCCATTTGTGACACTAGGGACATAACGTTACGTGTGTAGCCCCAGACATGGTCCCTCTTGTTGGGGAGCATCCCAACGAGTGCACGGATTGCCCGTCGGGATAAGCGGAAGACTGGCTGGAGATCCTGGTCGTCATCAAAATATTTGGCAAGGATGGGGACATTGACAATGATCCTGCCATAGGTTGCAAGGCTCTCTCCCTAGAGACAAATTTCCCAAGTTAATAAATATACTCTGCCTAACTTCAGTGCGTCTGTCTATTTGTGTAGTATTGACATCTAGTGGTTCAGATTGAAAACTTAAACGGGGAAAACTACATTAGGAGTTTGTAAATGAATAAAGTGCTACAATGTGAATGAACAGCACAATATGCGATATAAAATATTTTTTTCATATACATTTAAGTTTAATGATATGTGATGTTAACCAGTGTAGCTAGCTAGTCGGCTGTATAAGACAACCTACGTCGGTGCTGACAAGCGCAATTTTTCTACGAAGAGAAGCCGTCCTCTTCACCCCAGCTCTCCGGATGGCTTGCTTTCGTCGGATGCCGTTTTCAATAATGATCCGCCGTCTTATTCTGGCAGCAGCCCGTCTTTTCTCCATTTCAATGGAAAACCACCCTAGAAGCAACAGCACCGCCACAAACATGGCTCCATTTCCACTAACTGCGTACCCAGTTGTTCACGCTCTGGTAAACAGCGCGAAAATAATCAAAACACAGACACAATTGTTTCAGAATGCAAAGACAATTTTATTATGGGGTTGATTGTTTACTTAAAGGTATCCAATGATGTAATGAATAGGCTGTCTTCCTAGCCATCATTGCCTTCCACAGACTTCTGGAATAAGAACGCTAGAAAAAAGGATAGTTCAACTGTTGCGGATATTGCTGGTTATATCAGAATGTTTCATTAACAGCCGATACAGTAGCCTACAATGCCAGCGAACGTTATGCCTCTCATGTTTAGCCTACTTACTCGTCGGCATTTCCCCGATAATTACGGTAAAGGTTATAGGTCAGATGTCGCCACGAAGTGCGTCCCACGACTGAGCAAAACTTTCCGTGCTACCGTACTTCCATGCTCCCAAGCCTTGAGTGCGTACTCGGGAGCACGGTAGTGCGGAGCATGGAAGTATGTGGTTTGGGATACAGCCGTTGTCTTACAAAATAAATTGGCGAGTACATGGGACCATTGACGTATTTTTGAGAAGATAAAATACCATAGAGTAGAATGCGTGCTGGCTCTATGGCTTATGGTGGCTCCACTTGCAGAAAATTAGAGAAAAATAAAGACCTAATCGCGAGGGGTGGTCGGAAATAGGTTAATGCTACGGCGGGCGTCTTGCATATTTGCCGTTAAAGAAAGAAAATAGCGGAAGTCCTGAAGAAAATAGCCTTCGGAGGATAACAAGGACATTTTTTTCTACAAAACTAGGTACAGGGTGTTACCGATATGTATCCCATTTTTACCTACGATTGCAAATATGTGTAGGCTACACTTTGCTGTTTTTTCCGCGAAAGCGGTCGGTAATAGGTGCTCGAACGCTATCTCCGGACAGCTCGCTCTATCGTTAGGCCTAGCTACTGGCATCTGTTCGTTCAGAAAAACGTATCTAGTAGCCTATTAGATAATAGATTATATGAAATGTATGTAATACATTTATACACAATGTTTGACCTGTAATACATGATATTATAAATACTATTTTATTAGAGCTACTAAACATGAGTGCATTCTGAAACGTTATTCTAGCGCAATGTATGAAAAAAAAAATTTTGGTAAAATTTTGGGGTGGCTGGTAAAATTTGGCATTTACCAGCCACTGTGGCTGGTAGGTCAGAAAGTTAATTTCACACCCTGTTCCAGATGCGTCACGCTGATCTATGTAAGTGGTGGTTAATTCCATGCAGCTGCAAGTCTGTACTGTGTACGGGAAGGTTCGAAATTTATCAGATTCGCTGAGAGATAAAAGTCTGATGCCATTCTCATTAAATAAATTGTAAATGTTATCCGCTGTGTATCTCCATAGGCTATCCAATCAACATACCTCAGCAAGGGCTCTTTTCTCAACAACACTTCTGGAACACGTCGGTGGCTTGGACGAAGTGAAAATAGATGGGAGAGCAGTTTTCTTCAGTATCCTTCGTGTTTCTGTACCCATATTAAGTTCAGCACGTGAATCTTGTTCGTAGTCTTCATTCAAGAAATGTTTACTGCAAACCCGGAGATTTTTAAATGCGATTGCTGGTGTATGTGTGTTATATCTTTAATCAGATCAAAAACGTCTACGACGTAAAAAAAAGCCAAGTTACTCACACATAGCCTACATAGCGCTGTCTATAAGTCCTTAATTCCAACTTGCAAAAACTAGGCCTGCCTTTAAAAGTCTTGATATCAAAATGTGGCCAAGTTATAATTATAATAAGTTATAATATAAGTTACAATATTGCCTATCGTAGCTCACACTACATTACATTACATTTATTTAAAATAAATAAATAAATAAAATAAATAAATAAACTAGCTCTATTCCAAAGCAATGCTATCCAAACTTTCCTAAATTATCTAATGCAAATTGGCCCTGTGTTTCTTCATCTTTGCATGTGAAGAGATTGTGCCTCATGGAACTGTAAGGGGGAGGCGAATGGTTCGGAGGTTCAAATGCTACTAAAGGGGATTCTTTAAGTGTCCAGTAACGAACACCAATGAGACGGACAAAATCCACGAATGGGGGAGAAAAAACACAAAGAATAAACAGCTCCAGCTCTCTCAGCTGGAGAGCAATATTAAGGAGACTGACAAAAAAGGGAGAAACAATAGCAACCCGAAAATAATCGGGCGAACGAGACTCGTAGGCTCGAGAAAATAGAAAATAAAAGAATGCCTCTCACTCTCAATAGAGAGAACACCAGAAAATAAAGAGAGGCACAGAGCAAACAGAAAAACAAACTGTCTCAGAGAGAGCAGAGCGATAGCAGGAGCGAGGGACAGAAAGAGCAAAGGAAATGTGTTCCTATGTGTCTAAATGCACAAAAAGGCAAGTCCCTTGTAACTCCAAAGCAGAGCAATGAAGGCAAGAGGTCTCCTTTGAGTGCCTACCTATACCTTACCGGCTGAGAGAGCTGGAGCTGTTTATTCTTTGTGTTTTTTATTATTATTATACAAAATAAGTTTGGGGCTTTATTGTGTGGATGTGTGAAGTTGTATCTGAATGCTGTGTGGTTACTGTAGGATATCTAATATTTCCCCTCTTCTCTCTCTCAACCCCCCAACATCAAAGATAAGCCAGTCTTTGTCATAAATGACCCCTCTCCCCCCCCTCCCCCATACCTTAACCCAATCAAGACAGGGATGGTCTTCCTGTCAAAGTACTTTATGAGTGTACCGCAGAAAAATAATTTAGTCAGTTTGGAGTTTGTTTGGTGAAGAAGTCATTCTTTTTGGTTCCTCGTGCGTTTCCGTTTGTTCCTGTTCAGCTGGAGGGTAAATAATTTGGCTTATCTCTCTCTTTACTGGTATTTCCTAATTAATGTCTGGTTTAATGCCTTCACTTTTGTGAATTATAAGTAGTTAGCCTACATTCCTTAGTGAATGTATGATTTCAATTAATTATTCTAATTGACTGTTTTCGCTTAATAAAATTTATTTAATCTCAAGACCTGATTTAGACCTTGTTTTGGCTTGTTGGTTGATCCACCAGGTTACTGTTCGACTTACCTATCAAAGAATTCGGCGATTTAATTGATGATTGTCATTTTTAATAATAATTATTAAATTAAATAACGTAAAACTTATTTTGAATGTAGGTTAAGTGAGGGGTTCTAGCACACAATATCGCTTGTGTTCAGTATTCAGAGTGCTGAATGTTTTAACAAGGGCATTGACTGTTGGAACCGCTGGATTCAGATAATACACATTTTACCTAATCCTCACTTACCCGACATAATTGGAGGTTCCACCGAGATAGGTTGTCCTATAGCATACTAAATTTTACTATTGAGTAAACTGCGGTAAACTCTGAGACAAGTTCAAATCTTTTTCTAATCGACTGGTCTTAGATTTATTGATTTTTTTTTTTTTGTTGAATTTTTAAAAAATATTATTATGGCATACCAGACAAAGAGAGAGATGCCTCATTTACCCTCCACTGCTGACCTACCAGCATTCCCTGGCCAGTCAAGGTTGGATCAGCAGTGGTATCTCATGTTATCAGAACGGCAATATTTGATAGCCCAGTGCCCAAAATTTGCAGAACAGCTCAAGGCAATGGACCAGCTGAAGGAGGAGGCCCTTTACAACCTGCGGACTGAGTATTTGGACTATCTGATTTCTCCAGATAGTGATGAAACCAAGCGCAAGATTGTCCAAGGGATAAGGTCGTACCTAGAGAAAAGACAACATTTTCTCTACCTCTGGCGGTCAAAGCAGGCATGGGAGGAGGTAAACCAAATGTGGAAACTGGCTTGGGAAAAGCACCACTCTAAGTCAGGAGTTACTGCCAAACCAGTTTCTTCTGTGGCAGTCCAGCCTGCACTGGAAGGAGCAGTGCATGGTGCCATTCCAGCCATAACCCAGGCACCACCCCCCACCGAGGACAATACAGCACTCCATTGACTCATCCCCACCCCCTTCAGGCTTGGACAATTCTGTGGATTTTGTCACCTCCACAGACAATGTAGCCGCCCCCCTGGTGAGCCCCCCTTCCCTGGAGGAATTTGGGGGAAACAGCTCTGTGTCTTGTATCACACCAGCCACCACAGAGGATGTGACCCCACAGGACGTGGAATCCGCTGCTGCAGTCCTCTCAGCTGAGCCAGGTGAGGAGACCGTCGAACCCCTGGAGGCAGAACCTGCTACTGCAGACACAGCAGCCCAGCCTGTTGAGGAGACTGTCAAACCCCTGGAGGCAGAACCTGCTACTGCAGACACAGCAGCCCAGCCTGGTGAGGAGACTGTCAAACCCCTGGAGGCAGAACCTGCTACTGCAAACACAGCAGCCCAGCCTGGTGAGGAGACCGTTGAACCGCAGAACGTGGAACCGGCTTCTACAGGCCCATCAGCCCTGCCAGGTGGAGCGGTCTACCCACCCCAACAGGTGGAGTCAGCCCCCACAGACCAGTCCACCCAGGCCGAGGACCCCACCCCACCCCTTGTGGACTTTTCTTCCCCTCCTGCTGCTTCCCCTCCTGCTGAATCCGGGGAACCTCTGCCTGCTGCACAGACAGAAGGGGTGTGCTCTGTGGACTCTCCCACTTCCACAGTTCCTGTGATGGAGGAGATAGGGGGACTTCTGCGAAAGTCTCGCTCCCCTATCAGAGCTGTAAAGAGACCCCGGGGAGAAACGGAGCCGGAAGCCAACCCCTGGCCGTTTTACGACTCCTCTGGCCCTCAAAGTCTCCGCCAGAGTGTTGTCTTGCACTCCAAAGCAAGATGAAAGCAGCCAATTTAGAACAACAGTTTCCCCCACCCTTGTCTCTCCACCCCCGAGCCACACCTGCAAACTTCGCGCACACACACGTCATCCAGGGAGAGTGCAAGAGCCCCTTTCCGACGTCAGAAGTGTTCGGAGAGCAGTGATGGACTGGATGCCTACGAGCGACGATCAGCCCAGCTGCCCAGAGAGGGAACCAAAGCCAAAACTGACATAGATCCCTGGACAGAGATGAGACGGGCGTGGTTAAGGGGCATCCACGTGCGGAAGAAGCAAGATGACAGGATGCCTCCTGTCATCCCGGTTTGCTGAATGCTGTGGCCCTCTGCAGCCAAAAGGACTGCCAGTAACCCACACTGGGGGTTCTAGGAGGTAAAACT